>JANFOE010001262.1:0-452604 GCA_025667525.1 Glebionis coronaria | reverse complement strand
TCCACACATAGGATTATATGACGTAGATCCTCAAGGTAAAAAAATGTTTTTAGTTGAAAATGTCGCCTTGAAATTTATTCTTATACTTACGTGTCGCCCTAAGGGTCATAGATTGTTCATAGTGATCTGGAAGAAGGACATCCTTATGGTATTTTTCATAACCGTGGTGCGAGAACTAAAGTTCTGGAAGCCGAAAATAGGGGTAGCATGGTAACTGTTCTATAACCAATGATATAGGCTTATAGGCTGATCACCGAGTCATTCGTGCTAAAATGTTTGTTTGGGTGACTATTTTAATTTACATACATCGTTGACAGCTTTGTCCGAGAATCGATGGATCAAGATTAGTAGTACGTGTTCATTATGAATATTTGTTTTTTATATTGTTTATTGTTTGCAGATCCATATGCTCCAGGTGCACTTCAGAGCTATGTGAATTATACCACAAATGCAAACTATATTTTGTTGTAAAAACAGTTTCTAACAATATGATATTAATTCACCCTGTTGGTACTCAAATGCGTGTGTAGCTGCAGTTGCTGATCATGTTTTTTTCAAGAGGTGGGTTTTTTCATATTAAAAACATGTGAACTTATTTGGAGAATATTTAACGGTTATATAGTACAACAAAGGCATGCATTTAAATGAATGAAGAATTACCTGTTGCAGTTGTGAGTCATTAGTCTGCTTGGATTATGGATGTTGATGGTTGACTAAACAACCGAAACCACAAGATCGTGATCAGCTCAGCTGACTCCGCCAACTCGTCCAAGCATTTGTTTTCCACTGCAGTAATGGAAACCAACGTCGTGGCCAGCCTTCTCACACACAAGGCCGGTTTGTTCTAATAGGCAAACTCACACCAAATTCCAATCGAGAAAACTGTTACCTGCGTCAAAGTGGGTCAGAAACTGAATAATGATAGTTCAAGCTGCAACTGATGCAAATGGTTACCAAGGTGCCCAGATCAAGCTTATGGCGCACCTTCGATTCAACCTTCCTACTCTCAACTTGTTCTAGCTCAGCCCGGTTATGACCAATCTAACCCTCAAACTTAGCCACAACCGGGTCTAATCTTGTCCCTGTTATCACCTTTTTTGTCGCATATGATTAAGTTTTCACACTTCAAAGTACTGTAACAAAATTATAAAAAAATGCATATAATATAAGAATTTTATTTGATTAGAACACGTATTCTGAGGTTACGGGAGTATATTTACATCCAAACCACAATGGAATTCATCAGCTCACTAATATGTAATTTTGGCTTTGTTTGTTTCTAGGCCGCAGTTGCATCGTCAACACGGAGATTCAATCGAGAGCAAGTTCCTAAGAAGGCTACCCAGGAAGGTATCTCAGAGTTCAGGGGAAAGAATCCACCTCCAAAGATCAGTGCGATTTCAGCTACTCCTCCAACACCAGCACAAACCCACTCAAGTATGGGCATGCCTTTAAGGTTAGTGCCGTAAAATATATGGAGGAATTATGCTTGCAGGCATTTAAGTTAGTTGTTAGTGTGATGGTATTCTTGATACGCTAACCCATGAAGTTAAGAGATTGCCTGTTCCAGTAGTGACACATGTTGATAATTGTAAGTATGCTTAATCTTTTTGCTCTCTAATATGATTATGTTGCTCTTCGATTATTATTTAACAACCAGCCTGTAAAGGCTTAATAACCAACATTTGAAAAGAAAAGTAAGAAGAAGAAAAATAAGAAACCTAAAGATGCAGTAGAAGGTGGAATCTCTACGCGCTCATCTTATATGTACTTTTTTTGTTCATTAGAAAACAAGCAAGATACTACAGAAAAATATGGGTCCTAATATACTGCTAGATAATATTGTGTAATGTAATTAATTATATCCTCAAACTCTTAATTGTTATAAACTTTAGAAGTCTATACATATAGTGTCACTCAATGGATACCGTTTGATTTCTTTATTTATGTTTCAGCTGCATCGATTTGCTAACTTAGGCATTCAGGATGAGCTGAGAATCGGTAGTGGGAAAACAAGAGCAGTTGTGTATGCCTCCAAAATGGTTGGTGGTGGTGGTAATGGTTCATTACAAGAGTTCTGTTTATTTAATACAGTTACCTACATTGTTCAAAGCCAACTACTTATTATTGAAATCTACAAATAATTCGGGTAAGTCATGTGGATATATTTCTGTTGTTGTTTCTTCCCCCATTTGCAGGTGCAAGTTAAGGGTTCTTTGCTGCGGCCTGAAGTTTGTCTTTTGATTATGTTAAAACCCAAGTAAGCTGACAGAACGTGACTTTCAAGATCTTCATCTCAATGGCATCGAACACATGCTGCTCTTGATAGCCCATAACAGGTTAAAAAGATCTTGATGGGCATTTAGTAACTTCACTTGCCAGTGGCTCTACGTATGTTTACCTGAAGCATTGTGTTTCTTGCTCGGGTAGAAGATGCGCAGCTTGGGATAGAGAGTTATCAAGTGAAGTTTAACGTAACAAGATATTAGAGAACATGCGACAACATAGCTACCAAAGAATATCACACTCGAAACTACGAACCACCAGGGACTGTGTATGAGAATAAAGGCAGGAAGCGACTGATGTATCTCGATGAACTTCAGAAGTTCTCTGGCAACACTATCCAAAGAGTCCACAAAGAACTTCTGGACAGATACAACAATGTGAGGATTAGCTACAATCGAAAATCCGACATGCCCAGAAGGAAATGGACTTCGAAGAACAGCGTGATGGCGTTTGAGGTGAGTTTTTACACTATGTAACATAAATGCATACTTTGTTTATTTTTCCGTTGTTTTGTCATTTTCAGTGGATATTTTAGTCGTTTTATGTATATTCAAAGTCAAATAATCTCATTAAGTTATTTCATAACATGAGCCTTTAGAGTTTCAGTAATAACCCCTTGACACTTAGAGTTCTTCCCTGCTAAAAACCGACACATCAACTCAACGATGTAATGGATAAGATCTGTTATTTATAATCATCACTTTTCCGATATTATTTAAAAAGTCCGTTTTCACTATTAAGCATCTATATTTGTATTGCTCATTTTTATTTTTATGATAGTAATACTATGTTAATTTTACCTGCAGGTACCTGCTACATGTGACGCAAGACTCAAGGATATGATTTTTATTGCCTACGAATTGATTAGGATACATAAGGTATGAGTTTACTTTTTTATGAGAATTTAAATGATTTTATATGAGTAAGATGACATACCAGATACACGAATAAGATCTCAGCATAACTTGGATAAATATCCAACCAAGCCTTAAAAACCGATGGGTTGCATCTCCAGGATTCGTGGATCAGCTGAAACAGTTTGTTTCGGCATATTTATCGACTGTAGTGTCATTGATGAATTTGATATGCACTTGAAACCGCAATGAATCGTTGTTACGCTGACTCAAGCAAGAGTAAAAAAACCATAAAAATAGTGGCCACACTTGCGATTAATAGTCGTAGTAAATAACAACTACTATTAAACTGGCCACACTTTTACTTTTAATTATTTTGATTTAGGGAATCCCGTGTACAGGTTATAGGTTAAAGTGATGTTTCGATGTTTGAAGCTCGATGCTGAACTTGGTGCACCAGCTTGGACAGTTCATACGATTAGTGGTTTGGTGTCCACCAGGTTGACATACGCTCACTGAAGGTAAGGTAAAATCTTTTTAAAATACTATAATTGATTATTTTTCATAATATGATATCTATAATCTTAAATAACAAGGTGGTATGCATAGAATAGGAAACTTAGTGTGAGCGTAAAACATGTAAGCAGTTTGGAGTTTGGGTCATTCTCAGCTTTTAGTTGACTCAAATATCCGACACCCCATTTCCACCGTTTTTAAATGTTGTGGCAAGAGGGGGCGGGTTTGGGTAAGTGGTCATATTTAGTACAAATCAGTTTTGGCTGATTTGTGCTGACACACCATTACTTTTTACACATTCAGGTTAAAGAAGGTGTAGGCTATTTGCATTAAGATCAAAATTTCAACAACTTTCGACCTGTTAGAACTGTTCGACCCATCTAACCCTTTCTCTATTTATCGTGTTGTTATGACGGGTCTACATTTATTTACATTTTTAGACTGTTGGGCGGGTAACATATACTACTTTTGTAACGGGGTAAATCGATAAGCAAGTATACAGAAGTTATTTCAGTAAAATTTCAAACTATAATTTCTGTCATCAAACAATTAGACACCTGACATATTTAATTAACTATTAACAAACGCGTAACTCCAAAACCTGGGTCTGGAAAGAGCAAAGTTTAAAAAGTATTTGCATTCCAGACTGCCCATCAACCAGCCACTAGACTACACTCGATTCAAGTTTCCAGATAGCCTGAAGTCCTCTCGCTCTGGATAGCTGAAACTAACATCCATCAGTTGTAACAATGGCGGTGTCAATTCAGTAGGCTCGGAAAAATGAAATGCCACCATGTAATCTTTCCATTTCTGTGTGGCCTCGGGAACCTCCTCATCTACATCAAACTTCCGCTTTCCTTTTTCTTTGCTTTTGTTGAGCGGCTATTCAGCTCATATATTTCACAATGCCTCTCTGCCATTCTAAAGTAGAGCAGGTAACAGCAGAAGACCTCTTTGAGCTCCCAGAGATAAAAAAAATACAACCTGGGAAATGTATGTAGTTGTCATGAATATAGATTTGTGTCTTTGGTTAAATTTATAAGATACTAAGTTTCCTCGACTCTTCGCTACCCACACTCTGAAAAAGATATCAACAAACCCTTATCAATGCCCTTTTTTATATGCATATTGACAGAGCTAAGTACAAAAATACCAAAAAATGTCCATTTAGCTGCACACATATCAAATTCATTTTAGTAATCTGTTATAGCCATTGTGGTCACCTCAAGAAAAGTGCATTTTATATAAAAGTTACGTTAAAGAAAAGTTGGTTAAATATTAAAAGAATTATTTTGTAAATAAAATGAAATAAGAAAAACAAAAGTTGTGCAGCATCGTCGACTGCCGAGCCGTACTGGGCAGCTGCGAACCCACGAGATCAAAACCAAGTCCATGTTGGACGGCTCTTCGTTGTTAAGCCATTCCATCATTCCTTCAATAATTAGTCGTGGCAAGGCTATGTGTAGCATATGCGTGGGTAATGGATCAGAACCAATTGAATAAATAGTCAAATTGTGCAATTGTGTTCATATTTGGGTAATGGGTGGTGATTTCATATATAATTCAACAGTTAAAGCTTTTTCCACTTGAAACTATATCCACATGTATTGGCCTTGCTTCTTAACGAAGATGTGATAACGAGAGAAATTGTTGCTGAAAATGGTATAGTCTCTGTAGCCATTGATTGATTAGCGGACTCCAACTTGAGAACTAAATCAGGAAATGAGATGCCTGCTCCAAAATGCATCATGCTTTACTTAGCCTACGAAAATGACATTAGATATGCTCCATTGGCAGGCTGTTAGAAAACAGAGGTTCAACATCATGAAATGCT
This sequence comes from Glebionis coronaria, assembly GCA_025667525.1. Lineage (NCBI taxonomy): Eukaryota > Viridiplantae > Streptophyta > Magnoliopsida > Asterales > Asteraceae > Glebionis > Glebionis coronaria. The sequence goes on along the minus strand of JANFOE010001262.1, from coordinate 447,114 downwards.
ACATGATAGTCGAGAGCTGACCTCTAAAGGCAAGAAAAAAGTTGAAGATAATGGACCAAGGAAAAATTATGTATTCTTACTGCATTGAATATGTGTGCGTTTGGCCTCGCTCATCAAACTCTGTCAAGTGTGAGTTCTTTCACATCTTTGATTAGCGTAGCAAGTTTGTAATAATTTGGTGCATTTTGTATATGAAAGATAACAGTGCAGGGGTTTAAGCTATCTAAATATTTCACTTGTCAAAGAAGCAAAGGAGTTGGTAGAAGTTTAATGACTCTAATTTTCTGTATGAGACACTCACTGTTTTATACTTCGCAACACATAGTTAACCTAACATTTTTTTGATTAATTGTAATGATCTAGGCATACGAGCTACATAGGAGCTACGACAAGAAAATGCATTGGATTTAGAGGATCCGCCAATTGGATGTACTTCTGTTGTGCAACAATTCTTGAAGATCGTCCATGTGTCACCATAGCCTTACATGTGCCAATCTTTTAGGGCCATCAGAACAGTGCGATCATTTGCACAAGAATCATATGCAATTTCAACCTATGCTAAAAAAGTTGATAAGACATTAAAGCTCGGGCTCCAACAAGCAGCAAGTGTTATTTAGGCATCATCCCATCTTGTTTAATGGAATATTTTTTTCTTCTTTCTAAAGTTTTTGACATGACAAAAACTTTTACGGGTGTCTTTTGTGGTGGTATGAGTGGAGGAGCATCAACATTGTCTGTGATTACGATTGTGATATATGGAGCTTATTCGACTATAATAGGATCGATGACCGCTGCCTCTCTTACATCTTTCATTCTAAACAGTCTTGATCATTGTACTAATTGAACATTTGGTTTGCAGTTGGCTCTTCGATATCTTCATTATCAGGGTCCAAATTTTAAATTCAGTTCGCTTCTGTTTTGACCTGAAGATTTATTTACAAATTTGGTTTAGTATTTCTGTGGTCATATTCGGTTTTGCTTTTTGATATTTTGGTTAGCCAAATAATGAAATCCCCTGCTTCGAGGTGCACCAAGTTACAGACTGCTTTTTGTTGGCAAGTATAACCATGAATTTATTTTCTACAACAAGTCCATTGGCCAACTAATAGACCTGTCAAAAAAATATACTATGTCCCGACTTAGAAAGCTTCTTAAGATACCACACAAACAATAGCTAATACTTGTTTGTGAAGCAAACGTGTTACTACAATGTGTGTCTGGGACCGTTTGGTAAAGATTGGCTTTGAAGTATATGAATAATGTTGCATCTAAAAGTGCAAATAAACGTGCAACAATTTGGAACTTTAGCTTTAGTTATGTGTGTTTTAAAGTTATACAATATTATATACGGCGACAAAATAAATGAATTTTGTTACGGTTCATTAAAAAAATGTTCAACAACGTTAAGGTGTAAGGTTTAAAAAGAAACAGAAAGTAATAAGTTACCTGGTATTCGCCGCATATCTGAAAGAAACATAGGGCGTAGTTTAGTTGAGATTATTAATAGGTTAAACGGTGCACATGTAAGAAACTAAATATGTTTAATGGCTACACATGTAAACACTAATTAGGCTACTCGACGGATATTTTTATATATTTTTTTTTTTTTTGCCTTTCAAACAAATATTTTTATTTTTTAATTCGATTTTTTATATATATTTTTTCCGTTTTAGCTTGCGCCCGTTTAACCCGTGCCCGTTCGGCCCGCGCCCGTTTAGTCCGCCTCCTATTAGCCCGTGAACTGTTTCGCCCGCCCGCCCGTTTTGCCACGTCTCCTTCCAACCTTTATTTGAAAACATTGTGCTTATATACGTTTTTTACAAAGTGTTCAATTATAGGTAGTGCCATAGTTTTAAATAATTTAATGGTCACAGATGTTAACAAATCCGAAAGACAGATTTATTCTTGATTATTTTTATTCACAAACTACTTATTTCACATTTATAAAAGGCCTACTATGTAAGTGATCTTGTGAAAAGAGCAATGTAACAATTAATAAATTGACCGTGCAGGTTGCTTTGTATGAATTAAAAGACTACAGTTATAAAAGTACAATTAATCCACAGATAAAAAGACATTACATAAATTTGAAACATGTGTTACTAATCTTTATCATTGTAGCAAAAAATAAGGCTATTGTTACATTATTTCGAACTATATACGGTTACCGTGCATTGTTATATATATATTTTTTTAACTATATGCTGTAATTAGAAAACAGAATTATCGACCCTCTTAACTTGAAATCATTACCCCGCCTTGTTTGACACGTAAACTTTTTTGGCTTAGACTTTTTTCCTTTTATACCAAACCGCTCTCATTGCTATAAAAGGTTATAAAAGCGGGTATTTTTCAATGAGCCAAAATTCTTTTTGCGACGATAGTAGGATTTTCAACAATAGCAAAATAAAGAACGATTAAAGACAAAACGTTAGGTTATAATTTCATCTACATGTATTGACGTTAATGATTTAAACCTGTTGTCAAACAAGAGCTAGGGACCAAAAATCAGGCCCTACAAAAACGTGTCTAAACATAATAGGATAAACAAATGATTGACCATCATATCATATGCATGTCCCAGTGAAAGTTAAGATTATTTTTTTTATTTAAAGGAAAAAAAAAGTTAAAGTAATTACGTAAATAAGCTAACTTTTAGCAAGACCAAATCGTAAGGACTATATTTCTTACTTATGAAATCAATTCAGAAAGACAAAAATATGCAACTAATAAAATTAACACTAGGCTGCTAACTTATAAGCGAAAATGCTGAGTAAAATTGGTTTGAAGTTCTATGTTAGGTCTGGTTTCATCCTCGATCTCCCAGAATCAGAATTAACAGTTATATTGTGCATTTATCGTGCATATATTGAATATATACAGCTCGCGATTGTGGATGTGACGAATTTAATACTTATTCGATGGAACTTTTTGGAACATAAAAGGCTCCCTAGACAATGAAAACTTATGCGTTATGATGATCATTAGGCATAGAAAATCTCAAAATAGGAACAAATTAAAAGGATTGACTTTGTGTTGCTTCTTATGTAGAAGAAATGAAAGGAAACAAATTATATTATTTAGACTTTAAAATTAAAAATATCAAAAACAAAATAATTTAAATTCGAATTGAATTTAAAATCTATAATTTTTTTTCACATAAATTTAACGCCACATAAGCGTAAACTATAACTAAAATATATAAAAGTTAAATTAAAAAACAATAAACTAAAAACAAAAAATGATAAACCCTCCGAAACAAAAAAATAAACGACCCCGCCCGTTGGGCGGGTTAGGATGCTAGTATACATACATATATATATATATATATATATATATACTAGCCTTTAGACCCGTCCGGTGGACGGGCTAGCTTTAAGTATATATTTTTTAGTGAAAATTGAAGTTATGTATGTTTGTTTTAGAAGTTTAGTATATGTAGTGTTAGTTATGACATTAATATTTTAATAATGTTATATAGAATGGAAAAAAATAACGTAGTTTAAGGTATTTTATTTATTAAGAATATTATGAGTTAATTGAATTTACATACGTTAACGTTATGAATAAGTTTGTTACATTAAAATTTTTTAGAATTTTAATAATATTGTATAAATATTTTATGTATTTTTGAATTTTATGAGGTAATAAATTTTGTATATGTTAATGTTATGAACAACTTTATTACATTAGGTTTTTTTAAATTAATATTATTGTTAAGTTTCTTTTTGTTAGCAAAAACATTATAGTTAAATAATTTTTAGAAATGATTTTGTTTTGTAAGTTTTGTGGTAAAGTGTATTCTAGAAAAAGTAAGCCCAAAAAGGTCATTCCTGGTATTATTTTGTTACGTGTATAATATAGCAACAGTATACAGCCCAGTCCAAAATTTGACAGTCCGAATATCTAAAAATATTTTCATTTTAGTAAGTCAAAATATTGTGAATCATTTATAATTCCTATTTTCTTTTTGAAGCATTTTATGAAAACCTTTTAATGATTTACATGTGTCATTTTTATAGAATTTCGTATTTAAGGCATCATTTGAAATTCATATTTTCTTGTTGAGGCATTTTATGAAACCCTTTAATAAATTACATCTGTTATTTTTATAGAATTTTGTATTTAAGACATTGTTTCACCATCCTTCCTTATATATTTTTATGAAATTTTATATTTAAGGCATTGTTTGTAATTCCTATTTAAACAAAAGACTTTTTATAGAATTTTTTATTTAAGGCATTGTTTCACCTTCCTTCCTTATATATTTTTCTAGAATTTTGTATTTAAGGCATCATTTGTAATTCCTATTTTTGTTTCACCATCCTTCGTTATATATGATTATATAATTTTGTATTTAAGGCATTATTTGTAATTCATATTTAAACAAAAGACTTTTTATAGAATTTTGTATTTAAGGCATTGTTTCACCATCCTTCCTTATATATTTTTCTAAAATTTTTTATTTAAGGCATCATTTGTAATTCCTATTATCTTTTTAAAGCATTTTATGGAAACCTTTTAATGAATTACATGTGTCATTTTTATAGAATTTTGTATTTAAGGCATTGTTTCACCATCCTTCCTATATAAGGGTTTTTGATATATATATATATATATATATATATATATATATATATATATATATATATATATATATATATATATATATATATATATATATATATATATATATATATATATATATACTAGCCTTTAGACCCGTCCAGTGGACGGGCTAGCTTTAAGTATATATTTTTAATGAAAATTGAATTTATGTGTGTTTGTATTAGAATTTCAGTATATATAGTGTTAGTTATAGGATTGATATTTTAATAATATAGCATAGAATAGACAAAAATAACGTAATTTAAGATATTTTATTTATTTAAGAATATTATGAGTTAATTAAATTTGCATACGTTAACGGTATGAATAAGTTTGTTACATTAATTTTTTTAGAACTTTAATAATATTGTATAAATATTTTATGTATTTTTGAATTTTATGAGGTAATAAATTTTGTACTACCTCAGTCCCACTTTTATTATCGTCATTTGACTTTTTAAAGTCTTATTTTTTAAATTTTAAATTTTAATAATTTTATTTGTGTTATAATACTTGATAAAAAATGATATTAATGAAAATACATTTAAAAACTAATCCATGCATATATATTTCATCAAGTATTATATAACACAAACAAAATTATGTAAGATCAAAGTTAAAAAATAAGATTTTAAAAGGTCAAATGAGGACAATTAAAGTTATTGTTGTGCATTTTTATAGAATTTTGTATGTAAGTCATTATTTCACCATCCTTCCTTATATATTTTTATAGAATTTTGTATTTATGACATCATTTGTAATTCCTATATATATTTTTATAGAATTTTGTATTTAAGGCATCATTTGTAATTCCTATTTTATTTTTGAAGCATTTTATGGGATCATTCTAATAGAATTTTGTATTTAAGACATTGTTTCACCATCCTTCCTTATATATTTTTATAGAATTTTGTATTTAAGACATCATTTGTAATTCATATATATATTTTTATAGAGTTTTTTATTTAAGGCATCATTTGTAATTCCTATTTTATTTTTGAAGCATTTTATGGAATCATTTTATAATTTTTTTTTATTTAAGGCATTGTTTCACTATCCTTCTGTATATATTTTTATAGAATTTAGTATTTAAGGCATCATTTGTAATTCCTATATATATTTTTAGAGAATTTTGTATTTAAGGCATCATTTGTAATTCCTATTTTATTTTTGAAGCATTTTATGGAATCATTTTTATAAAATGTGTATTTTAGGCACTGTTACACCATCCTTCCATATATATTTTTATAGAATTTTATATTTAAGGCATCATTTATAATTCCTATATATATTTTTATAGAATTTTGTATTTAAGACATCATTTGTAATTCTTATTTTATTTTTGAAGCATTTTATGGAATCATTTTTATAGAAATTTGTATTTAAGGCATTATTTCACCATCCGTCCATATATATTTTTATAGAATTTTGTATTTAAGGCATCATTTGTAATTCCTATATATATTTTTATAGAATTTTAAATTTAAGGCATCATTTGTAATTTCTATTTTATTTTTGAAGTATTTTATGGAATCATTTTTATAGAATTTTGTATTTAAGGCATTGTTTCACCATCCTTCCTTATATATTTTTATAGATTTTTGTATTTAAGGCATCATTTTTAATTCCTATATATATTTTTATAGAATTTTGTATTTGAGGCATCATTTGTATTTCCTATTTTATTTTTGAAGCATTTTATGGAATCATTTTTTATAGAGTTTTGTATTTAAGGCATTGTTTCACCATCATTCTTTATATATTTATAAAGAATTTTATATTTAAGGCATCATTTGTAATTCCTATATATATTTTTATAGAATTTTATATTTAAGGCATCATTTGTAATTCCTATTTTATTTTTGAAACATTTTATGGAATCATTTTTATAGAATTTTGTATTTAAGGCATTGTTTCACCATCATTCCTTATATATTTTTATAGAATTTTGTATTTAAGGCATCATTTGTAATTCCTATATATATTTTTTTGTAAATTTTATATTTAGGGCATCATTTGTAATTCCTATTTTATTTTTGAAGCATTTTATAGAATCATTTTTATTGAATCTTGTATTTAAGGTATTGTTTCACCATCCTTCCTTATACATTTTTATAGAATTTTGTATTTAAGGCATCATTTGTAATTCCTGTATATATTTTTTATTGAATTTTGTATTTAAGGCATCATTTGGAATTTCTATTTTCTTTTTGAAGCATTTTATGGAAACCCTTCAATAAATTACATTTGTCATTTTTATAGAATTTTATATTTAAGGAATTATTTCACCATCCTTCCTATATAAGGGATTTTGATTTGATTTGATTTGATTTGATATATATATATATATATATATATATATATATAACAAGAAAAACCCTAAAAATCAACAATGGCGGCAAGAAAACTTCCCGCCTAAACGATTTTCTTTTCTTTTAAATTAGGATGTGAAATGTAGTATAATGCAGTTCGTTTTCTCTCGATTCTTAACCAATAGAAAGTCCAACTAATATCGGATTTTTAATTGTTCTTGGTTGTTAAGCTTGCTTGGTAATCTATTGCTAATTCAACTAAAGCTTGCAAAATGGAAAAATATTACCTACGTATATGTAAAACAAATTGCAAATACCACGTTTTTATTCAAGTAAAAATTAAAATGCAAAATTTGAAACTAAAAGGACTGAAATTGTAAATTCTATGAAATGTAAATGCTTAAAATGTAAATTCTAACAACTATAGGGACTAAAGATGTAAATCTGTTAACCAAAAGGATCAAAAATGCAAAAACAATAACAAACTTGCCAAAATGTAACAATCTAACAAACTACTAACTGAATTCTAACAACTTTCAAAGTCCAGGAACCAAAGTTATGCAAACCCTAAATACTTGGAAGATTAGCCAAGTTTTAAACACTGTTAGAAATGGAAGGACTAAAGAGCAATTTTTGAAAGTTTTTAACTAAAAACGGGACAATTGAATCAATAAGCTCGTCTGAGCTTATTACTCAACCAAATCAAATGAAATAACTTGCAAAACGTTTAAAATCTCATTTAAGCTACGTGTGTTCAAGGAATTAAGCTAAGGATCAAAAATAAGCAAATGAGTGCTTATTGATAAGCTCAAAATAAGCTCTAGCCAAATTTAGTCAACCACAACTGGATTTTTCTCTTGAAACTGATTAAGCAAATGATTTGAAGATTGGGAAATCAAACCAGAACAAATCTCATTCAGTAATAAGCTCTAAATCTGAAATAAGCTAAAAAGAGCTTATGTTGACCAAACGTTGACCAAAATTTGCAAAAAGCTCAAACTTTCAGAAATTGACTAGGAACACTAACTAACTGATTTTATGAAAGAAAATCACAAGATTTGTGAAGTAGATATGGAGAACTAAGAAAACAGTAGCATGCTTATCTCAGAGAATGAGCTTTGCTCAGCCTTTGACCAAAAAGCTATTTACCAGCTTATTAACTGATACTGTAGAAATTCCTTTTGGAATCTAAAACTATATGATATAAGCTAGAACTGGAAACAAATTTGAGGAAATTTCTTCAAGGAATGAATGAGAAATAAGCAAATGAAAATGGCAAGTTTTTCAAACCAAAGCTGAATAAAAGCTGACCCAAACTATTCTAGTGCCATTTGCCTGTTTGACTTTATATTTGACTTGTAAAAGGCTTTAAACAACTTGTTATCACTTAAGGACTGGAAATCAACTCTAAAACACCAATTCACAATGATTGAAAACTGATATTGATCTATTCCCAAACACTCCTTTAACTGTTTTGAACAAAATTTTACAAAGACTTATTAAGTTCTAGTTAACTATGAAGGAAATGTTTAAGCAAAACAGTCTTAGTGATCACAATGAGAGACTTTAGAACTGAAAACAAACAATTACCACAACTAAAACTCCAATTAAGCTAAAAGGCTGATAAGTTCTGAACAAATGCAGAAAACTACAAATAACTCTCAAATCAGTAAACAAGTATGCAAGATTAAACTACAATCAAACAGTAACAACTAGCAATTATATCATGCAGCCATCAAGTTTTAACTAGGAAAAGTAGCATGCAATAGACTTGTTAAGTGGAACAAAAACAAGAAGCTTAAAACCTATTGAAGATAGCCTTTGAGAAGAAGAGGAGCGCTGAGCTCTCTTGCCCTAGTGATAACCACCACCTATCACTAGAAATCAACAAGTATCAATCAACAATCAACTGAAATCCATCAAACTGCTTGAAAACTCCATTGGAACTAGGCAATAGCTGAATTATGATCAAACAACTAACAAACTTCACAAATGTCAGTTATGATCAATGATTGATCATAACAAACACTCAAAAGCAACAATAATATCCAACAGCAGCAAGAATCAAACTGGAATGAGAAGAACAGAATTTGGCGGGAAAAATGAATTTGAATTTTATTGCTGAAAAACGGTTACAAATCTGTTACAAAGGTAGTAACTAACTAACTGACTCAAGAGTTTGTCAGACTCTTGAGTAGTTAGGGTAAAAGTGAGGGAAAAAGGAAAGGGAAAGTTAACTAGGTGTTTTTTACAAAATTAAGCTACAATTGAAAATGAAGTACAATCTAGCTATTTATAGGCATGAGAGGAGAGTTTGTTGGAGTTGGTGACGTGTCAGAACCAATCATAGCTTGCCACGTGGAGAATTCTGCATTTAACACTTTGAAGGTATGAACAATTATTTGGGGGTTCTTGATTGGATGGATGATATGTTAATTGAGTTGTACCATTGAATTCGTCTCTTCAAAACGATCATCTTTGGTGTTTATATCTTTCCCTGAAATTGCTTCTATCTCAAACGCGATCCTGGGAAAAATTCTTATTCTTGAAGATGACACGTGTAAGCTTCTGGTTGGTTTAAAATGTGTCACACGGATTAAAACTGTTTGGATTTGGGTAATAAATGTGGCGGCGGTAGTGGACAATTAATGCATGATCCGTGTGACCCATTTTCTTTCTTCTCATTGGTTGAATCCCTTGTTACATGGATTAAGCTTAATAACTTTCCAATCTTGGCAGATTTAACCCCTCAACTTGGCAGAATATAAATTTGAGCTTGTATCTTCATTCCTTTGGCATATTTGGTCCTTCATCTTCCACAACTTGTACAAAATGGTCCTTTGACTGAGTTGACTTGAGAGTTGACCAAGTTTGACTTGAATCTTGACTTTACAATATTTGCACTTCTAGTCCTTCAACTTTCATAACTTGTCAAGATAGGTCCTTATACTTCAAAGTCTTGTCACTTTTGATCCTCTTTTGTCTTTTTCATCCATTTGAGCTTGATTTTTCCTTGTTTGCTTGAAAATGTATCTTCTTACCTACACAAGTGCACACAAACACAAACATACCACATAATACTGTTTTTGCCAAATAAATTAGTATTTTGCTTCATGTTTTAGGGTTATTTGTTGATAAAAGGATATGAGTTTAAGCTCATATCAAATTCCCCTACACTTGAGCATTGCCATGTCCTCATGCAATATTATATTTCAAGGCTTAAAATTTACATTTCCCTCATAATTAATCCACCTTGGCCATATGAGATGCATCTATGCTACTCTAAACTAAATGATGCATGATTTTGACTTTAAATAATGCAATGAATCAAAATACAATTCTATCTATATCTTTTTGATTTTTCTTGAAATGGTTTTGATGGAAATAACTCATAAAGAATTCAATGACTTGGATTAGGGCTTGGGTACCATGGACATTTATCACCCTCAAGTTTCACTTTCCCCATACCAAGCTTATAAATGGGATCATTGCATTCACAAGTAAAAAGTGCATCAACTTATTCATGACAATTAAATGTGGAACCGGTTATTATTTGAGCAAATTGCTTGTGGGCAAATTTGTCATTATTCAAGTGTGAAGTATAAGAAGTGTAAAATCCAAAAATAAGGAAGCACGGTTTTAATCCTAAGTAATCTTCTCATCCATTACTTGAAAAACCGCTCACAATTAATACAAGTCCGTAATAAGAGTAATAAGTCATTCGCCTTATGTGTACAATCCTCATGTCATGCTTTCATAAGTAACTACACACTCGCTAAGGAAAGAAAAATAAAACTCACGCAATAATTTACATCCGCATCTTTTTGAGATTTTGGATCTTCAACCCCGCAACCCGTCAAGGTAATATTGGATTGGAGCAGTCTATTGAATCCCCGCAACCCGTCAAGGTAATATTGGAACTCAATAGTCACTATAATTAACACCACACTGCCCCTCTTGGGAGTCTTGCATTATTTTTTTTCTTTTTCTTTTTCTTTTTTTTTTTCTAGCCACTCATTTTTTTTCATAAGCCGCTCTTATTTTTCTTTATTCCTCACAAAGAAATTTGAAAAGAAGAAAAGGAAAAACACCCGCTAAATATGGAGCATGACATAAGTCTAGTACACATAAAACGTGCTAACTTAGAATCTTAAGACGTACTCATATCAACCATAAATGATTAGCCAAAAATGCATAAGAGATTACGAACCAATTAAAACCGTACTTGATTATTTATTAACAATTATATACATGCGAAGAAAATAGAGGTCGAGAAGAGAAAGGTTTAGCCACAAGTAATTGCCATGAAGTCTATCTAGCCCTTTTACACTTGCTTCAACTCTATCATTTCCCATTCTCCACAAATTTAAAATCTCAAATAATGAAATTGGTGGATGCTTAGCCTAATAGACCAATGAAGGACTACATGGTTAAGGATACTAGCTAGAGAGTGCTAAAATAAGCAAACTCGGGTTGAGTCAAAATATCCATGGCGGGCCTAATATGTCAAAGAAATCTAAATTTGTTAAAACCATGTTTTATTATATTTTTTTCCTTTTTATATATTTTGATGAAAAAAATAAAAGAAGATAATATATACAATGCAAATGTGATATGCAAAATAAAAAATGATTGATGCAAAAATTATGAATGCATATTTTTGGTGGCCAAAGTAGATCAAAAATTTGGAAAATGTTGAAAATTCATTTTTATCATGTTATCATGCAAGACAATGACAAGTTCTAGGTAAGGTCACTTCGATAGAAGACCCCCCTACACTTAAGCTAAACATTGTCCTCAATGTTTAAGAGCATGGAAGTATAAAAACTTCCCCTACACTTATGACAATGAATAGACTTTGCTTAACCCAAGTTAAGGAAAGGACAACTATTAGTGAAATCATGTTTAAGCACAAGGTGTCAATGAAAATTCACTAAAGTAACGAAGTGAACCGGATACAAGGGCCTCCTCCATAAGCTCCAAAGCATGAGATGAGTGAGCAACCCTACAAACAATCAAGAAGACAAAAGAAGGTCTCCCCTACACTTATCTCCAAGTCTATGCCTTTATTTCTAACCTACCACACTCTAAACCTAGTTATACTATGCTTGAGTTAATGAGTCTCTAGCTCGACTCGTCCCACAATGAATTAATTCATGGGGAAAATGGGGACCTCTTGGACCATTTCAACGGAAATGTCCTCCCCAAAGTAGTGTTTAACACGGTGACCATTCACTTTAAAATTTGGACCATCGGGTTGGGACAACTCAAGAGTTCCATATGGAAACACTTGAGCAATAGTGAATGGACCGGACCATCTTGACTTAAGCTTGCCCGCAAAAAGCTTCAATCTTGAGTTAAAGAGGAGAACCGGCTCTCCAACTTTGAACTCACGATTCTTGATCTTAGCATCATGCAATTTCTTAGTCTTTTCCTTGTAAAGCAAAGAATTCTCATAGGCATTGGCTCTCAACTCATCCATCTCATTGATTTGATCTTTCCTATGTGAACCGGCTTGGTTTAAATCAAAGTTAGCCCACTTGAGAGCCCAAGATGCCTTATGTTCTAACTCAAATAGGAGGTGGCACGCTTTTCCATAGACAAGCCTATAAGGAGTACAACCAATTGGTGTTTTAAAAGCCGTCCTAAACGCCCACAAAGCATCATCGAGCTTATCCGACCAAGAAGCTCTATGCTCTCCCACCGTTCTCTCTAAAATTCTCTTTAAACCACGATTTGTGACCTCGGTTTGACCATTTGTTTGAGGGTGATACGCGGTAGAAAGTCTATGATTCACTCCATATTTCTTCATAACTCTCGTGAATTGATCATTACAAAAGTGCGTACCACGATCACTTATGATGGCCCGAGGTACACCAAATCTAGCAAACAATTGTTTCAAGAACTTTACAACCACTCTAGCATCATTAGTAGGTAAGGCTTTAGCCTCCACCCACTTGGACACATAATCCACCGCCACAAGTATATACTTGTTTCCCTTAGAGGATGGAAAAGGTCCCATGAAATCTATTCCCCATACATCAAATATCTCACACTCTTGGATAAAATTTTGTGGCATCTCATCACGTTGTGTAATTTTTCCTTGTCTTTGACAAACATCACAAAATTTCACCATCTCTTGGGCATCCTTGTAAATGGAAGGCCAATAGTAACCCGAATCAAAGACTTTCTTGGCGGTGTAGTTAGGCCCAAAATGTCCACCCGTAGGTCCTTTATGACATGCCTCTAAGATTTTAAATGCCTCGGGCCCATCTACACACCGTCTAATGATTTGGTCCGCACATTGCCTAAAAAGATATGGATCATCCCAAAAGTAATACTTAACTTCCTTAAGAAACTTTTTCTTTTGTTGATAAGTAAGACCCTCAATAAGCACATTGCCCACAAGATAGTTTGCTATATCCGCAAACCAAGGTGTGGCATCCTCTTGGGAATAAATAGACATGAGCTCCTCTAGTGGAAAGGATTCATTGATTTCTTGATGTGGGAACTCTCCTTGAAAAGGATGCTCAAGTCTACTCAAATGATCCGCCGCTAAATTCTCGGCCCCTTTCTTATCACGAATCTCTATCTTAAACTCTTGAAGCAACAAAACCCATCTCAAAAGCCTAGGCTTAGCATCTTGTTTGGTCATAAGATACTTGAGAGCGGAGTGATCCGTATACACTATGGTCTTGGAAAGCACAAGATATGGTCTAAACTTCTCAAAAGCATATACTATAGCAAGCAACTCTTTTTCCGTGGTAGTGTAATGAAGTTGTGCACCGGTCATGGTTTTACTCGCATAGTGTATAGGTTGAAAATGCTTATTAACTCTTTGTCCTAAGACGGCCCCCACCGCATAATCACTAGCATCACACATAAGCTCAAAAGGTAATTCCCAATTTGGAGAAACCAAAACGGGAGCCTTTGTCAATTTTTCCTTAAGGGTCTCAAAAGAGTCTAAACAAGCTTGATCAAAAATGAAAGGAGCCTCTTTTTCCAAGAGATGAGTCATCGGTCTAGCCATCTTAGAGAAATCTTGTATAAAGCGCCTATAAAATCCCGCATGACCTAAGAAACTCCTCACACCTTTAACCGAGGTGGGTGGGGGAAGCTTAGCAATCACATCAATTTTAGCTCGATCAACTTCTAATCCCTTATTGGATATCTTGTGTCCTAAAACAATCCCCTCTTTCACCATAAAGTGACATTTCTCCCAATTAAGCACCAAACGTGTTTCCTCACAACGCTTAAGCATTCTCTCAGGATTGGTGAGACATGAGCTAAAGGAGCTTCCAAATACGGAAAAGTCATCCATAAAAACCTCCATGGTTTGCTCTATCATGTCATGGAAAATCGCCATCATGCACCTTTGAAACGTCCCCGGTGCATTACATAGGCCAAAAGGCATCCTCTTGTAAGCAAATGTACCGTAGGGACAAGTGAATGTGGTCTTTTCTTGATCCTTAGGGTCAATGGGTATTTGAAAATAACCCGAAAAGCCATCAAGAAAACAATAGTACTCATTTCCCGCTAAGCGTTCAAGCATTTGATCCATAAAGGGAAGCGGGAAATGGTCTTTCCTAGTTGCCTCATTGAGTTTTCTATAATCAATGCAAACTCTCCAACCGGTTACAAGTCTCGTAGGAATAAGCTCATTGTTCTCATTAGGCACCACGGTGATTCCACCCTTCTTTGGAACACAATGAACCGGGCTAACCCATGGAGAGTCGGAAATAGGGTAAATCATACCCGCATCTAAGAGTTTAATCACTTCCTTCTTAATAACCTCATGGATTTTTGGGTTAACTCTCCTTTGGTTTTGAATGGCGGGTTTATAGTCATCCTCCATAAGGATTTTGTGAGTACAAAAATGTGGATCAATTCCCCTTATGTCGGATATTTTCCATGCTAAGGCTTTCGTGTGTTTCTTAAGGACTTCAATAAGTTTCTCTTTCTCATCCTCTTTCAATTCTTTTGCAATAATCACCGGTAATTGGTCTTTTCCTTCTAAGAAAGCATATTCCAAGTGGGATGGAAGTTCCTTAAGTTCAATGGGAGGTGGACTCTCTATGGAAGGTTTTACTATGGAAGGTTCCTCAATGGTAATCTCTTGTGGAATAGGAGAAGGAATAGGGTCCTCATTGAGCAACTTTTGGATTGTAAGAATATCTTCTTCCCAATTAATGGGAGAATCATCATCACCAAGAAAGTTGGACTCAAATTCCTCCAAGAGGAAATCACTCTCTCCAAAAGGTGTTAAAGAGGGAGCAATTGAGGCCACGGTTTCAACATGTGGAATCTCATCACTAGCATTCTTACAAGCATCATGAAAGTGTTCATTACACACTTCATCTAACACATCCACAATGTTAATAGTCTCACAAGGTCTAGACTCCTTAACCTCTTTTCTATCACAAACTTTCCCTAACTTAAACACCACTTTCTCATCCTCTACTCTCATAATTAATTCTCCTTCCGCCACATCTATCAAGGTACGACCCGTTCTCAAAAACGGTCTACCAACAATCAAAGGCACTCTAGGATCCATGTCATAATCAACCACTACAAAGTCGGCCGGAAAAGTAAACTTATCCACACCTACAAACACATCTTCCGCTATACCTACGGGGTGAGCTATGGTTCGGTTGGCTAGTTCAAGAGTCATCCTAGTGGGAGTGAGCTCGGGAAGAGATAGTTGTTTCCAAACCGATAAAGGCATGAGATTTATGCTCGCCCCTAAATCCGCCAAAGCCATGCAATTTTCAACACCGGGAAAATTACAAGGTATCAAGAAGCGCCCCGGATCTCCAAGTTTTGTTGGTAAGGTTTTAAGTAACACCGCGGAACAATTTTCATTAAGTGATGTGTTGGGTAAATCAACCAATTTTTCTTTGTTTGAGAGCAAATCCTTGAACATCTTAGCAAACTTTGGCATATAAGCAAGAGCTTCCGCAAAGGATATGTTGATATTGAGTTTCTTGAACATCCTTAAGAAATTGGAGACTTGGATGTCATCTTTGTTCTTTAACTTGTCCTTTTTCAACCTTGAAGGGTATGGAAGAGTAGGTTTTGGTGTAGGTGGAATAGGTGTTGTGGTGGAAGATTTGTCTTTGTTAGCTTCTTCATTGGGAAGTGTAGAAGGTAAAGGAGAAGTATGAGGTGGTTGAGAAGGTGTGTTTGAGTGAATAGGAGCACTTTGAGGAGGTGGAGTAGAAGTAGAAGGCTTGTCACAAGTAGGAGCACAAGTGGGTTGAACAATAGTAGGCTTAGGAGGTGAAGGATCCTTTGTTGTTGTACCACTCCTTGTTGTAATAGCATTGACATTGGCCCTAGGGTTTGTTTGTGTGTTGGAAGGTAAAGCCCCTTGTGGTCTTTGAGTTACTGCCACTAAAACCCTATTGATTTGTTCCTCCATTGTACGTTTCACTTGGTCATTCATTCTCTTCTCAATTTCACGCATTTTCTTGTCAACATACTCTTGAGTCTCTTGCATCCCATATCCTTGAGTTGGATTTTGATGGTAAGCTTGATTTGGTATTGGAGCATATGCTTGATTGGGAATAAATGGAAGTGGTTGATTAAATCCTTGTTGTGGTGGATAAAAGGTATTTGCTTGAGGTTGAAATTGATTGGGTGCCTTGTAGTTATTTCCTTGGTATGGTTGTCTTTGCCCTTGATTCCTTGCTAAAATTTGAGGTGGATTTTGTTGAATATGGGTGGGTGGTTGGGGTGGGAAGCCGGGTGGAGAAAGGTAATTTTGGGATTTGTAAGAAAGGTTATTTGGATTGATGTTAGGCTTGAAGTGTTCACGGTGTTCCTCTTGGTAAGCATAACATTCCCCTTGATACCCTTGCACCTTATCACAATGTTCATAAGAATGGGGACCTCCACAAGTAACACAAGAAATGGTGATGGCATTCACATTATTTGAGGAATTGTTCAATGTCATGCTCTTAAAATTTTGAACCATGTCTTGAGTCATTTCTTGTCCTTGTTTGACTTGTTGAAGGATCTCTTTAAGAAGTTGGATGTCACAAGGAGTTTGAGAAGTGTTTTGGATAACATGAACTCTTTCTTCAAATGGATTGTTTGTTTGAACCATTGCCTTAGTCTCAATAATGTTCAAAGCCTCGTGGTATGTTTTAAGAAGAATACTCCCTCCCGCGGAAGCATTTAGTGAATCTTGGTGGTGAGGTTTAAGGCCATTATAAAAGGTATTGATTTGGTTTACATCATCCAATCCATGGTTAGGGCATCGCCTCAACAACTCACTATACTCTTCCCAAGCATCACTAAAGGATTGACTAGGTTTTTGTGTAAAGCCCATAATTAAATTCCTCAAAGCCATAGTCTTTTGTGGAGGAAAGAATTTGTTCAAAAACTTAGTGGTAAAACCGTCCCATGTGGTGATACTATCGGGTGGTTGGGTGTCTAACCAATGCTTAGCACTCCCATCTAAAGAAAATGACACTAACATCAATCTAATGACCTCATGTGGAACCCCATTATGCTTAATGGTATTGCAAAGTGAAAGGAATCTCTTAAGGTGAGCATGGGGATCCTCATTTTGTTTTCCCAAGAAAGGTGATAAAGCAACCATATTGATCATAGATGTATGTAGCTCAAATGTGTTAGCGGGAAAGTCGGGAATCTTAATGGCACTAGAATATCCATGAATGTTGGATTGCATACGTTCATACAAAGTACGATTATCAATAGCCATGGCTTCTTGTGGTGGTGACAAAGCACGATTCTCGTGATCGGCTTGGTGGACGGTGGTGGTCTTACTCTTTCTCTTTTTCTTCCTTTTCGGAGGAAGAGGTTGTACACCAATCGGTATTTGTGCACGCCCGCGAGTGAGCATGCAACTCAATACGAGGAATGAGAGAGAAGCTCTCGTGTGACTTTGAAGAGAAATGGATTATCCTCTTCGAGTTTCAATATTAAATATCCACAAGAAAATAACAATATATGTATTACTACTTTGGGTGCAAGACCCTCAATGAAGCCTTCCTTCTTAGAATACTCCCAAGTGAACGGGGGGTTAGGTGGCGCGAAGCACTTAAGTACCTATTGACCCTTAGATGGCATTTTATAGCACATCGCCTTTCTATTCACTTAAATGTTCGTATTCTTCGAATTGTTGCTTATTGAGAGTATTTATCTATTCTTGCTTTATTTTGTTTGATCGATACACGTGTCAAGGACCGGAGCGCCCCTCAACACGGTGTATTGCCTCGGCAATACTTATGGAAGATATGTAGATTGATTGTTCTTATACGTATACGTATTTACTTATAATAATATATGGAAAATATTTTTGTATTTATGAGTTTTTAAAGGAAAATACTATATGTACATAAAAACCGAGAGAATCCAATAATATATATTTTTGGGTGCAATCTCTTAGGAAAAAGATTGCTTTTTGGATTTTTTAATTTTTTTGGTCAATTCTTTAGGAAAAGAATTGTTTTGTTAATTTTTAGTTTTTATATATTTTTATATTTTTGATTTTTTATTTGTTTTTGATTTATGATACGTAAAAAAATAACGTTCACAAAGTGAACGGATCCCAAAAGCCAATGAAAACCGTCAATCGATAGTCTCTCGTGTAGTCAAAGAACCGGCAGCGGCGCCATTTGAAATGTAGTATAATGCAGTTCGTTTTCTCTCGATTCTTAACCAATAGAAAGTCCAACCAATATCGGATTTTTAATTGTTCTTGGTTGTTAAGCTTGCTTGGTAATCTATTGCTAATTCAACTAAAGCTTGCAAAATGGAAAAATATTACCTACGTATATGTAAAACAAATTGAAAATACCACGTTTTTATTCAAGTAAAAATTAAAATGCAAAATTTGAAACTAAAGGGACTGAAATTGTAAATTCTATGAAATGTAAATGCTTGAAATGTAAATTCTAACAACTATAGGGACTAAAGATGTAAATCTGTTAACCAAAAGGATCAAAAATGCAAAAACAATAACAAACTTGCCAAAATGTAACAATCTAACAAACTACTAACTGAATTCTAACAACTTTCAAAGTCCAGGGACCAAAGTTATGCAAACCCTAAATACTTGGAAGATTAGCCAAGTTTTAAATACTGTTAGAAATGGAAGGACTAAAGAGCAATTTTTGAAAGTTTTTAACTAAAAACGGGACAATTGAATCAATAAGCTCGTCTGAGCTTATTACTCAACCAAATCAAATGAAATAACTTGCAAAACGTTTAAAATCTCATTTAAGCTACGTGTGTTCAAGGAATTAAGCTAAGGATCAAAAATAAGCAAATGAGTGCTTATTGATAAGCTCAAAATAAGCTCTAGCCAAATTTAGTCAACCACAACTGGATTTTTCTCTTGAAACTGATTAAGCAAATGATTTGAAGATTGGGAAATCAAACCAGAACAAATCTCATTCAGTAATAAGCTCTAAATCTGAAATAAGCTAAAAAGAGCTTATGTTGACCAAACGTTGACCAAAATTTGCAAAAAGCTCAAACTTTCAGAAATTGACTAGGAACACTAACTAACTGATTTTATGAAAGAAAATCACAAGATTTGTGAAGTAGATATGGAGAACTAAGAAAACAGTAGCATGCTTATCTCAGAGAATGAGCTTTGCTCAGCCTTTGACCAAAAAGCTATTTACCAGCTTATTAACTGATACTGTAGAAATTCCTTTTGGAATCTAAAACTATATGATATAAGCTAGAACTGGAAACAAATTTGAGGAAATTTCTTCAAGGAATGAATGAGAAATAAGCAAATGAAAATGGCAAGTTTTTCAAACCAAAGCTGAATAAAAGCTGACCCAAACTATTCTAGTGCCATTTGCCTGTTTGACTTTATATTTGACTTGTAAAAGGCTTTAAACAACTTGTTATCACTTAAGGACTGGAAATCAACTCTAAAACACCAATTCACAATGATTGAAAACTGATATTGATCTATTCCCAAACACTCCTTTAACTGTTTTGAACAAAATTTTACAAAGACTTATTAAGTTCTAGTTAACTATGAAGGAAATGTTTAAGCAAAACAGTCTTAGTGATCACAATGAGAGACTTTAGAACTGAAAACAAACAATTACCACAACTAAAACTCCAATTAAGCTAAAAGGCTGATAAGTTCTGAACAAATGCAGAAAACTACAAATAACTCTCAAATCAGTAAACAAGTATGCAAGATTAAACTACAATCAAACAAAATACAATCAAACAGTAACAACTAGCAATTATATCATGCAGCCATCAAGTTTTAACTAGGAAAAGTAGCATGCAATAGACTTGTTAAGTGGAACAAAAACAAGAAGCTTAAAACCTATTGAAGATAGCCTTTGAGAAGAAGAGGAGCGCTGAGCTCTCTTGCCCTAGTGATAACCACCACCTATCACTAGAAATCAACAAGTATCAATCAACAATCAACTGAAATCCATCAAACTGCTTGAAAACTCCATTGGAACTAGGCAATAGCTGAATTATGATCAAACAGCTAACAAACTTCACAAATGTCAGTTATGATCAATGATTGATCATAACAAACACTCAACAGCAACAATAATATCCAACAGCAGCAAGAATCAAACTGGAATGAGAAGAACAGAATTTGGCGGGAAAAATGAATTTGAATTTTATTGCTGAAAAACGGTTACAAATCTGTTACAAAGGTAGTAACTAACTAACTGACTCAAGAGTTTGTTAGACTCTTGAGTAGTTAGGGTAAAAGTGAGGGAAAAAGGAAAGGGAAATTTAACTAGGTGTTTTTTACAAAATTAAGCTACAATTGAAAATGAAGTACAATCTAGCTATTTATAGGCATGAGAGGAGAGTTTGTTGGAGTTGGTGACGTGTCAGAACCAATCATAGCTTGCCACGTGGAGAATTCTGCATTTAACACTTTGAAGGTATGAACAATGATTTGGGGGTTCTTGATTGGATGGATGATATGTTAATTGAGTTGTACCATTGAATTCGTCTCTTCAAAACGATCATCTTTGGTGTTTATATCTTTCCCTGAAATTGCTTCTATCTCAAACGCGATCCTGGGAAAAATTCTTATTCTTGAAGATGACACGTGTAAGCTTCTGGTTGGTTTAAAATGTGTCACACGGATTAAAACTGTTTGGATTTGGGTAATAAATGTGGCGGCGGTAGTGGACAATTAATGCATGATCCGTGTGACCCATTTTCTTTCTTCTCATTGGTTGAATCCCTTGTTACATGGATTAAGCTTAATAACTTTCCAATCTTGGCAGATTTAACCCCTCAACTTGGCAGAATATAAATTTGAGCTTGTATCTTCATTCCTTTGGCATATTTGGTCCTTCATCTTCCACAACTTGTACAAAATGGTCCTTTGACTGAGTTGACTTGAGAGTTGACCAAGTTTGACTTGAATCTTGACTTTACAATATTTGCA
Organism: Glebionis coronaria; assembly: GCA_025667525.1. Lineage (NCBI taxonomy): Eukaryota > Viridiplantae > Streptophyta > Magnoliopsida > Asterales > Asteraceae > Glebionis > Glebionis coronaria. The sequence continues at coordinate 425,766 of JANFOE010001262.1, read as the reverse complement.
CTTCTAGTCCTTCAACTTTCATAACTTGTCAAGATAGGTCCTTATACTTCAAAGTCTTGTCACTTTTGATCCTCTTTTGTCTTTTTCATCCAATTGAGCTTGATTTTTCCTTGTTTGCTTGAAAATGTATCTTCTTACCTACACAAGTGCACACAAACACAAACATACCACATAATACTGTTTTTGCCAAATAAATTGGTATTTTGCTTCATGTTTTAGGGTTATTTGTTGATAAAAGGATATGAGTTTAAGCTCATATCAGGATGCCTTTTAATGATGTTGTTTTCTCGTTTAATCTTTGATTAGGCTTGAGTTAACAAAGTCCTTATTGGGTTGATAGTTTTTTAAAGATCTGCTTAGTCGTTTTTTTTCCTTTTTTAGATGCCTTTGTTTTTTCTTCTTATATTACTGTCGGTTGTCGTTTCTATATATCCTATCCAAGGTATCGCTGGTGGTTTTTTGTTTGGTAGTATAATCGATTTTGGTTATTAAGAAGTTAGGGTTTCGGTTTTTGTCTTTTTGGTTCTAGGGTTTGTTTTCTCTTTGGAGTTTTTTAGGGTTTCGTTTGCTTCTACGGGGTCAAACGATCACACGTTGTCTGAATTAGCAAGAACAGCTGCGATTATCAATGGTATGCAACCATGTAACTTTCATGACATTGCTATACTGTTTGGAGTTGGTTTAATTACGGCTAAGGATGCTGGTGATTTATGCATGATCTGAAAACTAATAAACATAAGCTATGGTCGTTGATTTTCACGTGATCGCTCATAGGATATCTTTAACTTACTATGTCAGTTTGGAGCCGATTTGCGTGTTTCTGGATACCCTAAGGTTACAAAATGTTCCCGTTGCTCACTCGGCTGGGGAAAGTTTTGATGGACTTAAAGGTGATAGCGCTAGGATTTCTTTTAACCCTAATCTCACTATGCGAAGACCTGTGCCCATGTCTGCTAATTCTCAAGATCAGCATGGTGAGTTCTTAAGCCTCTCATCTCATATGGTTACTATATTTCTTGATGAGGAGGCACAAGAGTACTCTCATTTGCCGTCTAGGGTTGGTGAAGAATCAGTTTGGGGTCAAGTTGGGACTTCTAATACGGGTTCATCGCCTATGACTCATTCGGTGAGTGTTTCTATTCCTTCTAATACGTATGCATGGGTGATCGCTCCCAATTCCTCTCCCAATTCTTCTCCAAAAGGTTGTTCTAATTTTACACATCGTGTGGCCGATAAAGTTTATAATGGTGTGAATGTTGCTATCCCCCGCAAGGTAGTGAAAAAAATGAATAATCGATATGAAAATACCTTGTATGGTTACTTTATCAGGAAGAGACTTTCTTTTCCGGTTGTGGAATACTTTGTTAAAATAATTGGGCGAAACATGGAGTACATAAGATTATGATGAATGAAAAGGGATTTTTCTTTTTCAAGTTTGATACTAATTCTGGTTTGGAGGCGGTTCTGGAGGGAGGTCCATGGATGATTAGAAATTTACCAATTATTTTAAAAAAATGGACGATGAATACTAGCCCTAAGAAGGAGGAACTAACTCATGTACCGGTTTGGGTTAAGCTTCATGAAGTCCCATTAGAGATTTTTGATGAGGAGGGTTTGATTTTTATAGCAAGTTATGTTGGAAAACCAGTTATGTTGGATTCTTACACTAGTACTATGTGTAAGGATTCTTGGGGTCGGTGTGTCTTTGCTAGATGCCTCATTGAGATTGATGCGAATTCTGAATTTAAGGATACTGTTACAGTTGGTATTCCTTCGCTTGAAGGGGAAGATTATACTACAGAAACCATCCATGTTGAACACGAGTGGAAGCCCCCACGGTGTGAAACTTGCAAAAGTTTTGGTCATACGTTGGTGTCGTGTCCTAAGAGGGTCGTTGTTGACCCTAAGCCGAATGCTATTAAGGAGGGTGCTACTGTTTCTAATGTGGATAAAGATGGCTTCCAACAGGTGAGCAAGAAACGTAACAACAAAAAGAACAATTCCCAAATGGAGTTTCAGTTGCAAAAGGGTTTAATGTGGCAAAGGAGTTTAAGTACAAACCAAAAGCTCAAAGTATTTCTAGTGCAAATGGGTCGAATGATAGACGTACTAAATCTGGAATCTACTATTAGTCATAATCAAGGGACAAATGATAAAGGTAAATCTGCTCTTGTTGCTCCTTTGTCCAATTCTTTTTTGGGTCTTGCTGGGCATGATTTGGACAACAATGATGTTCTGGATGATGAAGATGATGAGGCTGTTGAGAACATTTTTGATGAGTCGGTTCACATTTTAAGCAACAAACAGGGGCAAGCACTCCTGACTCTACTGTTTTAAATGTTTAGTATATCCTCTTAGAATATTAGGGGTTTGAACCAATCCACTAAATAGAAAGAGGTTCATCAGGTGGTTCAGGAGAATAACCTAAGTGTTTGTGCTATTTTGGAGTCGCATGTTGATGCTACATGTGTTTTTGATGTTTGTAGAAAAGTGTGTAGACGGTGGCGATGGACTTCTAATGGTGGTATTTGTGCGAAAGATATGCGTATTATTCTTGGTTGGAATGATGATAATGTTGATATTATGGTTTTGTCTCAGACTATTCACGTTATGCATTGTCAAGTTAATACCCTCTTGGATAACATAACTATGTTTTGCTCTTTCATTTATACGGATAACTCATATCAAGATAGACGTGGTCTTTGGAGTAATATTGTTGTTCATGCTCACTTCATGCGTGATAAACCATGGGTCCTTCCTGGGGATTGTAATGCTGCTCTTAATCTTGAAGATCATTCGTTTGGGGGGTATCGCCCAATATCGCTATGCGTGAATTTAAGGAATGTGTGACGAATATGGAGGTTAATGATGTTAATGCTACGGGGTTTCATTTCACTTGGAATGAAAAACCGAATGGTGAGGATGGCATTCTTAAAAAAATAGATCGCATTATGTCTAACATGAAGTTTGTTGATGATTTTCCAGGATCTTTTGCTATTTTCCAAGCTTATAGAATTTCGGATCATTCTCCATGTGTGCTCCGAATTCCGAAAGTCGCTAGGCCTAAGCCAAAGCCGTTTAAATTTGCTAATTTTCTTGTCCACAAGGATAAATTTCAGGTTATCGTGGCTGATGGTTGGAACATGAATGTTGAGGGATGTGCTATGTACCAGTTGGTCAAAAGACTAAAGGGTCTCAAAACCCCGCTTCGTAAGTTGTTACATGATCAAGGTAACTTACATACTCGTGTGACTGTGATTCGTGGGGAGTTTGATGCGATCCAGAATTTGATTGATTTTGATCCGCACAATTTGGACCTTAGAGATGATCATGTGCATTTGCTTATTGCTTTTATGGAAGTTTCTCTAGATGAGGAGCGCTTCTTAAAACAGAAATCTAAAATTGAATGGTTGGATGTGGGTGATTCTAATACAACTTACTTCCATAATTCTGTTAAGTTTAAAAGTGCTCGTAATAGGATTGAGATGGTTAAAGATGTTTCTAATGTGGTTCATGAAGGAGATGCGGTTGCTAATGCTTTTGTCAATCATTATGAAAATATCCTTGGTATTGAAGGTAATTCGGCTCCTCTTGATTCGACTAATTTGCTTTCTCGTGTTCTTGATGCTCAAAAGGCTGCTTGTATGGTTAGACATGTGTCTAATGAGGAAATTAAAAGTGTTCTGTTCTCTATGAGTGATGATAAAGCTCCTGGGCCTGACAGTTACACTACTACTTTCTTTAAGAATGCATGGAATACGGTTGGAGAAAATTATACTCGGGCCATACATGATTTTTTCAGTAATGGTAAGCCGTTGAGGGAAGTTAAAAATACTATTATTGCTTTAATTCCTAAAGTTTCAACTCTAGGAAAGATTAATGATTATCGGTCTATTTCATGTTGCAATGTTACTTTGAAATGTATTTGCAAAATTATTGCAAATCGTATTAAAGGGGATCTTGGTGATTTGTTAAAATTAACCAATCTGCTTTCGTTCCGGGTCGAAGGATTTCTGATAATATCCTTCTTACCCAGGAGTTAATGAGGAATTATCATCGTAATAATGGCCCTCCTAGATGTTCGTTTAAGATTGATATTCAAAAAGCCTATGATACGGTGGATTGGAGCTTTCTTAAATCTATATTGGCAGGGTTTGGTTTCCATCCTACTATGATTAATTGGATTATGACGTGTGTTACTACTACTTCTTATTCTGTGTGCATCACTAGTCATTTGTATGGTTGGTTTAATGGTAAGCGTGGTTTAAGACAAAGAGATCCTCTTTCGCCATATTTATTTACGCTTGTTATGGAGGTTCTGACTCTTATGTTACATAAAAGGTGTTGGGAATCTAAACTTGTTAGATTCCCTGATCATTGATTTAAACATAATTAGGCTGATAGATAGTCCCTTGCCTGTGCCTAGGAGGTAGGCAAGTTTCGCAAGACTCACAGAGATCCAAGTCTCTGTGAGCAACCTCAGAGGAGTCCATGTCAGAGACATTGTCAAGGAAGTCGAAGATTACCTGAAGACATACTCCTTGGCTGTGATGGATAACAGCCAAGATGTATTCGGGACTCTGAGGGGTTGAGAGTTAACAGGGGTGGCAATACCCTGATAACTCTCAGCACACTTTGGACATGCCATTTGTGTGTTCGAGAATATGAAGAATAAGGAAACTGTTTTTGACAACTGTTCCTTAAAGCATAATGGAAGACTACCAAGAATAGAAGGACATCATGTGACTGATGTGGGAACTTGTAAAAGCTTGTGTAGTCGACATCAAGTACTGTTTAAGTCAAACTCGTAACACTATAAATAGGATGTGTATCCATGCATTAATGTTTAACACTTTGAGATATTAAGAACATTAGTGCGTATAACTTAGTGAATCAAACAGTTACGACTGTATTCATAAGTTAAGGTTTATGGTTGTTCAAAGTGTGCACAACACATTGTCATCAAACGGTGTTATCCATAACACTTGTAATTCTTTATTATACAATAATAAGATTACGTTTGAAAAGTAATACCTTGTGTTGATTAAGTTAAGATTAGGGTTTCTTGCATTGATTAGGGACTTTCAATTGGTATCAGAGCGGTGTTTGATATTAAAACCTTCAAGAAACATCGTTCTCAGTTTTATAATCAAGATCCACCATGCCGGAAACTTCTAGCCCACACTCACCTTCCACAAACCCATCTTCACCAAGACTTAACCCTCCAGCAAATGACGATGATCTACCCCAACTTCTTGATTCAAGAGGTGGATCACACGTAACCAGTGTACCAGTCTTTGATGAAGAAGACTTTGCCAGTTGGAAGAGTCAATTTCTTGTATACCTTGATGGACTTGAACCTTTTCTCTTAGAAATTTTAGAAAATGGTCCATATATTCCCATGGCGCTTACATCTACTGAAGAAAACCCTCTTCCCAAACCTGTCAAACAATGGACCTCAGCTGATAGGAAATTAGCTAACCAAGATAAACGTCTCAAAAGCATCATAATTTCCTGTCTTCCCAAGCATATCATGAAGTCTGTTATTCAGTGTCCTACAGCTAAACAAATGTGGACAGACCTCATTCTTGGCCATGAAGGACCCTCTGAAACAAGAGAGACAAAGATTCAGGCACTCAGACTTCAGTTTAATGCCTTTAAGTCACTTGAAGGTGAAAAGGTTCAGCAAACCTATACTAGGCTGAAGATTCTTCTAAATGACCTTGCTATGAATGATGTCACTATTGGTCAAGCTGAGATCAATGCTACTTTTGTCAACAGCCTTCCAAGAAAGTGGCTGAGCATGAATCAGACTCAGAGAGCTAACAACTCAATCAAAAATGATACCCTTGCTCAGCTCTATGGTAAGTACAATTATGAAGAAGGGCTGATCGATACTATCTACAAATCAGAGACCGAAAGATTTGTTGTCCAAGGAGCAACTTCCAAAGCTTTGATCTCTGCAACACATCCTCATGACAGCGATTCTGATATTGAAGAAGATACCCGTAGCAGCCAAGAATTCTTGTCAGACCTCAATGCAGAATTCCATGAAAGAGCACTGCTAGCCAACCAAAGAAGATACTACAAAAGATCTGGAAGAGTAGGATCAGCTAGCAAACCAACTGACAGGTCAAAAGAAACATGTTTTGCCTGTGGAAAGCTTGGACATTATCAAAAAGAGTGTCCTTCTACCAAGACATCCTCACCCTCTTATCCATCATCTTCATCCAAACCCTACAAGTTCAAACAACATAACAACTCATCTCAATCTAATTATTCAGACACTGAGAAGAAAGATTACAAAAATAAGTACAAGGCACTTAAAGCTGAGTTAGAACAAATGAACTTGAAGATTGAAGCTATGTCCAAAAAGAAAGGTGGTGAGAAAAAGACTGAGAAAGGGTTGGTTGCTGAAACTTATGATTGGAATGATGAACCATTGACTTCAGATGAAGAAGACACCACAAGAGTCAGGGCTTTTATGGCGATAGCTGAGGATGAACCAGCTGTTGGAAAAGGTGATGCAAGATCAGGACAATGGGTTGACATCACAATGAAAAAGGTACACAGGCTTCTATCTATGTCTGATAGTGATGAACGTAAGCATGTCCTTGATTACACCATTGTTGATTTGCACTTTGTTGAGGAACAAAGGAAGAACCTACTTGATAAGTTTCACTCTGTTAAAACTGAAATGATAAATGCTAAGGCTGAATGTGAAACTCTCAGGCGGGTTAACTTAGAGAAAATATCCCTGCAAAATGAAGTAGCTAGATTAACCTTGAAAAACATAGCTTTAAATGATCAAGTCACTGAATTGAACAAGATTATTGAAAAATGGCTGTGTGCTAGGTTTACTATTGATGAATTGCTTAGGGATGAAGTGCCTGCTGACTTAAACAGGGATATAACTGCTAAGAATAAAAAGCTGAGGATTCTCACCAAACCCAAAGACATTGTCTTTAAATCTACAGAGACTATTCATATGTCAGATACCTCTTTGACTAATGACCCTGTCTCTGAAGATGTGGCTGAGCTACCACCTTTGCCCAAACTCTCTGGAGTTGAACCTAGCAGTTCTTCTAGATCTGCTAAGGACGAACTTAGGACAGATATTGAGAATCCTCCAGCCAAAGTTTTTCGTGTGCCTGCTAAACAAACTGGTAAACAAGTAGCTTTTAAGCCTGTTACTACTAAAGCTGTGAATAAGGTTGACCCCACCACTGAAGATCGCCTGTTGTCTCTTATGAAAGAAGTAGAACTCTTGAAACAACACATTAAGCCTTCCGCTGAATGCTCTACTTCTCATGAACCTAAGTCAGTCCTAGGTGAACCCAAAGGGGAAAGGTTAATCAAACCTTATTGCAATGTTTGTAAAAATTCTCACCATTCGACCTTAGATCATGACAGACACATGGCAGCTAAAAGAGCACAGACACCCTCTAGGGACAGACCACAGAGTTCCAAAAGACAACAGGGAAATTACAAATCTTATCCTCCCTGTAAATTCTGTGGGTTCACAGACCATCACTCAGACGAGTGTGGTGACTTCCCTGGGTGTGATATCTGTGGGAGTTATAACCATGAAACAATGAACTGTCCATCCCAACGCCAAAAGTTTTTCAGGAACACAAGAGTTGCTAACAAGCAATTCAGGGAACCCACTGGAAAGTGGGTTCACCATAGGAACTAATCTGTTTCTATGTATCTGTGCAGAAATATCTCAAGGAATCGGTATGGTATCTAGATAGTGGCTGTTCTAGACACATGACAGGGATTCAACAATACCTGCACAGATACTCAAAGGAGCCAGGTCCCAAAGTGGTGTTTGGAGATAACTCTTCAGGTGACACAGAAGGATATGGCTTAGTGAATTGCAATGGGATCACATTTACCAGGGTTGCATATGTGAATGGTCTTAAACACAATCTTATTAGCATCAGCCAATTATGTGATGCTGACTATAAGGTTTTGTTTACTAAGACTCAGGGAACCATATTCAACAAAAATAATGATGTTGTGCTGGTTGCACCTAGAAGGAGAGATGTTTATGTCATCAACATGGCTGTGTGCTCTGAAGACAGTTCAAATTGTTTTCTTGCCAAAGCCTCTGAAAGTGTCAACTGGCTGTGGCACAAAAGACTGTCTCATATCAACTTCAAGAACATCAATAAGATAGCCACTCAAAACTTGGTTGCTGGTCTACCTTCAGTAATGTTTTCTAAAGACAAAACTTGTTCTGCCTGTGTCAAAGGAAAACATCACAGGTCTTCATTCAAGACTAGGCAATCATTCTCTATTGACAAGTGCTTACATCTCCTTCACATGGACTTGTTTGGGCCTGTCAAACCTCAAACCATTAATCACAACAAATACACCTTGGTCATAGTTGATGAATTTTCAAGATATACATGGGTGTTCTTCCTCAGAAGGAAAAGTGATGCAGCTGATACCATCATGTCCTTCATCATACAGGTTGAAAATATGAATGATGTTAGAGTCAAAGCTCTAAGAAGTGATAATGGTACATAATTCAAGAATCATCAACTTGAATCATTTTGTGATGAAAAAGGGATTTCTCAGAACTTCTCTTCAGCTGGCACTCCTGAACAAAATGGTGTGGCTGAAAGAAGAAACAGGACTCTGATTGAAGCAGCAAGAACTATGTTAAATGGTGCAGCCTTACCAAAGCAATTTTGGGGAGAAGCTGTACACACTGCCTGCTACACTCAAAACAGATCAATCATTATCAAAAGACATGGCAAAACCTCCTATGAAGTTAAAGATCTCCAGACGTCAGCTATTTTCATGTGTTTGGATGCCCTGTGTTTATTTATAACTACAGGGATAAACTTGGAAAGTTTGATGAAAAAGCTGATGATGGTTTCTTTTTGGGATACTCTCCAACAGCCAAAGCCTTCAGAGTATTCAACATCAGAAGACAAGAAGTAGAAGAAACTTTCCATGTCAGATTTAATGAAGATGATGAAGTCATATAGAGGACAGGAACAGAGGGTGATGAAGTAGATTTTAATGAAAATATTTCTTTCCCAAGTGATGAGTTCACAGAACCCAGACCTATCAGTCATCACCACTCCAACACTCTCACTCCTTATGTTCCTGCTTTTGACCCTCTGTCTACTCACAACATAGAAGTTCCTACCTCTCAGGAACTTGATGAAGAAGAACCTCAAATCTCTGATGGTCCTTCTCATAATATTGATGACTCACCAACTCTTCAAATCTCTGAAGATTCTCCTGCTGATAATGAAATAGCTTCCCTTGATATGGCTGAAGAAGACTCTGACACTGAAGTAGTCTTTGAAGAAAGCCCTCCTAGTCCGCAGGATGAGACTCAAATTGTACCAGCTGTGCCCTCAAGTACCCCTGTTCTTGAATCCCCAGCTCCTCAAAATAAGTGGTCAAGAGATCAACACATTCTTCTTGTCAACATTATTGGGGAACCAAATGCAGGGGTCACAACCAGACAGCGAATCCAAGACTCAGAGTCAGCCTCAGCCAATGAATGTCTATTTGCTGAATTTCTTTCTCAAATTGAACTTAAAAGAGTTGCTGAGGCTCTGGTAGAAGAAGGATGGGTAGCTGCTATGCAAGAAGAAATCAATCAGTTCAAAAGGAACAAAGTATGGACACTAGTGCCAGCTCCACCTGGAAAGAATATCACAGGCACTAGATGGATCTATAGAAATAAGATGGATGAAATTGGGAACATCATCAGGAACAAGGCAAGACTGGTAGCACAGGGATTCTCTCAGACTGAAGGAATTGATTATGATGAAACTTTTGCACCTGTTGCTAGACTTGAGGCCATCAGAATCTTTCTTGCGTATGCTGCCTATATGAACATCACTGTCTATCAGATGGATGTAAAGAGTGCCTTCCTCAATGGTGATTTGGCTGAGGAAGTCTATGTTGCACAACCTGAAGGATTTGAGAACAACGAGTTTCCCAACCATGTGTACAGACTTCACAAAGCAATGTATGGTCTGAAACAAGCTCCAAGAGCATGGTATGAAACTCTTTCAAATTTCTTATCTGAAAATAAATTTATCAGGGGTTCTAGTGATAAAACACTCTTTACCTTCAAGGACAAGAGTGATTTCATCATTGTGCAGATTTATGTGGATGCTATCATCTTTGGGTCAACAAATGTCAATCTTAGTAAACGTTTTGCTAAATTAATGACCAAGAAATATGAGATGAGTATGATGGGTGAATTAACTTACTTTTTGGGCTTTCAAATTAAACAATGTCCTAAGGGAATTTCTATTTGTCAAGAAAAGTATGTTAAGGATTTACTTAAAAAATATGACTTAGCTGATTGTGCATTAGTGAAATGCCCCATGCTTCCACCCAACAACTTGGGCCCTGATGAGTCAGGGGTCTCTGTCAATGAGACTTTATATAGAGGCATGATTGGGTCACTGATGTATCTAACAGCCAGTCGTCCAGATATCTAATTCTCCACATGTCTCTGTGCAAGGTACCAAGCTAACCCAAAAGAATCCCATCTAGTGGCTGTTAAAAGAATTTTCAGGTATCTCAAAGGAACACCATCCCTAGGTCTATGGTATCCAAAGGAATCAGGCTTTGATCTCAAGGCCTATTCAGATTCAGATTATGCTGGATGCTGTATTGACAGGAAAAGTACTTCAGGCAGCTGTCAAATCCTAGGAGGAAAATTGGTTGGATGGAGTGCTAAGAAGCAAAACTCTGTGGCTATGTCTTCAGCTGAAGCAGAATATGTCGCTGCAGCCAGCTGTTGTGCTCAGGTGCTCTAGATGAAAAGTCAATTGGCTGACTATGAAATCTTGTATGACAAAGTGCCAATCTTTTGTGACAACACCAGCGCCATTGCCATATCCAACAACCCTGTTCTTCACTCTCGTACCAAACACATTGATATCAGGTATCATTTTATCAGGGATCATATAATGAAGGGAGATATTGAGCTGCATTTTGTTCCCACAGAGCTGCAACTAGCTGATATCTTTACAAAGCCTTTGGCTGAACCTTCGTTCAACAGGCTAGTTGCTGAGCTAGGGATGCTCAATATCTCAAAGCCTGTGGCTTGATATTAAATGTGTTCATTAAATGATTGATTCTATATTAAATGTTTTATTAAATGTTTTTCACATGAAACTAGGTAGTTACTTTCCAAGTAAATGCAAAAAACATTCTCACATATTTAATCATTTATTTTTCAGATAACGAGGAGACAAACTTTTTGAAAGGTCAAGGGGACCCACTTGAGCAGTCATTTTCGCCCTTGCGTTTAATACGGTTGAATAACTGTTCACTTAAGTTTGAATATATATTGTCTTCTCTCTCTTCTCACCCACCACCATTCTAAAATCAACTTCTCTCTCTAAATTCTTATCTCTCTCAACCATTCGCCATTTTCACTCACCTTCAACCTCAAATCAATGGAGTTTCCCGTTCCAAAAGCCTCCAATGTGAACTTCGAGATCAACGAGAGCATCATCGCCTCCAACAACGCCATTGGATGGATTAAGGCACCAAACAACACCTATTCAGATCTGGTAAATTTCATGCAGCATTGTGACCTAAATGAAGCCTTCACCAAATCTCCATCCACTTTTTACCAAGAATACCTTAGGCAATTCTGGTATTCTGTTGAAGTAGTAGAAGACACCATTACATTTAGCCTCTCAATGAACATCCTTTTGCCTTTTCCCTTAACGACTTTTCTAGTGTGGCCGGACTAAAACATGGAGATGAATGCTTGAAGACTGTTGACAAAAAGGCTGTCAAGGAAGCCCTGGCCACACTAAACCCTTGCCATGATGTTAACCCTGCCCTTACTCCAGCTGAGGTCCTCGCCAAATCGCCTCTGAAGATTAAGTATTTTACCCCTATGTGGCATGTCCTCTTCACCCACATTGTGAAGTCCCTGGGAGGAATGCAGGGATCACAGGATCAGATGTCATCCAATCATCAGGCTATTGCGTATGGATTAATTTGGGGAGCTGATGTCGACTTTGGAAGCATCCTGTTCTCAAACCTGGTAGAATAACTCAAGGGAAGGAATCAGGTCAGGGAAAAGAACATCTGTTATGTGCGCTTCCTGTCCCTGATCTTTGAAAGTTTGCTGGGAGATAAGTATCACAACAAGGCCTTGACTGCTCTTAAGCCCTATCGCATCACAGGCGCCATCTACAAGGAGATAGGAGCTGAGGATAACCCTGTCACCGCCCACATGCTGAACGTGGCCAACCAGGTACCCAACGCTGAGAAGCCCTTGCTCCCTTCCTCTGAGAAGGTGAATACTTCTAGTGTCGCTGGCAAGTCTACGTCTTTGACCTCTGGGCAGCACACTACTAAGTCCAAGGCTTCATCTGGCCAACAACCAAAGAAGAAGAAAATCCCCTCTTCTTCCCACTCCAAAGCTGTTACTAAGGCCAAGGAAAAGAAGACTGACACCGCCTCTGGTCCAGATACTCTTGTGGATTCAGAATCTTTGGCTGACAAACAACAGGCGTCTAGTGTCTCTAGGTCAGCAGAGACAACAGGAAACCAGCCAAACCAAGCTGATATCTCACAGGTAATCAGTGTACATTTTTAGAGGTTCCCAAGCAACCACTCTCATTATGTCTGTAGGAGAGAGTGGTGAAGTTAGGGTAATCCTCGACCCATAGAAGTCTGTCATTACACTTAGAATACTTTAAGACTTCTGTACACCCTGTCTTTGCACCAGGGAATGATTCATTTGTGTTTATAAAGCACCCCGATGACCCTGAACCCTCTAGACAGTATTCAGGCTAACAACAACCTGAATACATTAATGTCTCAACCTTGATCAGCTGTACTTCACACAGCCTCTTGGTTCCCTCCTTAAAAGAGTCCCAAAGGATTTATCCTTTCAGGGGGAGCTGAATCATCACCCTCAGCTTTCCTAGGGGCAGCGTAACAGGCGACCTACAACAACATATGTTTCACTCTTAAAAGAGTCCCAAAGGTTTTACCTTTTGGGGGGGCTGAATAATCACACTCAGCTTTCCTAGGGGCAGCGACTGACGATCATTAAACAACATATGTTTCACAATCAAAAGAGTCCCAAAGGTTTTTTTACCTTTTTTGGGGGGCTGAATAATCACACTCAGCTTTCCTAGGGGCAGCGAATGGCGACCATTAACCACACTTCATTCACACTTAAAAGAATCCCAAGGATTTATCCTTTGGAGAGGCTGAGTAATCACCCTCAGCCTCTCTGGGACAGCGAAATGGCGACCATTCTCCTTATATTTTTTCCCTGTTACTAATTACAACAAACTTGCAGGCTGAAATTGTACAGCCAGTCAAAGAATCTCAGGTACATGAAAAGGAGGCTGAAACAATAACTCAGGACAATCCAAATGAAGAAGAACCTGTGCTCAATGCTGATGAAGAAATGCTCTCAGTAGAAGATTATGTCTCTGAATTTGAGCCCATGCCTGAAGATGAATTCCCTGAGGGAATGTTTGATGAAGAGGATGAAGAAGATGAGGATGACCAGCTGTCAGCCTCTCCTCATAAAGAAGATGACAAGACTTCTCCTCTCAAGGAAGCTGTTGACACTCCAAACTCTGCTACATCTGCAACAACAGTCTTCCAAAGACCAACATATGATCCAACAGCCGAATTCCTCATGTTTGATCATCCTACCCAGACCAACTTCGACTTAATTCCAAGGGGGGATGATTTTGCTCAGCAAAGCCTCAATATCAAGAATCTTCAGCCCGTACATCATCAATCTGATATTGAGCGCTTATCAAGGAAGCTGGACGTGATCAAGTCAGAGATGCACAATTTTACTGTCACTTTTCCAGGCATTATAAAGAAGGCTGTGACTGAGGCTGTCACTGAGCCAATTCAGGATGGTGCCAGAAAAGGTGTGGCCCAGGGACTAAGTCATCTCTCGACACGAATCAAGGATGCCATTGACTCAGTTGTCCCTGCTATGTTCCATGAACAAGAAAACAACATGAACATGCACTTCAATGCGGTTCGCAACAGGCAATACAACCATGCTGGCTTTATTGTCAGGCGTGTTCAGGCAAATACTAATGCCAATGCCAACCTCTTGCTGAAGATTGCCAGGGCTTCGAGAAAGAGACAACGTGCCATGGCTGCCTCTGTGGAGCAGATTGCAAGACGCTTTCAGACACGTTCATCCAAACATCAGGGAAGTAAGGATGAACGTGAGGGGGAGAAGAATGCTACACTCAGTCTTGCATCTGCTGAACAAGGCTCATCTTCAGCCAATCCCTCAACTACACCTGTTCCTCTACAAGTCATCACACCAGTTATAGTACATGATGATGAGGATGATACTCAGGGGGAGCAACAAACACAAGATGGAGCTGACTCATCTAAATCCATGATCTTAGTTAACATCAGCAAGCCTGAGGATGATGATGAGCCAGCGGCCAAGAAACTAAAATTCACTGTGAGCTCTCTCCCAAAATCTATTCAAAATCAGGCTCAGACAGCGTTTCTCAAAAGAGCTGATGATTTGAAAAACATAAGTGTGGAGTCCTCTGTCTCGAAGAAAGGGAAGGAGATAGTTTTGGTTGATACTGACACCAAACTTAAGAAGATAGCTGCGATGCTAGAGACAGGAGGATCCACCACAGACCTTTCCCACTTTTCAACCTTTACACCTTCCGATGAGAGTCCTCTAACTCCTGAAGAAATAGAGCAACAGGCTGAAGAATTCAAAAGACTAAATGAGCTCAAGACAGCCAAAGAATTAAATGAAGCTACTCTGAGGAAGATGACACCACCTGAAAGGGAAAAACAAAAACAAAGGTTGAGGGAAATGGAACTAAAACGCGCTGAGGCCTTAAAGAAAGTCAAAGCTGACTATGATGCCTGCGTGAACAACAGGTATGCTGCTGGCAAGATAACCAAGTTTAAATACACCATTCACAAATCCACAATCACCCCACAGATGATCTTATGGAGGGAAAACCAACAGAGGAATATGGATGTGTTTGACAATTTCAGGTTAAAGACACTTGGGTTATCAGAATGGTTTGAACTCGAAGCCTTAGCTGCCAAAAAGTCTGGACAGACAAATTTCCTTCTGCTTAAAACTCTTAAGGCTAAGTTTAACTGGATCAAGGAAACAGCTGCCAAACTCAAGATTGATCCCCCACCACAGCTTTTCGAACAAGAACCCCCAAAGACAGGCAACAAAAGAAGAAGAATTTCACAAATTGTTGATGAAACTTTTGTTACTGAAGATGTTCGTGTGGATGGTATGCACAGGGATTTGATCCTTCCCAATGGTATTGTTGGCCCTGTTGATGGTCAGACATACTCAGTGCCTGAAAGAGGAATGGCCTTTATGAACAAGGCTTGCCAGTATGCTTTTCAGAGGGAAGATGAGCTGTGCCTGGCTTCAACTATTCAGCTACTCTGTCACAAGAAGTGTCTCAAGATCAACACTGAGTATTCCAAGAAGTTTGCAAAGACTTTGCAGGATGAAATTGATAACAGATTAGATGTGGCCGAAGCTGAAGAAAGAATAAAAAATGATAACTATTGAAGATGGTGTCAGCCCTTTTTTTTTACCTTCATCTTTTATTTTACTTATGTAATGAACTTGTAATTTTCTTTAAGTCTTAATAAAATCATGAGGTATGTTTGTTTAGATATGTTATGTGTAAGAAGAAGCTGTTAAACTCACTTACCTTAGCTTAGTTAGATCTAGCATTATTTATGTTTAAATAGGGGGAGATTGTTGGGAATCTAAACTTGTTAGATTCCCTGATCATTGATTTAAACATAATTAGGCTGATAGATAGTCCCTTGCCTGTGCCTAGGAGGCAGGAAAGTTTCGCAAGACTCACAGAGATCCAAGTCTCTGTGAGCAACCTCAGAGGAGTCCATGTCAGAGACATTGTCAGGGAAGTCGAAGATTACCTGAAGACATACTCCTTGGCTGTGATGGATAACAGCCAAGATGTATTCGGGACTCTGAGGGGTTGAGAGTTAACAGGGGTGGCAATACCCTGATAACTCTCAGCACACTTTGGACATGCCATTTGTGTGTTCGAGAATATGAAGAATAAGGAAACTGTTTTTGACAACTGTTCCTTAAAGCATAATGGAAGACTACCAAGAATAGAAGGACATCATGTGACTGATGTGGGAACTTGTAAAAGCTTGTGTAGTCGACATCAAGTACTGTTTAAGTCAAACTCGTAACACTATAAATAGGATGTGTATCCATGCATTAATGTTTAACACTTTGAGATATTAAGAACCTTAGTGCGTATAACTTAGTGAATCAAACAGCTACGACTGTATTCATAAGTTAAGGTTTATTGTTGTTCAAAGTGTGCACAACACATTGTCATCAAACGGTGTTATCCATAACACTTGTAATTCTTTATTATACAATAATAAGATTACGTTTGAAAAGTAATACCTTGTGTTGATTAAGTTAAGATTAGGGTTTCTTGCATTGATTAGGGACTTTCAAAAGGGTGTCTGCTTCTGAGGATTTCTGGTTCCATCATCTTTGTGAAAAGCTGCGTATTATTAACCTTTGTTTTGTAGATGACTTATTTCTGTTTTTGAGGGGTCATTTGTCTTCTGTTGCTATAATCATAGATTCTTTGGAACAGTTCAAAAATGTGTTTGGCCTTGTTCCTAGTATCCCTAAGAGTACAGATTTTTCTGTAATGTCCCTGGTGGTATCAAGGCTAGTATTTTAAGCCTTATGCCATTTGCGGAAGGTACTTTACCGGTTCGTTATCTTGGTGTGCCTCTTATCTCGTCTAGACTCCTTTATCGTGATTGCAAAATTTTGGTTGACAAGCTGGAAAATCGAGTTAATGATTGGCGCAACAAATTTCTTTCTCTTGCGGGGCGTATGCAACTAGTTAGACCGGTTCTTGCTTCGATGCATATTTATTGGGCTTTTGTGTTTATTCTCCCTGTCAGGATTATTAATAATCTTGAACAACTTATGCGAGGCTTTTTATGGTGTCAAGGTGAGATGAAGAGGGGTAAAGCTAAAGTTTCTTGGGATGCTATTTGCATGCCTCTTAATGAAGGAGGTTGATGGTTGTAAAAACACGTCTTTTAGGAAAAAGAACGTAATTAGGGTAAGTACGACGGTTTAGGAAAACCGTGCACAAATGACCCATAGTGGGGATCGTTCTCAAGGAGGCTTGTGTATTCTGCAAAGATGATTAAATGTTTGTGATTATATTGATGAAACAAAGAAATGATAAAAGAAAGTAGAAAGGAATGACAGTTACGATTATGAATTAAGCTAAGACGAAGTCGTACACGTAAAACCGTAAAAAGTCACTAATTTTAAAAATTACCCTAAAAATTCCTAGAAAATTGCAATAAATCCTAAAAAATGTAATTAAAGTTTACAAAAAATCAAAAATCACTCAAACCTTTTATTTAATTAAATATTAATTTTTTAATACTAATTAAAGCCCTAAAAATCAATTTAATTAATAAAAAGCCCAAAATGAGATTTTTTAACTTGTAAACCTCTAAAATGATTTAACTAAATTTAAAACTATTTTTGAAAATTTTAAAATTAATAAGAACTATTTAAAAACAATTAAAAACTATTAATACTTAAAATAATTCTAAAAATTAATCTAATGACAATAAAATTAATCTAAAAATTTTAAAACTCCTACCTTAATGTATATGAACTAAGAAAAATGAAAAACTTGTAAAAATCAAAATTTTAATTTTTAATAATAAAATAATAAAAATATATTAATAAAAATCCAAAATTTATAAAAAATTCTAATAAGTTGCAAAACCTAAATAAAACATAAATGAACTTGAAATTACCAAAATACCCCCAATGGGCCTTAAATGGGTTAAATGAGAAAACAGTCCCTTATGGGCTTAGAATTTGGCCCAATAAGAAAAAGTCAACCAAATAAGCCCAAAACTTCCTATTTGACTTAAAATTTGATTTTAAGAACAAAACTCTGAAGGCTCAAAAGCTAAAAATGTGCTTACCACAACTTATCAAGTCAACAACTTATTCTTAATGGGATTTTGAGCCCATTAAGCCATAAGCTAATGCCATAACCTCTAATTTGACACACAAGCTTCTTTTGAGTTACCAAAGAGATCTGTGAAAAGAAAATTTGAAAAAACACAAGAAATAAGCCTGAAATAAGCCAAGACTCTCTTCACAAAACGACAAAATAATCATTTTTGAGTTCTAGACCACCTCAAGTGCTGATTCAAGTTTCAAAAGGTTTTAAATGACTTAATTAAGAAAAATAACCAAAACGTTTTCCAATAAGCACAATAAATAAGCCAGAATAAATAATTAAGCACTTATGTAAAAGTCAACTTGATTAGTTTTCTAGTCAAACTTAAAAGTCAAACCCTAAAAAGCTCCAGATCAAATCAATGGGTCAAATAAGGAAGATCTATCACAAAAATAAGTTGATGCAAGTCTGGATAAGCCAAAATGGCTTATGAATAAGCTGCTTGATAAATTACACTAGCAGTGGCTAGTAGCAGGGGGAAGGAGTTCCCATTGCTTGACCAATTTGACTTTTTGTCTTATGTGACTTTTTGTTGGATTCAGATTAAGCAAAGGCACCCAAATGATCAGTTAATCACAAGGAGTCAATAACAACAACAAAAACACAAATTCAATCAGCCAATCAGTGCAGTTAATTCAAAAGATCACCAGACTAGCACCAGATATGAACAATAAGCAGTTTTCACTCAATAAGCACTTTTAGCAAGAATAAGCCAGCCAAACTTCACCAAATGCATACACAAGCTAAAAATAATTCAAATGAGCATAAATAAACAGGTTTCATGCATTGATTCAAAGTATAGATCCAGATTCAAGAAAATGAAAGTTACTGATGAATAAGAACATGCAGTTTTGATACTTTGCTGATATACTTGATCACAAATCCAATTTCAAACACTTAAATCTTCTTAACAGGTTACACAAACTTTGATTTAATACTTGTTAGCTCTAAACATGCATACACTCTAGGTGTTTTCAAAATCTTAGGTCAAAATAAGCAAAATCAAGTGAGTTATAGCACAATCTTATATTTTATGTTTTAAAGCTTAAAACTTGCAGATATTAGCACACAACCAAGTATTAAGCAGATACAAACACTAAACAACACCTTCCAATAACTCAAAAACACTCTGTGATTTTAAACAGGTTAACCCAAACACCCCTTATCTTTTTCAAATCCAATTTTAACAAAGTATAAGTGTGATTTAGTGTTACCCAAGCCCAATAAAACACAACATCAATAATATTATGCAGTATCAAGCACAAAAACAACAAGAACAATAACATAACACAAAATCACAAAATTTAAGTATTTTGACAGATTTTGGGTTTAAGGACTCAAACCTCATGAACGTACATCCACACTCACAAATTTTTGAGCTGATGTGCCAAGCAAAACAAGGCACAAGCTTCCACAAACAAGCTGCTAAGAATCAACAAGGTTAGAACACAAAATATGAAAAACAGAAAGTAGAAAAAGCTTGATTAATGCAACCCTTGTACCCACTCTTTGATTATCCCTAAACCACAAGTTCCCAACACCTTGATAAGCTCCTTATCAGGGTGTTTAGATCACTTGTAATCCAAAAATTCCAAAGATGTACCAAGGACTTAGCAAAATATCAAGTTTTTGGACTTTGAGCAATTTCTTGCACAAAGTTTGAAAACATGTTTTGAGATTCAAAATTCATAAACATTAAACATAAACAAGCATAGATTAAGATGGCACTTGGAATTTGTCACACAATTTCAAACACAATTTATTAATAATGAAGGAGGATTTACAGAAATGTTGACCAAAGGAAAACCAAGAGCAACTGAAAATGTAAAGCCCTCATGCCTTTATATAGGCTATAATGAGACTAAGGAAGCTGAAAAATAACATAAACCCTACTTATGAAGTCCCCAATTTTCCCTTGCAGGTTTGAATTTTCTTGAGTACATGTGAGTTCTTCTTGGACGTTTGTGGAGTAGCAAGCATGTGGAATTGATCAAAGGGCTCATAAGGTGCTTAATTTTGAAGCAAGAATCTTGTTGGATGGCTGGCTTGTTTTGGCATTTTCCTCACAAAGTGTAGCAGGGGAATCATGTGTGGGGCTGTTGGTTGGTGAGGTGTCAAGTTTATGAGTTGGGTTGTGTTCATTAGTACCTTAATCACTAATCTGGACGTTATTAGGGTTTAATTGCAAGAAATCATTAAACCCCTAATTTGTGTTCTTGGCTGAAATAGTAGAGTTTAATCCAGATTAGTATTTAAAAAGTTGTTAGGCGCCTGTTTTTTATTAACTAATAAAATTAGTTAATTAACAGTTGGTGAGTGGATGTTGACGTGGTGGAATGGTGAATGGTGATTGGTGGGTGAGATTTGGTGGGTGAGGTGGCATTCTTTGGGTGGTTAAGGTAAGTTTGTTTTTCTTGGAAACTTCTACCCCTCATCTTCCATCCTTTATTCATTCTTTGTTTATTCAGCCAAAAACGTAATTCCCTTTATAAATAAGTTTGGTTTTTTATACTTTGGCCACCAAACTTTTTCCAAAATGTTTTAAAGGGTATTTCTTGCCATGTTTTGATATTTCAAGGGCTGATTTTGGCATATCTTCATTCTTCAAGCTGTTGACTTGTTTGTTGACTTCTTGGAGGACTGATAATGACAAGTCTTCATTTTTTAGGGACCATTCTTGCCAATTCTTCAAAGTAGAAGGCCTTTTTTGTAAATTTGACAAACTTTAAGGACAAAACTTGTAATTATGAATATATAAGGGTTTAAAGTGTCAATTCTTCCATATTGGAGGACCCTTCTTGTATAATCTTTAAATCTTCAAGGGTTATTCTTGTAAAATCACCATTAGGGCTTGGTTCATTGTGCGGCTTCGTTTCTCGTGTTCGTTTTTGCTTGTTTATTGTGATCTTTTGTCATTTCCTCTATCCGTACCTAAAATACACATGTAACAAACACAAGCATATATCACAAGCATATATTTTCCCTTTTTGATGATATTTAATGCATTTTAAGCCCGTTTTGGATGATGAGACTATGTATAAAAGCAGTCTCATCAATCCCCCATACTAAACCATTGCCGAGCCCTCACGCAATGCTAGAATAAAGTATCGTAGCACCTCCAAAATTCATTTTTATTCAATTTTATTGAATGATAAACTAGCTACACAACTACTATTACCACTACTTGCGTTTTAGACATAATGTATGATTTTCATCGCAAAATGGGACGTTTAGGTTCATAGAACAAGAAGACGTGAATGCTTCGTTAGAAATAATTTCGTCGTCCTCGATTTTCACCCCAATTCCATGCTAAGCCTGCAACGAGATCATTGTCATTATAAGCTAGTAATGCTAACACTACTCATATGCCCTAATCACGTACTTATCCTCCCATTTTCCTAAGTTGTATCTCTTATATTTTATTTTGTCTTGAATGTTTCAAGAGGATACATTGTTTGACTTATGCAATGATAGAGATTTAGGTCTAAAAAATAGTGTCATAACGGTGTAAACAAGACCATCGAATTAATAACCTCTCTTAATAGACAACGATGTCAAAAAATTAAGTCAACAAGAAGGATCGATAAACACGGTTTTATAACGGTTTTGAACAAGAGACTTATTACCAAGACTTTTATACGCCCCATACCGGATGGGCCTTATTATCATAGGTTTACCTCCATCTTTTATTCAACTTCGCAATGAAGCTTTTATTATGACTTTGGTCTTGCCTTGCCTTTTATTTAACCTCGCCATGAGGTGTTTATTATGGCCAAAGATGTATATCCTCACGCTAAAAGCGAATTTTGGATCTTTAAAGCTTCAAAGATTAAGGCCTGATTCACTTTCAATTTAGCATAGATTTTTCGGCCTTGTGAGCTTCAAATTGTTTGCTTGATTTAGGTGATCACTTGAAATCTTATTATTAGGTGAAGCTTTCGATTATTTGGGTTGCCAATACTTCAAAACCGTGACGCTGGCGATACCTTAATGTATTCCCAATTTAATTACATGGAAGCTACTAGAAAAGACTAGAAACCAACAATCAAGACTAAACCGCTAAGTCAATATTTATTAAGCAAAATATATTTACAAGAGAAGGGAGAATAAGCAAACAACGAGAACACATGTGTTTTTGAAAGAATACGAGTACTCTACGTTTAGCATAGTAACTTATAATAAACTCTATCATTTCTCGTCCTCATTTAAGAGACTTAGCCTAATATAAAATTAAGGAATCGAAGCGAAGTGCTCAATACGCACGGTCGATTCAAAAATTACTCTTATTCTCTCCATCGGAAAATCTACATTTGTGTCTTAAACACTTATAAAACATGAGAAAAATTTTAAATTTTGGCCATTTTTAGCCTTATTTTGCCACAAAACGATAAACAAAAAGATAAACTTTGGAAAGCGTGAAGGTTTGGCAAGGAAAGTATCTATTCACCCCCCATACTAAAGTTAAACATTGTCCTCAATGTTTCGAGTCTAAGGGTTGGAAACCCCCATACTAGAGACGTAGTCGAATGCATAATCTAGCATGGAAAGGGTGGAACCATTAAATTTAAAGCTATTTATGAAGTGTGCTATAAACCTAAGGTTAGAACATCAAAGGATATATCATGGATATTGAGAAATTCTTCCAGGCAAATGATCGAGTGCTCCCATAAAACGAACACGAGAGGCTCCATTCGTGAAGATCATGATCATCTAAAAACCACATATCACAAACAATCATGGAGCAAAGGTTGGAATGGCACAAATCCCCTCACGTTACTACATTAGAAAGCGATAATATGCACATAGGATAAGCATGAGACTCCCCCACGAGGCAACTTGGTTTTGATTACCGAGTCATGAGATCGACTCGATCCCCTCAATACTAGTTATCATTGGGGAAGGTGATTTGGTCGAGGTAGTTCAAGGATGAAACTTCCCCGCCAAAGTAGTGCTTCAACCTATGTCCATTCACCTTGAAATTGGGGCCATCATTTTGAGCTAGCTCGATGGTCCCATAAGGAAAAAATTGGGTCACGGTGAATGGACCGGACCAACGGGATTTCAACTTGCCGGAAATATTTTCAAACAAGAGTTAAAAAGAAACACTTGATCTCCAATGTTAAAAACCCGGTTTTTAATTTTTGAGTCATGAAACTTTTTAGTTTTTTCTTTATAAATCAATGAATTTTCATAAGCAACGTCTCTCAATTCATCCAATTCAGTTAATTGCATTTTTCGGTGTTTTCCCACGGTCTCCATATCATCATTACAATGCTTAAGGGCCCAATAAGCTTTGTGTTCAAGTTCAATTGGCAAGTGACAATTCTTCCCAAACACAAGCTTATAAGGAGAGCACCCGATGGGCTTCTTATGAGCGGCCCGAAAGGCCCATAAAGCATCGTCCAACTTATCCGACCAAGATTGTCGGTTTTCCCCAATCGATCTCTCCAAGATCCTTTTCAATGCTCGGTTTGAAACCTCGACTTGCCCACTCGTTTGTGGGTGATAAGCCGTAGAAAGCCGATGTGTAACCCCATATTTCCTTAGGACCCTTTCGAATTGGTCGTTACAAAAATGGGTTCCACGATCGCTTATGATCGCACGAGGGGTCCCAAACCGAGAAAACAAGCTTTTCAAAAACTTAACTACCACACGAGCATCGTTCGTAGGCAAAGCCTTAGCTTCCACCCACTTGGATAGGTAGTCAACAGCGACAAGGATGTACTTATTACCACGAGATGATGGGAACGACCCCATAAAGTCAATGCCCCAAATGTCAAAGATCTCACACACTTGGATGGTATTTTGTGGCATTTCATCATTTTGTAAGGATTTTCCTTGTCGTTGGCATGAGTCACACGACTTCACAAGTGCATGTGCATCTTGGTAAATAGTAGGCCAAAAGAAACCGGCATCAAAGACCTTCTTAGCCGTGAGATTAGCACCGTGTTGACCACCCTTGGGTCCCTCGTGACAAACTCTAAGGATGTTAGAAGCTTCGATACCAAAGACACAACGTCGAATAATTTGATCCGCACAAGTCCGAAATAGATAAGTGTCGTTCCAAAAATAGAACTTGACGTCACGAAAGAATTTTCGTTTTTGTTGAGTCGTCATACCCTTAATGATGAAGTTCCCCACATGGTAATTTGCGATGTCCGCAAACCATAGGGTAGATGAATCAAGCTTAGAATTCACTACACCAAGTGTCTCGAGAGGAAATGTTCGGTAATTTCCTTTGGCTCGTAAACACTTTGGTGAGGATCTTCCAAACGAGAAAGATGATCGGCCGCTAGATTTTCGGCTCCTTTTTTGTCAAGATTTCGACATCAAATTCTTGTAGGAGGAGAATCCAACGAAGCAATCTCTGCTTTGCATCTTGTTTAGCCATGAGATACTTGATAGCCGAATGATCCGTATACACTATGCATCGAGTCAAGATGAGGTAAGGTCGGAATTTCTCAAATGCATACACCACGGTAAGGAATTCCTTCTCCGTTGTAGTATACTTAAGTTGAGCCTCGGTCATCGTCTTGCTAGCATAGTGAATAGGCAAGAAGTGTTTTTCATGACGTTGCCCCAAAACGGCCCCAATAGCGTAGTCACTAGCATCAAACATGAGCTCAAAAGGGAGGTTCCAATTGGGAGCAACAAGAATGAGAGCTTCGGTAAGATTCCTCTTAAGGATTTCAAAGGCTCGCACACAATCTTCGTTAAAGACAAAAGGTGCATCTTTTTCGAGGAGATGTGTAATAGGTCGAGAAATCTTTAAAAAATCCTTGATGAATCGACGATAAAAGCCCGCGTGGCCTAGGAAACTCCTAACTCCCTTAACGGTTTTGGGATGAGGTAATTTGGCGATGACGTCTACCTTAGCTTTATCTACCTCAATCCCCACTTTCGAAACCTTGTGCCCTAAGACGATTTCATTTTTAACCATAAAATGACATTTTTCCCAATTAAGCACAAGGTTGGTTTCCTCACAATGCTTTAACATTCTCTCAAGATTCGACAAAAACGAAGTGAACGAACAACCAAACACGGAAAAGTCATCCATGAAGACTTCCATCGTCTTCTCGATCATATCATGAAAAATAGCCATCATGCACCTTTGAAAGGTTCCCGGTGCATTGCAAAGTCCGAATGACATTCTACGATAGGCAAACGTTCCATATGGACACGTAAACGTAGTTTTTTCTTGATCACGAGGATCGATGGGGATTTGGAAGTAACCGGAAAAACCATCTAAAAAGCAATAGAAATCATTTCCCACAAGACGCTCCAACATTTGGTCCATGAAGGGCAAGGGAAAATGGTCTTTACGAGTGGCGTCATTCAACTTACGATAGTCGATACACACCCTCCAACCGGTCACGAGTCGAGTTAGAACTAACTCATTGGAATCGTTTGGCACAACAGTCATTCCTCCCTTCTTAGGGACACTATGAATAGGACTCACCCAAGGTGTGACAATTCGTCAATTTATGGTTGATATTTTATTCTCAAGTGTTATTTAACAACATTATTTTAATGTTATATTATGAACTCACTTATTTTTTTGGGAAGAAATTTGGATTTACGTCTTGAAGTAGCATCGACTACGTCTAAACCGGAGGATTATACGTTACTTGCTTACGTTTACATACACCGTTTTTGGTGACAGTCCGACATTTCAGAAAATAATTTATCCATGAATATTATTTTGAGATTTTAAATTTGTATTGGTTCATAAACTCACAAATTTACGAGAAGAGATTAGGACTTACGATTATAATTTAACGTCCTTTACTACTAAACCGGAAACCTTAGGATTACGTATTTACGTTTTTGAACTCCGTTTTTGATGAGACAATTTTTATTAGATTCGTTTTGTGCCGTTGATTTATAATTTATAAAAACGTTTTTCATAAAACGACCCGACAACACGCAAATCGAGGAAACTAGAATCGAGGAATACCCGTAAATTAGTGGGATGAGACAAAACAAGTTTCGCCCCACCCACTAACATAGGACGGCCAAAACCATGACTCAACATCATGAGGTGTCAAGTTTATATCTTACAAGCTACACTTGTAAGCTAGCTTAACTTGTAAGCTTTCAAAACACCAAAACCATTTTGTGTAAACCATTTTCTCACATACACTCATGCAAACCACTCATCCTCCCTCCCTCTCTCTCAAAAATTCGTCCACCACCACCCCTAAACACCCTCATTTGATCAAATTTAACCATGAAATCACATGTTATTCACACATATGATGAAGCCCTTTTCAAGCTCTATTGATTGGTGGTGATTTTAACATCCAAGGAGAAGATTTGTTGGTTTCATAGGGCTGATTTCCCACAAGAAGTTTATAAAGATTGGTGGACTTGAAGATGATGTTGGTTTATCACAAGTTTTGCCATCAAAAATCCAAGCCTTGATCATAAACTACTTAATCTTGGTGGTATAAAGATTGTTCTTCCTATCCTCTTGTTATTTTAATTATGTAATCTTGTATTTTATTTATTTATGTATATGTATATGATGATAAATGATGATTAAAAATATTATGTGGGGATTTGTATTGATAGATTTGATAAACATGGTTAAAAAGATGGAAAACCATAGGTAAAAAGGTTAAATTCTTGCTTATAAAGTTGGCTGTATAAAAACAGTAACTAACCAAATGATAAACTGATAAAATTGCATGGTGGAATCAATTTACAGTAAGTATTAGATGTCATACATATGTGAGAGTTGGCCAGTGTTGGAAATACGTTTTTCCCAATAAAGTCTCGGTCACATCTTAGTTAGCATAGATCACGAGATATAGAATATTTAGAACTTTGTAACTTGGAGCGACCTCCGAGGGGGAGATTGTTGGAAATACGTTTTTACGTATTTTTGAAGGATCGGTTGCCCCAACGATATTTATGTAATGGGCTCGTGATCTACTTAGTAAACGTATAGTCCATATAGCCCACATGTAGGGTGGACTATATATATCCCCTCCTAGCATGTTATGAGGGGTTGGTGATTCACATTATTCATCAATCATATACACTTTCTCTCTCCACTCTTCTCTTTTCTCTCCTTTCTCTCTCTACACCCTCATCTCCTTCTCATCTAATCTTCTATTATTAATCAATCCAATCTATCAAATCCATCTAATCAATCATGTAGAATAGGCCAAGATTTACGTAGACCTTCAATTGGTATCAGAGCCAAGGTTAGATTGGTTTATTCTTGCTTTTATTTTTATTGATTTTGGTGCGTTTTTGATTTTTTCTAGCTTAAATTTTAAAAAGTTTGTATTTTTATGCTTTAAATCTTAGTCAAATCTTTATATTTACTTACTTTTTAGATAAAAATCACAAATTTTTATACAAAAATAAAAAACTTTTATTATCAAGTCTTAAAAAGTTTGTGTTTTTATAAAAAGTTTGTATTTTATCTTTTTAATTTTGTCTTTTTGATTAAAAACAACAAGTTTTATTTCTCGTTTGATTTTTTCTTTTGATTGACTTTTTAATTGAAAATTTTAATTGAACTTTTAACCTTTTTTTTATAGTCAAATTTTAATTTTAATTTTTTTATTTTTAATTTTATTTTTTTTATATATACTCAAATCTTATGCTTTTATTTAAACTTTTGATATTCAATTTTTTGTCATTTTTGTCATTTCGTCTTGGTCCATTTGTCTTACGTACAAAGTCTCAGTACCTACAGTTCTTTGGTCCTTTTTCGAACCAACAGTTTCTGTCCCAACAATTTTTCAACACCATCAATTCTTCCGAACGAACGAGTTCCGAACGAACGAGTTCCGAACGAACGAGTTCCGAACGAACGAGTTCCGAACGAACGAGTTCCAAACGAACGAGTTCCGAACGAACCTGTTCCGAACGAACCTGTTCCGAACGAACCTGTTCCGAACGAACCTGTTCCGAACGAACCTGTTCCGAACGAACCTGTTCCGAACGAACCTGTTCCGAACGAACCTGTTCCGAACGAACCTGTTCCGAATGAACGTGTTCTTAACGAAGCATTTTTGATTCAAACATAACGGAACTCTACATTCTCTTGACATCAAACCTGACCACTCACCCTCGTCTCCTCTCCCTGACCCTAGCCTCGACAAACAAACACACAAGTCTCAACAATATCCCATACAAAGACTCACAAACTCACAAACTCATTAACAAAGACTCGACTGAAACTCACAAACACAAAGACTCATTAACAAACACTCGACTGAAACTCACAAAGACTCGAGACTAACATACACAAACTCATTAACATACACAAACTCACCCACACAAACTCTCGATAAAAAAACAACCTCTCATCAAAATTGTCAAACCGACACACCCTCAATTCACATCGATCCAAAAAAACCAGCAACACTCACTTATCAAACTGGCACTCAACAAATCCATCTCACAATCGAACAGACACACCAAGACTTAACTCAACCCCACACTCTCAAAACAAGATCTCAGTCTTTAAGCAACTTTCCTGGATCACTGACTCCAAAACCAAAAATAAAACAAAGTTAGTACCTACCCAAGACCAATGATTTGATCTAGCAGCCGCAAGTATCTCTTGGGTTTCTTGGTCCTTCAATTGTAAAATTATTCGTGGGTTCATTGGGTTTTGATCTTCGACAACTGATTAAAGGAGAACGAATTCGTTAGGGTTGTGAGATTAGACAGAGGACTTGAGGTCTCTTAGGAGTGTTTCTTTTGTGAGAGAGAGAATTATTGGTTAAAGAGAGAGGGAGAGTTATTATAGAGGCGAGGTTTTTGGGGGGCTGTGTTTGACTGAATTAGATTGAGGCACGTGTGTACCATTTTGTCTACACGTTTAGACGGAGATAACAAGAAATCCAAGCCACGTGGGTTTGGGTGATAACAACAAATTGCTTTTGACACGTCGCTTTTCATTTTTATCTCCAAACATTGGGCAAATTGTTGGATGTAATGTGTTTTACGTATTTGAATTGGGCCACGGGTTTTTGATATAACGGATAAATGCAAATTTTGCCTATTTTTTGATATATCAAATTTTTTTGTTCTTAATTCATTTACATCCATATACATATATACAAGTTTATTATAAACTTTGTATTAATTTATTAAATTTAAACAAATCTTTTAAGTTTTTTATAAACTTTGTCATATTAAGCTATTTTATATAATTCGACTCTGAAGTGACGTGGCAAGGTAAAGGGATTTATTTTGACGAGACCGAGAAACATTAATTTCTCAATCAGTAATCCTTCATGTCATTTTCCATCGACATCTTTCATCGATATTCAATGGATTCATTAGATTCAACGTTTCAAGAGGGAGAATTGCATCAAGTGCAAGCCAACGCTAGAGAAAGTGGTATAACTTCATTTCGAATGCTTCAGTATCATCTAGTTAATCTTTCACGGCTTCAAGGAGGGAGCGAATTTATGACAATCTTTGGTCAAGATCGTCATATATTCATCGACTCAATATTCACCACTTTGAGCCAACTCGCCGAACAACTTAACAATGAAAACTTTAATCACTCTGCATCGGCACTTGCATATCAGACTCTTGTTACACAACTCACGCCTTTCCTCCAAGTCAATATCATCAAGTCTGAAAGTTCAGTGATTTGCCAATCATTTCTTCGAGATACCCATACCGAGCTTCGAGTTTTCCGTGATACAATATTGAAACTCATGACATCGGTTTCATCTTCGATTTATGCAAGATCTAGACTTCAACAAGTGTATGATAATGGAGTGCAAGACTCTTCGATGCAAGAGGAAACTGGTCATACGGTTGAAAACTTGGAGCCTAACGATGCCAAGAGCACGGAATCAGGAGGACAACATGATACCAGTGGCACGTCAGGGAATGTTCACGGGATCTCTTTTGATGACACCTTACCCGTTTATGACGAAGAGCCTGCAAACATGGTACAATATAATGTTGTTTATGATGTATATGCTGATGCCATGCCGCATATTGAGCCTTCTGAACCTAATTATGACAAACATGGGATGGAAAAGAGTGATAGAAATACCACTTCTGATTCATCCGATGTGAGTCATAATGGGGGAGAAAGTGTTCAAAATGCTAAACATCATGATAAAGGTCTTATAACTGCTTCATTGACTGCTTCTGATTCTAAGATTAGAGAGCTCGAAACAATTGTAGCTCAACAATCAAAAGATCTTGAGGATGCCAAACTTGAATTTTCTAAGAAAACGAACAAATTTGAAACATACTTTGAAAAACTTGAAAAGTCAAACGTTGTTCTTGAAAGAAAATTGGATCAAAAAGTTTTAGATTCTAAAGCTGAAAAGGAAAATCTTTTGAAACAAATTCAGTTACTAGAGTCTAAATTGGCATCCCAAGATAGATTTCTCAAAGAGAATGAAACGTTAAAAGCCCAAGTTCAGGAAAAGGTTTTTGCTATAGCTGCGTTGAAAAACGAGTTAAGGAAAACTAGAGGACCTAGTGTGGACACTAAGCTTGAAAAACCATCAATCTTGGGGAAACCGCCTACAAATCAGTTTGTCAGACAACCGACTGTCAGACAACCTACTGCATTTAGATCCGAGCGACCACAATCCTCGAGACCGCAGTTTGCCTCCCAAGTTGATTTGGTTCAGTTTCCTAGACCAGTCACTCCAGCAACTAGGCCCAATGTGATCAAAACAGCGTTAGCAAGATCTAATCAGATGATTGCCCCTAGTTTCCCTAAAAATACCAAGACCACGTCTAGAACTAGTTCAAATGACGTTTGCCATAAATCTGGTCTTAGGGAAGCTAAGCAAAAGACACATGTAAGAGATAGAAATGTCAAACCTAGTCAGATGCCTTCTAGATTACCCAACACTGCTCACTGTAGCATGTCATCTCCTAGGAGCATCGATCAATCATCTAGGAATTACTTAGACATTAAATATGCTACTTGTAAAACATGTAGAAAATGTGTCTTTACGGCAAATCATGATTCTTGTGTCAAGAAATTACTTGATGAGGTGAACTCCCGTGCTAGACTTAAAACCCAGTGGATAGCTAAAATCAAACCCGTGGGTAAAGTTTGGCGCCCCACTGGTAGAACTTTCAATCTTGTAGGAAACGAGTGCCCTTTAACTAGGATAGTCTCCGATTCTACTAAGTCTACTAGGGAGGAAACTGATAAAGATGATACTTCACTTAAGCCTAAAATTAAGGTTTTCTATAAAAGGAAACGTTTGCCAGCCAAGGCTAGTGAATCATCTACTCAGGTCGCTTTTGACACAAGTAAAGCCAACTGTGAACCCCCACGTGCTTCTAAAATTGATATCGCTAACCCATGTCAAAGCATGCAAATTCCTAATGAGAATGCATGTACCAAAGTTAATGTTCCAAAAGAACGAAGCGGTCCAATCATTGCATACCGTTCAACAAAGGATACTCTGAAGAAGCAGATATCGGAGAAACAAGTGTCTCAGGGGATTCATGGTTAAGCTTACCATGGTCACATACAAATCACAGTCTGTGCCCCGTGCTTCAAAGAAAGGAAAGTTTATTGCCGGTGATAAACTTATCCTAACAACGAGAAATTAAGTTTTCTCGGGCATGAGCTAATATTAAAAACATTCAACGTTTTTAAGCTCATGCACAAAGGACTTATAGTCATATCACAGACTGTAACTCGTTCATCAAAGAAAGGAAAGTTTATCGCCGATGATAAACTTATCCTAACAACGAGAAATTCATTTTTCTCGGGCATGAGCTTATATCAAAAACATTCCAAGTTTTTAAGCTCATGCATAAAGGCTCATCATTAAATATCAGATGATGACCCGATCTTCAATTAAAAGGAAAGTTTATCGCCGATGATAAACTTATCCTTACAACGAGAAATTAATTTTTCTCGGGCATGAGCTAATATTAAAAACATTCGAAGTTTTTAAGCTCATGCACAATGACTTACAGTTAAATGTCAGACTGTAACTCGAACTTTAAATAAAGGAAAGATTATCTTTTATGATAAATTATCCTCATAACGAGAAATTAACCTTTCTCGGTCATGAGCTTGTATTAAAACATTCGAAGCTTTAAGCTCAGAAAGGAAAGTGTATCTTTTAAATAAGAGAACTTTTCCTCATAACGAGAAATTAACCTTTCTCGGTCATGAGCTTTCCGTTAAAACAGTCAAAGTTTTCAAACTCATGAACACGACTTCTAAGCAAATGTCAGCTTGGGACTCGTCCTTCATTTAAAAGGAAAGTTTATCGCCGATGGTAACTTATCCTTAACAACGGGAAGTTTAAAACTTCTCGGACTTGAGCTCGGTTTGTAAGATATTCAACATCTTAAGCTCAAGTAACTGTTTTTCAAAAACTTTGAACACAATTTTTCAAGAATTTCTCAAAAGATTTTTCTAAATCTTTCAAAATTGTGTGTTCAAAATGTTTTGATAAAAAGAGCATGTCTTCTGGAATCGATAATATTTACGATACTAGAAATGTCATTCAATAATGACACGGGGTTGTAAATAAAGTTCGAGCAGAAGTTCAAACTTTTAAAACATGCTCAAAATGGCTTGCTATTATTTCCGATAGTAACCCATTTTTCACAATGAAGTCAAGCATTTCACCGGAAAGATTTGACTTCAAAATCCGAAGTTATCAACTCCACAATCCGAAGTTCGTTGCAATTGATATCTACATACTAGACGATGCGACTACTCAAAACGACGACTACAACTCTTTAAGTAGAACACAGGTCAACAATTGAGGGGGAGCAATTGTCCAGCATTTAGAATCTTTGACGTCGAAAGTGCCAAGTTCACATGTTGGTGTCAAGACAACGATATCAATTGTACACATGGAGTCAAGAGATAACTTCAGACGTGATGAGGCGACCAACATTCGTGAACAAGAACCATGTGCTTCTTTCATATGATGTTCTCCATCATTCAGGTCCAACCTCATAAATTGCTAATCTTGTGAATACATTATCATATATGATCTTTGCACGTGATAAATACCTTACACTTGTGTTTAAAAGGTATTTAATTTACGTTTCAAGTACACCCTCATTAATTTGAGGGGGAGCTTGTGTAATTCATGAAGATAAATGGATTTGCATTTTTCTTCCCAAATTTTCCTAAAATGCTATTAAATCAATTGATATTAAAAACATCGATTGGGTTAATATTTTTAATATGGGGGAGAAAATGTGATTTAATATGAGAAATGATTAATCACAAATGGTTTGACTTAACGTGCTAGCTCATCCCGGCATGTGCGAAATGTTTTCGGATATCGTGGCATATGTTAAGGGGGAGCAAAATGGATTTGCACTTCAAAATGGATTTGATGGTGACATACACTTACCCAAAACATCGCTATTCACGACGGTGAAGATTGTGGTGACATAAGGATGGTAGGATAGGTTAAAGTCCAATGATTCCTCTAGAACCGGAGGAATCTTCCCAAGGACATTCCATAGCTAGAAATAGTAGTCCTTAGGAAAGATGGAGAAAGATTGTGAATGTAGTTGAATGCCGACCAAGTACTTGAGTTAGCACTGGAACAATCACAACAAGGTGCTAGTGATGACGTATTGGTAAGCATTGAAGGGGTTGAAGAATGAAAAAGAATTGTAAAGATAAAGGGTGTAAAGAAAGAAGCCCTCCTTACAACTTAGGCAGAAACCGGGTCAATACATATGCTATTAAGATCATTGTTTAATGATTCTTGATATTGAAGACAGACATCATGGACCCAGTGATGCAAGGCACAACCCATCTCAGCTAACTCAGATATCTCTTAAAAGGAATTTGTTTTAATCACACGGAGACAACACATTATCTATTGATTTATTCACTCCGAATAAATTGGTATTGAAATGGTGGCACTCCTCTCCAGCCTCCGATCACTAAAAATCCAAAATGCACGATCGATTCTAGAGCCATTTGAGATCATCAAATATCTCATTAGGACACACTTTCATATTTCCTTGCTTCTTGACACACTGTTAAAAGTAAGAAAGATCTTAAGAGTCCTACGCAAAATCTTCATGATCTTGCCTGAACATCCGAGTAATACGAAAGTATTTACAATGAAGATGGAAATCCTTCTTGAGCAAATATCAAAAAGCTCATGATAGGTGACTTGTGCGATTCTTTATGAATCAAACTTGTGATAACTGGAAAGCAACAGTGGTTTAATTCTTAAATGAATTTAAACACGTTCCAGGCCTCTACGCAATATCTTAGTGATCTTGCCAGAACATTCAGAGTAATACTATTAAGTATTTACAGTGACGAATGGAAATCCTTCTAGTGTTAACATCAAACAGCACTTGGTAGGTAACTTGCAAGATTCTATATGAATCAAGCTAGTGACAACTGGAAAGCAACGATGGTGCGGTTCTTAATTGAACTTCACTTGTTCCAGGAACATGAATTGACGGCTTCAAATCATGCGGATAATATTATCCAAATGATCCACTCTTTACGTTCGCAGTCATCTTTGGACGGTCGAGTAAAGAGAACGGGTTTACCCGCGAAATCTTGTCAAGGAGGTTCTTTATTGAAACTACCTGCCACAAGTACGATATTTAATATCGTCCAACGGTCTTTACCGACCGGAGGTAAAATGCTACCGAATTAGAATGAAATGTTCAAGGCCATTTCATCCGTGTATATTGTTTGTTGCTGACTGTCTTATGCAGCGTAACAAGAAGGTGGCATTGCGGTGTACAATCCAGAAGAAGTTGTCACCACATGCTTATACTACATACAATTAGTACTTCAACAAATTCAAGAAAGTCTGAAGGTCAAGTCTTCCGCTGTATCAAACTCTGAAGCTTTCAAGAATTTAAAGGTATAAGTATGTGGAACATGAAGTCACGAAGAGGCGAATGTCACAAATGACGAATGCACAAGGTCAAGGCAAGAAAACATGCTCAAGACTTAAGTCAAAGATCACATCAAGCATATTCACAAGAACAAGATCGAAGACTCAAGCATAGATGCTAGGTTTAAGATTTTGTAAAAAGATGTGACCTCCCTTAGGGGGAGATTGTTGGAAATACGTTTTTCCCAATAAAGTCTCGGTCACATCTTAGTTAGCATAGATCACGAGATATAGAATATTTAGAACTTTGTAACTTGGAGCGATCTCCCTTAGGGGGAGATTGTTGGAAATACGTTTTTACGTATTTATGAAGGATCAGCCGCTCCAACGATATTTATGTAATGGGCTCACATTATTAAACGTATAGTCCATATAGCCCACATGTAGGGTGGGCTATATATATCCCCTCCTAGCATGTTAGGAGGGGTTGGTGATTCACATTATTCATCAATCATATTCACTTTCTCTCTCCACTCTTCTCTTTTCTCTCCTTTCTCTCTCTACACCCTCATCTCCTTCTCATCTAATCTTCTATTATTAATCAATCCAATCTATCAAATCCATCTAATCAATCATGTAGAATAGGCCAAGATTTACGTAGACCTTCAGCTAGGCAATGGAATCATCAAAATGAGTGAGATATGATCAAAACAAAATTAGTATACCAATCTGAATAGTCTATTTTATAAGGACTGTTAAGGATACTTAGACATGGATTGAGCAGTAGTTATAACTAACTTATTTGTAGCACATAATATGAAGTTTATGTCATCCAAAAATGAGCTTCTATCTCCTTATAGAACTCAAGATATGATAAAAATAGGGAAAGTGAAACTAAAAATCAGATTTTATGAAATTAAAGTTTAATACTATTATATAAGCACTCAAATAATATAGTATAAAATGTGAAATTAAAACCCACTAACTTAAATATTTCATTTATATAAATATGTATAAGGATAAATAAATGGATATTTTATAAAAATGGTAGTTTGGTAAGTTTTATAAGTTATAAAAACTATAAACATGATTTTTACGTCTTTTCGACTAATACCGTAAAAATAACGTTTTTCGTCAATTAAAACTTAGAGGATCAGACCCGTCTAATGTAAACTTTTTAAAAGTCATATAATGATATATAAGTACTTAATACAAGTAAAAACCGATAAAACCCGAACTAAATAATATATGGACATTAACGGGCTAAGTTAGCATTATTCGACTAATAATCCAACTAAATGGGCTAAACACTTATAAATTTACTTATTGGGCTTAACCCACTTGGGCCCAACATGTAAAGTATAATACTGATAATAAAAGTATAAAATGGATCAATACAAGTTAATGGACTTATAATAGGCTTATTGGGCCTAAAACATGTAAATAAGTAAAACTAGTAAACTAGTATAAAAGTTACCAATACATAACACTAAAATGAGTGAATGAGAATGTATACACCCACTTGATTATCATCATATATATAAAATCATCATATGTATACATAATTGTTATTTTTATAAAGTCATTGGACAAGAGTCTAAGACGAGTATTATTTGTCTAGGTTTCCGTGATTGAAGCACGTACCGTACATCCGAATTGCCGATAACCCGCTTTCCCACATCAACGTGAGTTCATAGCCTCGCACTCTTTTAAATGTTTTTATGAAATGTTTTATAAACCCGCGAGGGAGATAACATGTTAGTTTTAATAAAATAGGACACCATTTGTCCCGATTGTTTGTTTACTGATTTAGACCCGATTGATTGTATGACCCGACGAATGATTATATGACCCGATAAATGAAATAAAATGGATTATTAAAGTTAGGTTATGTCACTAAAAGTCCCATTAGCATGAATTGTGAACTACCGGGATTTGGTAGACGCTTATGCATATAATAGTACTATTTGGGGACGATCACCCCAGTTCGCGCCTTGACGGTTGATCCCCGTCGTGCCACATTGATTGGTAAGCGAATTTATGTATGAGAAGATTTCCATAGCGTGATTTTTGTGACGACACACTAATTTAGATGGGAAATTGAGTTTCGGGTTAGCTACCCGTTGTTTGTTGTAGTAAGGTAACAATGTCATGCGGCTTATAATAATCCAAAAATAACAAAAATACTGCTGTACGCATTGAATTACGATATATTCCCTGACTATCTATTTGGGTTCTTATTATTGATTTTATGTTTGTTTTTTTTTGGTTTTTCATAAACCATATTCATATAACGGTTTTTATCTAATTTTATACAACGTTATAAAACGTATGGTATGATGTTTATACGACAATGGTTCGTATAATGATTTTGAAGGTAAACACCTATATTACGATTTTTGATAAGGATTGGTATAAAATGACTTTGGCTATTTTATGGCCTATTACAAAGATTTGTTCAAAATGATTTTTGGTAATAAATATATACCAATGATATATTAATGGTTTTTTTTTATTAAACTCTATGAATTCACTCGGTGTTATCGCTGACCTTTTCTTTTAACATGTTTTATCTCAGGTACTTGAAGGTAATTCTCGGGAAGACAACAAGAATTCATGGCCCGCACTTATATTAATTTCCATTCAAATGCTTTGTAAAACTTGTATGAAATATTATGACTTGGGACCTATGTAAATTTGATATTTATGAATGGAAATGCTTTATTATTAAACGACGCGATTTTAAAGCGTTGACTATGATGTGAGTAATGTGCTATCCCGTAACACCAACGAGTCTTCCGCTGTATTGAATTGTGTAAATTTGGGGGTGTTACAGTTTGGTACCAGAGCTCTCGTTATAGAGAACGA
This sequence comes from Glebionis coronaria, assembly GCA_025667525.1. Lineage (NCBI taxonomy): Eukaryota > Viridiplantae > Streptophyta > Magnoliopsida > Asterales > Asteraceae > Glebionis > Glebionis coronaria. The sequence continues at coordinate 387,998 of JANFOE010001262.1, read as the reverse complement.
AAGATTTTTAAAACCAAGGTTTTGAATAAAACATTTCAAAATCTTTTAATTGTAAACATTTTTCTCAAAATGTCTAAAAATCTTTTGACTATAACGATGCCGAAGAATTCCCGAGTTACTGACAAGGCCGGACTGAGAAGTGTTATTTTAATATATATATAACTTGGATTATATATATACATATAATGTAATTTGATTACATGATTGTTTGATGATTAATTCTATATTTATACGAGGTATTTATGTCCCACCCCACTAGCATGGTTTGGACGACCAACTTGACACCACAACACTAAGGTGGCATCAAGTTAGCTAACACATTCCAAGTGTTAGCCATGCTTACTCCTTAAGCTAACTTTTTCCACTAAACACAAAACTAGCTACTTGTTTTCATTATACCATTTCCCTTACATGCAAAATCCTCTCAAAACTCTCTCAACACCCTCATCCTTGCCGTCCAAAATATAGCAACAAACACCCTCTTTGATCTCTTCTAGCCATGAACCACATGTTTACTAGCTCTATTAAGGAGTTCTCTTGAAGCCTTGATAATTTGGTGGCCATATTAACATCTTTGGAGGTGATTTGCTTGTGTCCTAGGGCTGATTTTCCAACCTATATTCTTGATATTTGATGGCCTTGGAGATACTTGTTGTGTTCATCAAGTTCTTGTCTTCCTAAAACAAGAAATCCACTTGGTTGGTAAAGAAGATCATCCTCTCCATTTTTCTCTTGTTATTTTGTAAAGAACAAATGTATTTTCTTTCATTTTGTATATGTATATAATGTATATATGATGATAAAAATGTTGTGTGGGGATCAAGTGTTGATAAATATGCTTAAAAAGGTTGATAACTATAAGAAATGAAGCTAAAATCTTGATTATTTAGTTGGCTGTATAAAAACAGTAGATAACTAAAAGATGAACTGATAAAATTGCATGGTTTAATCCATTTACAGTAAGTAGAAGATGTTATACACATGTGAGAGTTGGCCATGCAATGGAATCAAAATAATGAGTGAGATATGATCAAAACAAGTTAGGTGGTCTAATCTAAATAAGCAGTTTTGTAGGGACTGTTAAGGCAAGTTAAACTCAAAATGGGCAGTAGCTATAACTACGTTAAATGTAGCACATAATATGAAGAACATGTCACCCAAAAATGAGCTTCTAATTCAATATAGAACTCTAGATATGGTAAAAATGGTGAACATGAAGATAAAAATCAGATTTTTAGAAATAATGTTTATCATTATTATATAAGCACTCACATTTTAATGTATAAAATGTAAAAATAAAAACCCACTAACTTATAAAACTTATTTATATAAATATATAAAAGGTTAATTAAATGGGTAAATTATATAAATGGTGGTAAAATAATATTTATAAGTAATAAAAACTATAAACTTGATTTTTACGACTTTTTTGGCTATCGCCGTAAAATTAACGTTTTTCGCCAAATAAAACTTAGACGACCAAACCCGTCTAATGTAAAGTTTATAAAAGTCATATACTGATGTATAGATAACTAAGACAAGTAAAAACCGATAAAACCCGAACTATAAGAATTACGGTCATTTACGAGCTAACTAAACATATTGGACTAATAATTGGACTTAATAAGATAAAAACTTGTAAAAAGAACTTATTGGGCTTAACCCATTTGGGCCTAACATGAAAAGTATATATACTGATAATATAGGTATAAAATGGGTAAAAACAAGTTGAAGAACTTATAAAAGGCTTAATGGACTTAAAATAGGTAAAATCGGTAAAACTAGTGAACTAGTAAGACGTTACCAAGACGTAAACACTAAATGAGTAAACAAGGATGTATAAACCCACTTGATCATCATCATATATACAAAATCATCATATGTATATTGTTATTTTGATAAAAATTATTGGACCGAGTCTAAGACCGATTATTATTTATATAGGTTTCCGTGACCGAAGCACGCCCGTAGCCGATAATCCGCCTTTCATTAACAACGTGAGTTCATAGCCTCACACTCTTTTAAATGTTTTATAAAATGATTTGTAAACCCGTGAGGGAGATAACATGCTAGATTTTTATAAAAATAGAACACAAGTAGTCCCGATTGTATGCTTAATGATATGGACCCGAATGATGCTATGACCCTATATTCGAGACTAAAAGGATTATTAGTAGTTAGGTTATGTCACTTAAAGTCCCATTAGCATGAATTGTGAACTACCGGGATTTGGTAGACGCTTATGCATTTGATAGTACTATTTGGGGACGATCACCCCAGTTCGCGCCTTGACGGTTGATCCCCGTCGTACCACATTGATTGGTAAGCGAATTTATGTATGAGAAGATTCCATAGCGTGATTTTTGTGACGACACGCTAACTTAGATGGGCAAATTGTTTGTCGGGTTCGCGGCCCGCTGTTTTCATAGTAAGGTAACAATGTCATGCGGCTAATAATAATCCTACCTAATCTAAATAAAAATGTATCCTATATATGATAACGACGCTATTACGATGAATATATTACCTATCATGGTAATATAGAGACTACGGTCTCATGGACGGTTTCAGATGTATGCTTGATATATATTGCCTGACTAGCAATATGAGGACTTACTTCCGATATTATACTGGTGTTCTGATTTTAAATGATTGTTTTATACAACGGTTTTTATTAAACTCTATGAATTCACTCGGAATTCGCTGATATGATTTTTGCATGTTTTTATCTCAGGTGCTTGAAGGTAATCCGGATGGAGATCGACTCTGATGGCCTACATAATATTAAAAATGTTCATTCGATCTATGTTTTGTAAACTAAATGACCTGTATAATTTGGGACCTGTTGTACACTTTTAAAACTTTTTATCGAATGAATGTATGTTAAACCTTGAACAACCATTTTTATGTGTTGTCTATGATTGGAGTTATTGTGCTATCCCGTAACACTCTGAAAGACCCTTCCGCTGTACCGATACGAAAAATGAGAGTGTTACAGTTAAAATGTAAAAATATAAACCCACTAACTTATAAAACTCATTTATATAAATGTATAAAAGATTAATTAAATGGGTAAATTATATAAATGGTGGTAAAATAATATTTATAAGTAATAAAAACTATAAACTTGATTTTTACGACTTTTTCGGCTATCGCCGTAAAATTAACGTTTTTCGCCAAATAAAACTTAGACGACCAAACCCGTCTAATGTAAAGTTTATAAAAGTAATATACTGATGTATAAGTAACTAATACAAGTAAAAACCGATAAAACCCTAACTATAAGAATTACGGACATTTACGAGCTAACTAAACCTATTGGACTAATAATTAGACTTAATAAGATAAATACTTGTAAAAAGAGCTTATTGGGCTTAACCCATTTGGGCCCAACATGAAAAGTATATATACTGATCATATAGGTATAAAATGGATAAAAACAAGTTAAAGAACTTATAAAAGAATTAATGGACTTAAAATAGGTAAAATCGGTAAAACTAGTGAACTAGTAAGACGTTACCAGAACGTAAACGCTAAAATGAGTAAACAAGGATGTATAAACCCACTTGATCATCATCATATGTACAAAATCATCATATGTATATTGTTATTTTGATAAAAGTCATTGGACCGAGTCTAAGACCGATTATTATTTATATAGGTTTCCGTGACCGAAGCACGCCCGTAGCCGATAATCCGCCTTTCATTAACAACGTGAGTTCATAGCCTCGCACTCTTTTAAATGTTTTATAAAATGATTTGTAAACCCGCGAGGGAGATAACATGCTAGATTTTTATAAAAATAGAACACAAGTAGTCCCGATTGTATGCTTAATGATATGGACCCGAATGATGCTATGACCCTATATACGAGACTAAAAGGATTATTAGTAGTTAGGTTATGTCACTTAAAGTCCCATTAGCATGAATTGTGAACTACCGGGATTTGGTAGACGCTTATGCATTTGATAGTACTATTTGGGGACGATCACCCCAGTTCGCGCCTTGACGGTTGATCCCCGTCGTACCACATTGATTGGTAAGCGAATTTATGTATGAGAAGATTCCATAGCGTGTTTTTTGTGACGTCACACTAACTTAGATGGGCAAATTGTTTGTCGGGTTCGCGGCCCGCTGGTTTCATAGTAAGGTAACAATGTCATGCGGCTAATAATAATCCTACAACCTATATAATTCAGATGAAACATATATAAATTCAAATACGATGTATCCTATATATGATAACGACGCTATTAACGATGAATATATTACCTATCATGGTAATATAGAGACTACGGTCTCATGGACGGTTTAAGATGTATGCTGGATATATATTGCCTGACTAGCAATATGAGGACTTAGTTCCGATATTATACTTGTGTTCTGATTTTAAATGAATGTAAATGATTATTTTGTATAACGGTTTTCATTAAACTCTATGAATTCACTCGGCATTCGCTGATATGATTTTTGCATGTTTTTATCTCAGGTGCTTGAAGGTAATCCGGATGGAGATCGACTCTGATGGCCCACACTTAATATTAAAAATGTTCATTCGATCTGTGTTTTGTAAACTTAATGACCTGTATAATTTGGGACCTGTTGTACGCTTTTGAAACTTTTTATCGAATGAATGTTTATTAAACCTTGTACAACCATTTTTATGTGTTGTCTATGATTGGAGTTATTGTGCTATCCCGTAACACTCTGAAAGACCCTTCCGCTGTACCGATACAAAAAATGAGAGTGTTACAGTTTGTAACACCCCCAAATTTATACAACTCATTACAGCGGAAGACTAGTTGGTGTTACGGGATAGCACATTACTCACATCATAGACAACGCATAAAAATCGCGTCGTTTAATAATAAATCATTTCCATTCATAAATATCAAAGTTACATCGGTCCCAAGTCATTATATTTCATACAAAGTTTTACAAAGTATTTGAATGGAGAATATTGTTTAAGTGCGGGCCATGAATTCTTGTCGTCTTCCCGAGAATTACCTTCAAGTACCTGAGATAAAACATGTTAAAAGAAAAGGTCAGCGATAACGCCGAGTGAATTCATAGAGTTTAATAAATTCCATCAATATAATATCAGTATAAAAGTATTACTGAAAATCATTTTGTTCAAATCATTTTGATAGGCCGTAAAATAGCCAAAGTCATTTTTATACAAATCCTTATCGAAAATCATAATATAGGCGTTTGCCTTAAAAATCGTTATACGAATCATTATCGTTAAAAACCCCATACAACACGTTTTTGCAACGTTGTAAAGATTAAATAAAACCATTATATGAATAAGGTTATAAAAAGCCTTAAAAATCATTATACCAGCCAATGTCGTAAAAACGTCATACAATAAGTCTTACGACGTTGTATGAAAATAAAAACCGTTATATGAGTATGGTTATGAAAACCAAAACACAAACATAATATCAATAGTATGACCCAGTATTGCTAGTCAGGCAATACATCGTAATTCTGAGCGTCTAGTATTATTTCGTTAGTTTGGATTATTATAAGCCGCATGACATTGTTACCTTACTAAACCAACAACGGGTAGCTAACCCGATACCAATTTTGCCCATCTAAAGTAGCGTGTCGCCACAAAGGTCACGCTATGGAAATCTTCTCATACATAAATTCGCTTACCAATCAATGTGGCACGACGGGGATCAACCGTCAAGGCGCGAACTGGGGTGATCGTCCCCAAATAGTACTATTAAATGCATAAGCGTCTACCAAATCCCGGTAGTTCACAATTCATGCTAATGGGACTTTTAGTGACATAACCTAACTTTAATAATCCATTTTATTTCATCTATCGGGTCCATTAATCATTTATCGGGTCATACAATCGGGTCATCCAATCATTCTGGTCCAAATCAATAAACAAGCAATCGGGACAAATGGTGTCCTATTTTATAAAAACTAACATGTTATCTCCCTCGCGGGTTTATAAAACATTTATAAAAACATTTAAAAGAGTGCGAGGCTATGAACTCACGTTGATGTGGGAAGGCGGGTTATCGGCAATTCGGACGTACGGTACGTGCTTCAATCACGGAAACCTAGACAAATAATACTTGTCTTAGACTCATGTCCAATGACTTTATAAAAATAACAATTATGTATACATATGATGATTATATATATATGATGATCAAGTGGGTTTACATATCCTCATTTACTCATTTTTATGTTATGTGTCGATAACTTTTATACTAGTTTTCTCGTTTTACCTATTTACGTGTTTTAGGTCCAATAAGCCTATTATAAGTTCTTAACTTGTATTAATCCGTGTTATACTTACATTATCAGTATCTACACTTTACAAGTTGGGCATAAATGGATTAAGCCCAATAAGTTCTTTTTATGAGTGTTCATCTTGTTTAGTCCAATTATTAGCCCAAGTATTAGTCCAAGTATTAGTCCAAGTATTAGTCCAATATGTTTACTTAGCTCGTTAATGCCCGTATACCCTATAGTTCGGGTTTTATCGGTTTTTACTTGTTATACATGTCTATATATCAGTATATAAGTTTTATAAAGTTTTCATTAGACGGGTCCAACCATCTAAGTTTTATTTAACAAAAACGTTAATTTTACGGTATTAGCCGAAAAAGTCGTAAAAACAATGTTTATAGTTTTATAACTTATAAGTATTATTTCACTACCATTTATATAAGTTATTCATTCATTTACCCTTTTACATATTTATATAAATAAGTTTTATAAGTTAGTGGGTTTTAATTTATATTTTATACTATTAAATTTTTGGGTGCTTATATAATAGTATTATTCTTTAATTTTCAAAAATCTGATTTTTATCTTCACTTTCACCAAAACTACCATATCTTGAGTTCTATATGGAGATAGAAGCTCAAATGTTTATCACATAAACTACATGATATGTGCTACATTTAACTCTTCTATAGCTACTGTAGAATGATCTTCTAAATATTTTCTAAAAATCGTCCAAAACAGTGAACTCAGATTTATACCTTAAACTTGTTTTGATCATATCTCACTCATTACTTTGATTCCATTGCATGGCCAACTCTCACATGTGTACAAGACCCATAGCTTACTGTAAATCCATTAATCTATGCCATTTTTATCAGTTCATCATTTGATTCTTTACTGTTTTATACAGCCAACAAATTTAAACAAGATTTTAGCCTTGTTTCTTATAGTCTTTCATCTTTTTAAGCATGATTATCAACAACAAATCCCCACACAACACTTTTATCATCATATAATCATCATATACATATACAATAGGAAAGAAAATACATGATTACATAATCAAAATAACAAGAGGATGAGGAGAACAATCTTTATACCACCATGATGATGAAATGATGAGCTTTTGGATGAACAAGACATGGTTTTGGGTAACCAATCTTATGAGATATCAACACCACTTCTAGGATCACCAAGTATTTGTAGATTCCTCCAAAAATCAGCCCTTGTTCTTCATGAAAACTCCTTGAGAAATCAGCCCCAAACTCCCTTGAAAACTCCTTTTTACATGTTAAGATCACCTCCAATCTTCATAACTTCAATGGGTTTTCATCATATGTGTGAATAACATATGATTTCATGGTGAAATCAAGATCAAATGGGTTATTTAGGGTGAGAGTAGGACGAATTTTTGAGAGAGAAATGGGAGGATGAGAGTGGTTTGCATGAGTGAAAATGGTGGTTATGAGTAGCTAGTTATTTTTGTGGGATGAGTGGAAGAAACTAGCTTAAGTGTTAAGCTAGTGCTTACACTTGTAATCTACAAGTTAACATGATGCCACATCTTTGATGTGGTGTCATGTTGTGCCATCCCATGTGTATTAGTGGGGTGGGATAATGTATTTTGTCCCACCTCACTAATTTACGGGTATTCCTCGATTCTAGTTTCCTCGATTTGCGTGCCCTCGGGTCGTTTCACGAAAAACGTTTTTATAAATTATGAATCAACGACACAAAACGAATCTAATAAAAATTGTCTCATCAAAAACGCAGTTCAAAAACGTAAATACGTAATCCTAAGGTTTCCGGTTTAGTCGTAAAGGACGTTAAATTAAAATCGTAAGTCCTAATCTCTTCTCGTAAATTTGTGAGTTTATGAACCAACTCAAATTTAAAACTCCAAAATAATATTCATGGAAAAATTTATTTTCTGAAATGTCGGACTTTCACCAAAGATGGTGTATGTAAACGTAAGCACGTAACGTTGAATCCTCCGGTTTAGACGTAGTCGATGCTACTTCAAGACGTAAATCCAAATTACTTCCCAAAAATAAGTGAGTTCATAATGTAACATTAAAATAATGTTTTCAAATAAACATTGAGAATAAAATATCAACCATAAATTGACGGATTGTCACAACATTTACCCCTAAACAGGATCTTTATCCTCAAAGATCATCTTACTACTCGCTTCTTATAGAGTTAAAAGCCATGTGGGTATTTCCTCCACATTCGGTATTTTCTCACAAGTGTAATCCATTACAATACGCGAGTTTCATCAAACATAACTACGGGAATAAGATCAGGCTTAATGTTGACTTACTTTCTCTATCCATGATGTTCACGGGTTTTTGATGAATGCAACTTTTCACCGATCTAAGCTCTACTAAGAATAATCAGATTCTCACTTGATAGATATTCCATCAAGTTCGATATACGAAACATAATTCACGCAGTCTTTGAAGTCCTAGGGTAGATCCAGCTTATATGCCTTTCATACCAATCTTTTATATCATCTCAATGGTCCCATACAACGGGGACTTATATCCCATGGTTTGTCAGATCATGAATTCATTTTTTTCCAAGGTTAAAAATTGTGGCATAACTTCGCTACCCATTTGGCACTTCAAGATCTACATTTCATATTCACATAACCTCCTGCCCACTATCGGCAGTTAATAATCATATCCTAATTTCAACAATCATTTCAGATCTCGTGAGTCGGGTATTTTGCAAGGATAGGTTCGCCATCATAGGAAACCTTAAACCTAAGAGACATGTCCAACTCACAATGGGTGTATGTCGGGTGTCTTCATCTCAACTCTTGCTTACAGATGCTCTAAGATTTAGATTCTAACAAGATTCGATCTCAATCCTAATACGATGATTATCATTGATAATCCTCCAAAGGAAAACGATTATACGGTCTATTACCAAAGGTCGATCATTTAAACATAAAACAACGCTTATAGTATTTTGTATCGTTACTTTACCTCGTCCCTTCGATTTGGGGTGGTACATAGTACTCTCATCAAGGTTCGTTCTCAATGATTTTTGAGCAAATATCTAGAAATTCGATGCGAAGCGAGGATCTTGATATAGATGTTCGATACAGGCACACTATGTTTACACAACTCTTTTGCATTTATCATTAACGGGAATGATATTAGCAGATTTGGTCAGTCTGTCGACGATGACCCAAATCGAATCAATATTCAGATGATGACCTTTGCAATAGCTAGACGTTTACTAATGTATGAGGCGATGTCTGCCTTCATAATTTCCATTAGTACAACTTCTTCAGACAAAGATACTTTTAGTCATAAATGACATAAATAGAATACTTATACTTACAAATTCCAACGTAACTATATCTCAAAATCTCTATATTTATACAATCACAAGTGGTCTTTAAAATATTTAACGCCATCGGCTTCTCAATTCTAATGGTTCACATTAGCCGCGAACCCCTTTATTATCTATATTATCCTTTTTACAAGTATTGTTTATTTTTATATCGTTCGACAATTTATTTTGCACCTTCATTAATAAGGAACATGTCCTAACTGGTTCTTTATCTTTTCTACATAATGCATCGGTATCTATATTCACTTCTCATGATGATATAATTATCATGTCCACAATTCACTCAGATATTCTTTCTATATTATGCGTCAGTAATTACGTTCACCTTCCTGATGAAATAAATATCACAACCGTATTTATTCAAAATTCTTTCTTCATATCTTTTATGTTTTAGTTTCGTCTTTACTATCATTTTTATCCGTTTTACTCAATCCGACGTCTAAAGCGTCGATAATTATTATAATTAATTAAATAGTTATTAGTTAATTTTTATGAAGCGTAAACGTAAAAGTTTTAAATTTCTTAGTTCGACCAATTATATAAAATGTTCAAAATAAATCTGAATTTAATTAACAAGATTTTGTTGATTTATCAAAAATATTTAATAAGATTCGTAAATATTTGAAAAATCTTTGTTTATATTTTGGTCAAAGTTTTCTTAGTTGAAAAGCGTAAATTATCGTTTCAAATTTCAAGTAATAAGTTATATAGTTTCCTCAATTCTTCTTGAGGTATACACAAACATTTACCCCTAAACATAAGTTTAGTTAAATGGTTTGTGTATAAGGGAAAAATCCCTTAAAATCCTTTGTTAAAACATTTGTCAAAATATATTTGCACTTTCTTTTTAGTATAACCCAAAGTCTTAAATGACTTCTAATTTTTGAAGAGTCTATATGCATACATCTTACCATTATTAATCCAACGGTCATTTTATGTAAAGGATTAAGTTTTTAATCCCTAAGCGTTAAGGGTTCTAATCTTTGAAAAGTCAATTTATATTCCGTTATCTATTAATCACACGGTTAAATCATGTAAAGGATTAAATCTTAAATCACATGTTGTATATTCAAGGTACAAGTTTTTAATTGTTCGACCAATTCAGGGCAATCTATAATTAATTATTAACCTCATTCTTATTCCTGTAAACAAACAAATGGTCACTAATGATCACAAGCATGAATTTATCAAATTACAGCCTACACACGTGATTCACCAAATTTATGAATGCTACATGTGCATTGGTCAATCCAAACGACATCACGTGAAACTCGTAATGTTCATTACATGTACCGGATGTAGTGATTGGAATACATAATCTTTTTCGCAAATGCGAAGTTGATAATAACCATGTCGTGGATCAAATCTTTAAAACATACGCTAGAACCTTGTAAATGATCAAACAAATCTTCCATTTCGAGTTATGGATATTGTTTTCGATTGTCAATTTACTCAGTTTATAGTAATCTATAAATATAAGGAATGATAACACCATAGCTCTTCATAATGACAGGCTTGGTATAAAAATATCTTTCTCCGACAACTCTCTCAGTTGTACGGTAATTCCTTTAATTTAAATGGTGCTGACGTACAGTGCACACGCCACAGATGCAGCACCGGGAGTATAATCAATACCAATTTCAACTTGCCTTAATGGCGAAAGTCTAGGAAATTCATCAACAAATACTTCCTAAAGTTTCAGATAACATAAACATCTTTAAATAAATTTATATTAGGTTCTTCTAGATTATAATATCTATGACTAATTTACAGCCACTCACAGTATAATTTCAAGTCATCCATCAAGAATTATTTAGATCACTTTTGACAATCAACATCTTATCATTTACGGGAATTCTACTTGAGTTCCCATCAATTAAGACAATGTCGTCATGTCATAATCAATCAATCCATTCTACTGGCATTACCAACTTTCCAGTTTTATTGCCGTCGATAAGATGTGAACTTCTCAAAAGTCTAATAATAACTCATAATCCTTCGTAAATTCAAGGATATCTGGAGACACTACTACTATTAAAAGAGTAAGGTCAATGCATAATCTATGCGAGAGAATTTCAAATCAGATACATACGAAAACATTTAATGAATATGAATATATCCCATGTTTTCATAGTTTGAGTACGCATTCGAAAGCTCCTCGGATCGTTACCCAGGTCATTCAAATGAAATCAAATCAAAAGAAATGATAAGAACGTCGATACATCCAGTCGGGTATCAACACTCGGTAATCAGATACTTTTCCTAAGAATCTCACTACGGGAGAATTGGACAAGAAAGAATTGTCAATTGTTAAATAAGACAATTTCCACAGATGAGTAAATTCAACTCAGAAGAATAGATGCTATAGGCACATATGTAGGTGTCCCTAACATTATGTCCCTATTTTTCACTTCTTGCAGATCTCATATAATTTAATCTTTCACAAGCTTCAAAGAAAATGTAGTGTTTATTCATTAGTTTTATGGTGACTACTAATCAGCCTTGCATGGTCCATTCCAAATTGTATGTAGGCGCGCAACTATATACAATTTCAAGATTAACGATGCAATACTCAGTTCGTCAAAACTTTAGCATCATGTTTATAATAAAAACATTTACATGTTTAATTATTAGATAAGAATCAAAATAAATTTACAAAGATTTTCCCTGTTATGAAAACAATTAAGTTTTCCAAGGTGGTTTATATACAACTTCATTTCGATAACAATCACTTATAAATCTCACTTTTAATAATCCTTATAGTGATGAAAATTAAATTTTCTCAAAGGATACCGTTTTAACTTTATAAAAACAATGTGTGATCTGCAAAAGAGTGATGAAGAGTGTTCACCAAGAACTAACTACAATATGATAGGAAATGAGCTTAGTCGGTTAATCATGAGGTTCATGATCTCGATGGCACTCAAGAAGAATAATCCACAACGTAACTTAATTCAAGATGAGTACTTGTTCAGTGGTTGCATCACTAATGCGAACATTAGGATGAAGCAATAAAAGATAGATAACATCGATACATGTAGGATTTAGCAATCAAAGGTAGTCTTTTCTTTAATCACAAACAAGTCAAATTGTACCGTAACACATTGCGTGTCACTATGTCATACAATTTCATAAACTCATCCTACCAACTGATATCTCAGTTAAGTTAGGGATTTTTAAAAGATGCCACCATGAATACTAATCTACAAGAGTCATTAGGTGTTCCACATGTCCCAGAAGATCCACCGGTCTCAATTCAGAAGAAGATTTCTTCAATTTATTTATTGGACACTAGGGATCCTCGTTAGTGGACAATGGCCTAGGAACAACACTTAACACGAATCAACAATCAATTAAAACCTTATAATTCAATCACAAAACTTAACGACTTCAATTAAAAATCTCATATTCCATATGGGTTAAATTTTACTTCATTCAAGTTTCAATCAATCATATACTCAATTCGATATCCTACCTCATTTTCCAATACTTTCAATCTTATTCTTCGGCCTTAAAAGGGCAATAAAAGCTCGATATGAATCAACACTTAATTCCAATCCTATAGCTCTTACAACAACAATTATCATATGAGTCACTAGTATGAAATGACTTGATCATTCAACTAGACTTCTCGGAAAGGTATTAGTGGCATGAGGCTTTTTGGGTAATGGTTCCAATGACAGCCTCAAGTGCAACATTCACCCTTTCGATTTCAAATTTAAGAATTGGGTGACAACGAATCAGATGACATCTTTCTAGGTGGTAACGTTTTGTCAAACTTCACTCTATAAGGAAAGATCGTCATGACATCGATATCAGATTTAATCTCGCCAAATATTTTTCAATATCGCAATCAACTAATATCTACATTTCTACCAATATCAACCATTTGTTGGGATCATAAATATCCACAACTTGGTTTAGATCTAGGATAGCTAGAATTCCTACGAGGATAGCTTAGATTAATTTACTAGGGGATTTAGGGTATATAGTGACAATCTACGTCGTATAAATATCTCGTATAAATATCAAAATAATCATCAAACAATCATGTAATAAAATTACATCATATATATATAATCCAAGTTATATATATATATTAAAATAACACTTCTCAGTCTTGGCCTTGTCGGTAACTCGGGAATTCTTCGGCACCGTTATAGTCAAAAGATTTTTAGACATTTTAGAAAAATGTTTATAGTTAAAAGATTTTGAAATGTTTTATTCAAAACCTTGGTTTTAAAAATCTTTCGTTCTCTATAACGAGAGCTCTGGTACCAAACTGTAACACCCCCAAATTTATACAACTCATTACAGCGGAAGACTAGTTGGCGTTACGGGATAGCACATTACTCACATCATAGACAACGTATAAAAATCGCGTCGTTTAATAATAAATCATTTCCATTCATAAATATCAAAGTTACATCGGTCCCAAGTCATTATATTTCATACAAAGTTTTACAAAGTATTTGAATGGAGAATATTGTTTAAGTGCGGGCCATGAATTCTTGTCGTCTTCCCGAGAATTACCTTCAAGTACCTGAGATAAAACATGTTAAAAGAAAAGGTCAGCGATAACGCCGAGTGAATTCATAGAGTTTAATAAATTCCATCAATATAATATCAGTATAAAAGTATTACTGAAAATCATTTTGTTCAAATCGTTTTGATAGGCCGTAAAATAGCCAAAGTCATTTTTATACAAATCCTTATCGGAAATCATAATATAGGCGTTTGCCTTAAAAATCGTTATACGAATCATTATCGTTAAAAACCCCATACAACACGTTTTTGCAACGTTGTATAGATTATATAAAACCATTATATGAATAAGGTTATAAAAAGCCTTAAAAATCATTATACGAGCCAATGTCGTAAAAACGTCATACAGTAAGTCTTACGACGTTGTATGAAAATAAAAACCGTTATATGAGTATGGTTATGAAAACCAAAACACAAACATAATATCAATAGTATGACCCAGTATTGCTAGTCAGGCAATACATCGTAATTCTGAGCGTCTAGTATTATTTCGTTAGTTTGGATTATTATAAGCCGCATGACATTGTTACCTTACTAAACCAATAACGGGTAGCTAACCCGATACCAATTTTGCCCATCTAAAGTAGCGTGTCGTCACAAAGGTCACGCTATGGAAATCTTCTCATACATAAATTCGCTTACCAATCAATGTGGCACGACGGGGATCAACCGTCAAGGCGCGAACTGGGGTGATCGTCCCCAAATAGTACTATTAAATGCATAAGCGTCTACCAAATCCCGGTAGTTCACAATTCATGCTAATGGGACTTTTAGTGACATAACCTAACTTTAATAATCCATTTTATTTCATCTATCGGGTCCATTAATCATTTATCGGGTCATACAATCGGGTCATCCAATCATTCGGGTCCAAATCAATAAACAAGCAATCGGGACAAATGGTGTCCTATTTTATAAAAACTAACATGTTATCTCCCTCGCGGGTTTATAAAACATTTATAATAACATTTAAAAGAGTGCGAGGCTATGAACTCACGTTGATGTGGGAAGGCGGGTTATCGGCAATTCGGACGTACGGTACGTGCTTCAATCACGGAAACCTAGACAAATAATACTTGTCTTAGACTCATGTCCAATGACTTTATAAAAATAACAATTATGTATACATATGATGATTATATATATATGATGATCAAGTGGGTTTACATATCCTCATTTACTCATTTTTGTGTTATGTGTCGATAACTTTTATACTAGTTTTCTCGTTTTACCTATTTACGTGTTTTAGGTCCAATAAGCCTATTATAAGTTCTTAACTTGTATTAATCCGTGTTATACTTACATTATCAGTATCTACACTTTACAAGTTGGGCCTAAATGGGTTAAGCCCAATAAGTTCTTTTTATGAGTGTTCATCTTGTTTAGTCCAATTATTAGCCCAAGTATTAGTCCAAGTATTAGTCCAAGTATTAGTCCAATATGTTTACTTAGCTCGTTAATGCCCGTATACCCTATAGTTCGGGTTTTATCGGTTTTTACTTGTTATACATGTCTTTATATCAGTATATAAGTTTTATAAAGTTTTCATTAGACGGGTCCAACCATCTAAGTTTTATTTAACAAAAACGTTAATTTTACGGTATTAGCCGAAAAAGTCGTAAAAATAATGTTTATAGTTTTATAACTTATAAGTATTATTTCACTACCATTTATATAAGTTATTCATTCATTTACCCTTTTACATATTTATATAAATAAGTTTTATAAGTTAGTGGGTTTTAATTTATATTTTATACTATTAAATTTTTGAGTGCTTATATAATAGTATTATTCTTTAATTTCCAAAAATCTGATTTTTATCTTCACTTTCACCAAAACTGCCATATCTTGAGTTCTATATGGAGATAGAAGCTCAAATTTTTATCACATAAACTACATAATATGTGCTACATTTAACTCTTCTATAGCTACTGTTGAAAGATCTTCTAAATATTTTCTAAAAATCGTCCAAAACAGTGAACTCAGATTTATACCTTAAACTTGTTTTGATCATATCTCACTCATTACTTTGATTCCATTGCATGGCCAACTTTCACATGTGTACAAGACCCATAGCTTACTGTAAATCCATTAATCTATGCCATTTTTATCAGTTCATCATTTGATTCTTTACTGTTTTATACAGCCAACAAATTTAAACAAGATTTTAGCCTTGTTTCTTATAGTCTTTCATCTTTTTAAGCATGATTATCAACAACAAATCCCCACACAACACTTTTATCATCATATAATCATCATATACATATACAATAGGAAAGAAAATACATGATTACATAATCAAAATAACAAGAGGATGAGGAGAACAATCTTTATACCACCATGATGATGAAATGATGAGCCTTTGGATGAACAAGACATGGTTTTAGGTAACCAATCTTATGAGATATCAACACCACTTCTAGGATCACCAAGTATTTGTAGATTCCTCCAAAAATCAGCCCTTGTTCTTCATGAAAACTCCTTGAGAAATCAGCCCCAAACTCCCTTGAAAACTCCTTTTTACATGTTAAGATCACCTCCAATCTTCATAACTTCAATGGATTTTCATCATATGTGTGAATAACATATGATTTCATGGTTAAATCAAGATCAAATGGGTTATTTAGGGTGAGAGTAGGACGAATTTTTGAGAGAGAAATGGGAGGATGAGAGTGGTTTGCATGAGTGAAAATGGTGGTTATGAGTAGCTAGTTGTTTTTGTGGGATGAGTGGAAGAAACTAGCTTAAGTGTTAAGCTAGTGCTTACACTTGTAAGCTAAAAGTTAACATGATGCCACATCTTTGATGTGGTGTCATGTTGTGCCATCCCATGTGTATTAGTGGGGTGGGATAATGTATTTTGTCCCACCTCACTAATTTACGGGTATTCCTCGATTCTAGTTTCCTCGATTTGCGTGCCCTCGGGTCGTTTCACAAAAAACGTTTTTATAAATTATGAATCAACGACACAAAACGAATCCAATAAAAATTGTCTCATCAAAAACGGAGTTCAAAAACGTAAATACGTAATCCTAAGGTTTCCGGTTTAGTCGTAAAGGACGTTAAATTAAAATCGTAAGTCCTAATCTCTTCTCGTAAATTTGTGAGTTTATGAACCAACTCAAATTTAAAACTCCAAAATAATATTCATTGACAAATTTATTTTCTGAAATGTCGGACTTTCACCAAAGACGGTGTATGTAAACGTAAGCACGTAACGTTGAATCATCCGGTTTAGACGTAGTCGATGCTACTTCAAGACGTAAATCCAAATTACTTCCCAAAAATAAGTGAGTTCATAATGTAACATTAAAATAATGTTTTCAAATAAACATTGAGAATAAAATATCAACCATAAATTGACGGATTGTCACAACATTTACCCCTAAACAGGATCTTTGTCCTCAAAGATCATCTTACTACTCGCTTCTTATAGAGTTAAAAGCCATGTGGGTATTTCCTCCACATTCGGTCTTTTCTCACAAGTGTAATCCATTACAATACGCGAGTTTCATCAAACATAACTACGGGAATAAGATCAGGCTTAATGTTGACTTACTTTCTCTATCCATGATGTTCACGGGTTTTAGATGAATGCAACTTTTCGTCGATCTAAGCTCTACTAAGAATAATCAGATTCTCACTTGATAGATATTCCATCAAGTTCGATATACGAAACATAATTCACGCAGTCTTTGAAGTCCTAGGGTAGATCCAACTTATATGCCTTTCAAACCAATCTTTTATATCATCTCAATCTCCCTCGCGGGTTTCTAAAACATTTATAAAAACATTTAAAAGAGTGCGAGGCTATGAACTCACGTTGTTAATGAAAGGCGGATTATCGGCTACGGGCGTGCTTCGGTCACGGAAACCTATATAAATAATAATCGGTCTTAGACTCGGTCCAATGACTTTTATCAAAATAACAATATACATATGATGATTTTGTACATATGATGATGATCAAGTGGGTTAATACATCCTTGTTTACTCATTTTAGCGTTTACGTTCTGGTAACGTCTTACTAGTTCACTAGTTTTACCGATTTTACCTATTTTAAGTCCATTAATTCTTTTATAAGATCTTTAACTTGTTTTTATCCATTTTATACCTATATGATCAGTATATATACTTTTCATGTTGGGCCCAAATGAGTTAAGCCCAATAAGCTCTTTTTACAAGTATTTATCTTATTAAGTCTAATTATTAGTCCAATAGGTTTAGTTAGCTCGTAAATGTCCGTAATTCTTATAGTTTGGGTTTTATCGGTTTTTACTTGTATTAGTTACTTATACATCAGTATATTACTTTTATAAACTTTACATTAGACGGGTTTGGTCGTCTAAGTTTTATTTGGCGAAAAACGTTAATTTTACGGCGATAGCCGAAAAAGTCGTAAAAATCAAGTTTATAGTTTTTATAAAATAGGACACCATTTGTCCCGATTGTTTGTTTATTGATTTTGGACCCGAATGATTGAATGACCCGATTGTATGACCCGATAAATGATCAATGGACCCGACAGATGAAATAAAATGGATTATTAAAGTTAGGTTATGTCACTAAAAGTCCCATTAGCATGAATTGTGAACTACCGGGAGTTGGTAGACGCTTATGCATTTAATAGTACTATTTGGGGACGATCACCCCAGTTCGCGCCTTGACGGTTGATCCCCGTCGTGCCACATTGATTGGTAAGCGAATTTATGTATGAGAAGATTCCATAGCGTGATTTTTGTGATGACACGCTAACTTAGATGGGCAAATTGTTTGTCGGGTTCGCGGCCCGCTGTTTTCATAGTAAGGTAACAATGTCATGCGGCTAATAATAATCCTAATACAATATAAAACATAAATACAAAACGATAACGACGCTATTACGATGAATATATTACCTATCATGGTAATATAGAGACTACGGTCTCATGGACGGTTTCAGATGTATGCTTGATTTATATATTGCCTGACTAGCAATATGTGGACTTACTTCCGATATTATACTTGTGTTCTGATTTTAAATGAATGTAAATGATTGTTTTATATAACGGTTTTCATTAAACTCTATGAATTCACTCGACATTCGCTGATATGATTTTTGCATGTTTTTATCTCAGGTGCTTGAAGGTAATCCGGATGGAGATCGACTCTGATGGCCCACACTTAATATTAAAAATGTTAATTCGATCTGTGTTTTGTAAACTTAATGACCTGTATAATTTGGGACCTGTTGTACGCTTTTGAAACTTTTTATCGAATGAATGTTTGTTAAACCTTGTACAACCATTTTTATGTGTTGTCTATAATTGGAGTTTTTGTGCTATCCCGTAACACTCTGAAAGACCCTTCCGCTGTACCGATACGAAAAATGAGAGTGTTACAGTTTGCTCAAACTGTAACACTCTCATTTTTCGTATCGGTACAGCGGAAGGGTCTTTCAGAGTGTTACGGGATAGCACAATAACTCCAATCATAGACAACACATAAAAATGGTTGTTCAAGGTTTAACATACATTCATTCGATAAAAAGTTTTAAAAGCGTACAACAGGTCCCAAATTATACAGGTCATTAAGTTTACAAAACACAGATCGAATGAACATTTTTAATATTATGTGGGCCATCAGAGTCGATCTCCATCCGGATTACCTTCAAGCACCTTAGATAAAACATGCAAAAATCATATCAACGAATGCCGAGTGAATTCATAGAGTTTAATAAAAACCGTTATATAAAACAATCATTTAAAATCAGAACACAAGCATAATATCAGAAGTAAGTCCTCATATTGCTAGTCAGGCAATATATATCAAGCATACATCTTAAACCGTCCATGAGACCGTAGTCTCTATATTACCATGATAGGTAATATATTCATCGTTAATAGCGTCGTTATCATATATAGGATACATTTTTATTTGAATTTATATATGTTTTATCTGAATTAGGATTATTATTAGCCGCATGACATTGTTACCTTACTATGAAAACAGCGGGCCGCGAACCCGACAAACAATTTGCCCATCTAAGTTAGCGTGTCGTCACAAAAATCACGCTATGGAATCTTCTCATACATAAATTCGCTTACCAATCAATGTGGTACGACGGGGATCAACCGTCAAGGCGCGAACTGGGGTGATCGTCCCCAAATAGTACTATCAAATGCATAAGCGTCTACCAATCCCGGCAGTTCACAATTCATGCTAATGGGACTTTAAGTGACATTACCTAACTACTAATAATCCTTTTAGTCTCGAATATAGGGTCATAGCATCATTCGGGTCCATATCATTTAGCATACAATCGGGACTACTTGTGTTCTATTTTTATAAAAATCTAGCATGTTATCTCCCTCGCGGGTTTACAAATCATTTTATAAAACATTTAAAAGAGTGCGAGGTTATGAACTCACGTTGTTAATGAAAGGCGGATTATCGGCTACGGGCGTGCTTCGGTCACAGAAACCTATATAAATAATAATCGGTCTTAGACTCGGTCCAATGACTTTTATCAAAATAACAATATACATATGATAATTTTGTACATATGATGATGATCAAGTGGGTTTATACATCCTTGTTTACTCAATTTAGTGTTTACGTTTTGGTAACGTTTTACTAGTTTACTAGTTTTACCTATTCATCTATTTTAAGTCCATTAAGCCTTTTATAAGTTCTTTAACTTGTTTTTATCCATTTTATACCTATATTATTAGTATATATACTTTTCATGTTGGGCCCAAATGGGTTAAGCCCAATAAGCTCTTTTTACAAGTTTTTATCTTATTAAGTCCAATTATTAGTCCAATATGTTTAGTTAGCTCGTAAATGTCCGTATTTCTTATAGTTCGGGTTTTATCGGTTTTTACTTGTATTAGTTACTTATACATCAGTATATGACTTTTATAAACTTTACATTAGACGGGTTTGGTCGTCTAAGTTTTATTTGGCGAAAAACGTTAATTTTACGGCGATAGCCGAAAAAGTCGTAAAAATCAAGTATATAGTTTTTATTACTTATAAATATTATTTTACCACCATTTATATAATTTACCCATTTAATTAACCTTTTATACATTTATATAAATAAGTTTTATAAGTTAGTGGGTTTATATTTTTACATTTTATACATTATAATGTGAGTGCTTATATAATAATAATAAACATTATTTCCAAAATCTGATTTTTAACTTCATGTTCACCATTTTTACCATATCTAGAGTTCTATAATGAGTTAGAAGCTCATTTTTGGATGGCATGTTCTTCATAATATGTGCTACATATAACTTAGTTATAGATACTGCCCATTTTGAGTTTAAGTTGCCTTAACAGTCCCTACAAAACTGCTTATTCAGATTACACCACCTAACTTGTTTTGATCATATCTCACTCATTATTTTGATTCCATTGCATGGCAAACTCTCACATGTGTATAACATCTTCTACTTACTGTAAATGGATCAAACCATGCAATTTTATCAGTTCATCTTTTAGTTTTCTACTGTTTTTATACAGCCAACTAAATAATCAAGATTTTAGCTTCATTTCTTATGGTTATCATCATTTTTAAGCATATTTATCAACACTTGATCCCCACACAACATTTTTATCATCATATATACATCATATACATATAAAAAATGAAAGAAAATACATTTGTTCTTTACAAAATAACAAGAGAAAAATGGATAGGATGATCTTCTTTACCAACCAAATGGATTTCTTGTTTTAGGAAGACAAGAACTTGATGAACACAACAAGTATCTCCAAGACCATCAAATATCAAGAACATAGGTTGGAAAATCAGCCCTAGGACATAAGCAAATCACCTCCAAAGATGTTAATATGGCCACCAAATGAGCAAGGCTTCAAGAATACTCCTTAATAGAGCTAGTAAACATGTTGTTCATGGCTAGAAGAGATCAAAGAGGGTGTTTGTTGCTTAATGTTGGACGGCCCAAGGGAGAGTTTGAGAGAGTTTTTGATGTTGGTTTGCATGTGAGAATGATGGAAGTGAAAACAAGTTGCTAGTTTTGAGGCTAGTGGGAAAAGTTAGCTTGAAATGTAAGCATGGCTTACACATGGAAGGTGTTAGCTAAACTTGATGCCACCTTAGTGTTGTGGTGTCAAGTTAGCTGTCCCATATAGCTAGTGGGGTGGGACAGCTAACTTGACATCACAACACTAAGGTGGCATCAAGTTTAGCTAACACCTTCCATGTGTAAGCCATGCTTACATTTCAAGCTAACTTTTCCCACTAGCCTCAAAACTAGCAACTTGTTTTCACTTCCATCATTATCACATGCAAACCAACATCAAAAACTCTCTCAAACTCTCCCTTGGGCCGTCCAACATTAAGCAACAAACACCCTCTTTGATCTCTTCTAGCCATGAACAACATGTTTACTAGCTCTATTAAGGAGTATTCTTGAAGCCTTGCTCATTTGGTGGCCATATTAACATCTTTGGAGGTGATTTGCTTATGTCCTAGGGCTGATTTTCCAACCTATGTTCTTGATATTTGATGGTCTTGGAGATACTTGTTGTGTTCATCAAGTTCTTGTCTTCCTAAAACAAGAAATCCACTTGGTTGGTAAAGAAGATCATCCTATCCATTTTTCTCTTGTTATTTTGTAAAGAACAAATGTATTTTCTTTCATTTTGTATATGTATATGATGTATATATGATAATAAAAATGTTGTGTGGGGATCAAGTGTTGATAAATATGCTTAAAAATGATGATAACCATAAGAAATGAAGCTAAAATCTTGATTATTTAGTTGGCTGTATAAAAACAGTAGAAAACTAAAAGATGAACTGATAAATTTGCATGGTTTGATCCATTTACAGTAAGTAGAAGATGTTATACACATGTGAGAGTTGGCCATGCAATGGAATCAAAATAATGAGTGAGATATGATCAAAACAAGTTAGGTGGTGTAATCTGAATAAGCAGTTTTGTAGGGACTGTTAAGGCAACTTAAACTCAAAATGGGCAGTAGCTATAACTAAGTTATATGTAGCACATATTATGAAGAACATGCCATCCAAAAATGAGCTTCTAAGTCATTATAGAACTCTAGATATGGTAAAAATGGTGAACATGAAGTTAAAAATCAGATTTTAGAAATAATGTTTATTATTATTATATAAGCACTCACATTATAATGTATAAAATGTAAAAATATAAACCCACTAACTTATAAAACTTATTTATATAAATGTATAAAAGGTTAA
Source organism: Glebionis coronaria (assembly GCA_025667525.1). NCBI lineage: Eukaryota > Viridiplantae > Streptophyta > Magnoliopsida > Asterales > Asteraceae > Glebionis > Glebionis coronaria. The sequence goes on along the minus strand of JANFOE010001262.1, from coordinate 364,597 downwards.
TTAAATGGTTAAATTATATAAATGGTGGTAAAATAATATTTATAAGTAATAAAAACTATAAACTTGATTTTTACGACTTTTTCGGCTATCGCCGTAAAATTAACGTTTTTCGCCAAATAAAACTTAGACGACCAAACCTGTCTAATGTAAAGTTTATAAAAGTCATATACTGATGTATAAGTAACTAATACAAGTAAAAACCGATAAAACCCGAACTATAAGAAATACGGACATTTACGAGCTAACTAAACATATTGGACTAATAATTGGACTTAATAAGATAAAAACTTGTAAAAAGAGCTTATTGGGCTTAACCCATTTGGGCCCAAAATGAAAAGTATATATACTGATAATATAGGTATAAAATGGATAAAAACAAGTTAAAGAACTTATAAAAGGCTTAATGGACTTAAAATAGATGAATAGGTAAAACTAGTAAACTAGTAAAACGTTACCAAAACGTAAACACTATATTGAGTAAACAAGGATGTATAAACCCACTTGATCATCATCATATGTACAAAATCATCATATGTATATTGTTATTTTGATAAAAGTCATTGGACCGAGTCTAAGACCGATTATTATTTATATAGGTTTCCGTGACCGAAGCACGCCCGTAGCCGATAATCCGCCTTTCATTAACAACGTGAGTTCATAGCCTCGCACTCTTTTAAATGTTTTATAAAATGATTTGTAAACCCGCGAGGGAGATAACATGCTAGATTTTTATAAAAATAGAACACAAGTAGTCCCGATTGTATGCTAAATGATATGGACCCGAATGATGCTATGACCCTATATTCGAGACTAAAAGGATTATTAGTAGTTAGGTTATGTCACTTAAAGTCCCATTAGCATGAATTGTGGACTGCCGGGATTGGTAGACGCTTATGCATTTGATAGTACTATTTGGGGACGATCACCCCAGTTCGCGCCTTGACGGTTGATCCCCGTCGTACCACATTGATTGGTAAGCGAATTTTGTATGAGAAGATTCCATAGCGTGATTTTTGTGACGACACGCTAACTTAGATGGGCAAATTGTTTGTCGGGTTCGCGGCCCGCTGTTTTCATAGTAAGGTAACAATGTCATGCGGCTAATAATAATCCTAATTCAGATAAAACATATATAAATTCAAATAAAAATGTATCCTATATATGATAACGACGCTATTAACGATGAATATATTACCTATCATGGTAATATAGAGACTACGGTCTCATGGACGGTTTAAGATGTATGCTTGATATATATTGCCTGACTAGTAATATGAGGACTTACTTCCGATATTATGCTTGTGTTCTGATTTTAAATGATTGTTTTATATAACGGTTTTTATTAAACTCTATGAATTCACCCGGCATTCGCTGATATGATTTTTGCATGTTTTATCTCAGGTGCTTGAAGGTAATCCGGATGGAGATCGACTCTGATGGCCCACATAATATTAAAAATGTTCATTCGATCTGTGTTTTGTAAACTTAATGACCTGTATAATTTGGGACCTGTTGTACGCTTTTAAAACTTTTTATCGAATGAATGTATGTTAAACCTTGAACAACCATTTTTATGTGTTGTCTATGATTGGAGTTATTGTGCTATCCCGTAACACTCTGAAAGACCCTTCCGCTGTACCGATACGAAAAATGAGAGTGTTACAGTTTGGTACCAGAGCTCTCGTTATAGAGAACAAAAGATTTTAAAAACCAAGGTTTTGAACAAAACGTTTCAAAATCTTTTGACAATGAACATTTGAGAAAATATTTGAAAAATCTTTTGACTATAACGGTGCCAGAGATCTCCGACGTTACCAACAAGCCCTATTGAGAAGATATATATTTTGATATATATAATATAATTTATATATATGTATATATCGTGATTTCATTATGTAATTGTTTAACTAGTATGTTATCCTAATACGAGATATATATATATATATATATATATATATAAATGCAGATTGTCATGGCTGACCCTAATATTCCTGTAGAAAACCATGCTATTCCCGAACCTAATATAGAAGATGATCCTTATTTAGACTTAGTAGATTATGATATGGATGATGAGGAGGAACCATTTGAGGATCCTGAGCCCGAGTTAGGACTAGGAGATCAGATTGCCCCTCAGGTTGACTTGGTAGAAAATGAGATTGAGAATGTGGATATTGAGAATGTTGATATTGAGAATGATGATGAGATTGGGTTAGATAATCTAGATGATGAGATTAACGACGAGGATGTCGAGGAGGATGTAGGTATAGATGTTGAGGTTGATGACGATGAGGAAGCCGAGCTTATTTATCCGTATGATGTTCCAGAGGGCGAGCCTTTGCCCCCACCAGTTTATTTGTCTGATTCTGAGGTTGAGTTACCTAGGGATGAAATGTCTGAATCGTCTGAATCTGATTCTGAATCAGAGGAGGATGAGGATGACGATGCACCTGACGGTACTGATGGTATTGCTACTCGTAGACGTGAGATAGGAGAGTCGTCTAGTACTCGAGAGGCTACTCATATTGATGGTCTTGCACCATGGGCCTTGAGACGTGATCTAGATGCTTCCCGTGTTAAGAGTTGTATGACAGAGGTTGGATTAGGTGTTGTTCAGACTCAGGTTGCTTATTTGGAGTCGAAGACTAAGGTTGGCGAGAAAGAGCGAGAATTGCTTAGTTTGGATTTGAGTGATGTAGAACGTGGTTTGAATGAGGCTTTTAGGAGGTTATCAGTGTTGGAAAGTGGTGAGTATGCTGAAATGAAGAGAAAGGTGAATACTATGGAGATTCAGTTGAGCGTAGCTCGTGCGATGCATGAGAAAGCTGAAAAGGAGTTAAATATATCCGTGGGATGGAATAGTAGATTTTATGCCGACATGGTTGAAAGAGGAGTAATCCGTAAGCGCCCAGCTGAAGATGTGTCTAGTGATCGTCCGACGAAGATTCAGAAGACGATGGATGATGGACCATCTAGCGGTTCTCAGTAGACCAGTCTGTATTTAGTAGTGACCTTTATATCTTTTGTGCTTTTGTAGCTTTGACTGAACCGACTTGTTAGTAATAGACTTGGTACGAATTTTGAGTGTATATAGTGCTAGAACTTTGATATGGGATGTATTAAGACAATACTTTTGTTTCAAATCGAATGAAATATGTATCTTGTCTTGAATTCCATATTGTGCCTTATTTGTATCTTGATTATGAATTCAATCCATATTATATGAATCCTTGTTGGATGAATGCTTAATACTTTGAAATTGTGGAATTATAGAACTATGCCGCCCAAGAAGGCTGTGACTGAGGATGATGTACGTAGGATTATTACGGAGCAAGTTACCGCATCTATGACTGAATTTATGGCAAATGCCAGAAATGAAGCTGGCGGTAGTGGAGCTGGCGGTAGTGGAGCTGGCGGTAGTGGAGCTGGCGGTAGTGGAGCTGGCGGTAGTGGAATTGGCGGTACTAATGTGAATGTGAATGCTAATAATGTGAATGCTAATACTGGAGGAAATGTAGGAGGACTTGGAACGAATGCACCTGAAGTTGGTGGCTGTACTTATGTGACGTTCATGAAGTGTGAACCTCTACCTTTTAATGGAACTGAAGGTGCTGTAGGACTAAGCCAGTGGATTGAAAAGATTGAATCGGTGTTTAGGATTAGTAAGTGTAAGGAGGAAGATAAAGTGACTTTTGCTATGGCTACTCTTAAAGGTCGTGCGTTGACTTAGTGGAACCGGAGAATTGCTTTCATGGGTCTTGATGCCGCTAATGCTACTCCTTGGGCTGAAATTAAGAAGTGGATGACTTTGGAGTTTTGTCCTCGTAGTATGATCATTAGGTTAGAACAAGAGTTGATTCATCTGAGAATGAAAGGTGTGGACATTGATATTTACACGAATCGATTCCATGAGTTGGCCTTGCTATGTCCTCGATTGGTTGAACCCGAAGAGATCCGAATTGAGCAATATGTGAAAGGGTTGACCAGGAATATCCGGGGGGGACGTAACATCATCGAAACCACTGACCATTGATGATGATGTTCGAATGGCCTACCAACTCATTGGACAGATAATTCAGGATAAGGAAGATGAAGCCCGTGTTGGTGAGAAAAGAAAGGGAGACGGTGAGCGTTTAGATAGAGGTGATAATAGGAAGATCTTTAATCGCCGTCAGAACAAGAGAAAGGGGAATGCAAATGCTCTTACCAACAACACACCGCGCAACGATGATAGATGTCCTAAGTGTGGCAACAAGAGGCATGCTGGCGACTGCTGGAAGTGCCGAAATTGTGGAAAGCTTGGACACAAGGTTGAAAGGTGTAAGAAGGGAACCATTTGCTTCAACTGTAATGAAGAAGGTCATAGGAAATCAGAATGCCCCAAGTTGAAAGCGATTGTACCTGGAAGAAACCCCCAGGGTGGTATCTACCAACTTGGAACAATTGAGGTGAAGAAAGAGGATCCAAATGTCGTTACCGGTACGTTTTTACTCAACAATCATTATGCTGTTGCTTTATTCGATTCGGGTGCCGATAGGAGCTTTGTATCCACTAAATTTAGTGCCCTTATTGATATTGAACCTGTTGAGATAAGTACCAGTTACGAGGTGGAATTGGCTGATGGTAAATTAGTGAAAACTAATAAGCTATTAGAAGGATGCTCTCTAAATCTCTTAAACCATTTCTTTCCGATTGATTTGATGTTGATAAAATTAGGTAGTTTTGATATTATTATTGGTATGGATTGGTTGTCGTTGAATAATGCTACTATTTTATGTGGAGAGAAGAAGGTTAAGATTCCTCTTAGGAATAGGACGTTAGTAATTGATGGTAGTCGAGGTGAATCCCGTTTGAAAATCGTTTCATGTATTAAAGTCCAAAAGTACATCAGGAACGGTTGTGAGTTATTTTTAGCTCAAGTGACCGGGAATGAGTCTAGGGAGAAACGATTGGAAGATATACCTATTATTTGTGAATTTCCTGAGGTATTTCCTAAAGATTTACCCGGACTTCCACCAATAAGGCAAGTAGATTTTCGAATCGATTTAATTCCTGGTGCTGCACCGGTGGCACGTGCGCCTTACCGATTAGCCCCTTCTGAATTAAAGGAGTTATCTGAGCAACTTAAGGAGTTGTCTGATAAAGGTTTTATTCGACCGAGCTCGTCGCCTTGGGGAGCTCCAGTCTTGTTCGTTAAGAAGAAGGATGGATCTTTTCGTATGTGCATTGACTATAGGGAACTGAATAAGTTGACAATTAAAAATCGATATCCTTTACCTAGGATTGATGATTTGTTTGATCAACTGCAAGGATCTAGTGTGTATTCTAAGATAGATTTGCGGTCAGGATATCACCAACTTCGCGTCCGTGAAGAAGATATTCATATAACTGCATTTAGAACTCGTTATGGACACTATGAATTTCAAGTAATGCTATTTGGGTTAACTAACGCACCTGCGGTTTTCATGGATTTAATGAATCGAGTGTGCAAGCCCTACTTGGATAAATTTATGATTGTGTTTATTGACGATATTCTAATCTATTCTAAGAATGAAGATGAACATAGAGAACATTTGAGGATTGTTTTGAATTTGTTGAAGGATGAAAGGTTGTATGCTAAGTTTTCGAAGTGTGATTTCTGGTTAGATTCTGTGCAATTTCTTGGTCATGTGATTAACAGAGATGGAATTCATGTTGATCCTGCAAAGGTTGAAGCTATTAAGAATTGGTCTGCACCGACAACGCCAACGGAAGTGCGACAGTTCTTAGGATTGGCTGGCTATTATAGGCGATTCATTAAAGAATTTTCTTTGATAGCTAAACCCTTGACTAAGCTTACTCAGAAGAATAAACCTTTCGTTTGGGGAAGTGATGAAGATTAAGCATTTCAGACATTGAAGCAAAAATTATGTAGTGCGCCAATCTTATCATTACCCGACGGGAGTGAAGATTTTGTAGTGTATTGTGATGCATCTCTTAGAGGTTATGGAGCTGTTTTGATGTAGAGAGAGAAAGTGATAGCTTATGCTTCTAGGCAATTAAGGAAGAATGAGGAGAATTATACTACTCATGATCTTGAGTTAGGAGCTGTGGTCTTTGCTCTTAGGTTGTGGAGACATTATCTGTATGGCACCAAGTGTACGGTATTCACTGGTCACAAAAGCCTACAGTATATTCTCGACCAGAAGGAATTAAACATGAGGCAACGAAGATGGATAGAGTTGTTAAGTGATTATGATTGTGATATAAAATATCACCCAGGAAAAGCCAATGTTGTACGCTTTTGAAACTTTTTATCGAATGAATGTTTGTTAAACCTTGTACAACCATTTTTATGTGTTGTCTATGATTGGAATTATTGTGCTATCCCGTAACACTCTGAAAGACCCTTCCGCTGTACCGATACGAAAAAATGAGAGTGTTACAGTTTGCTCGTGCTAGTGGGGTGGGACAATGTGTTTTGTCCCATCTCACTAGTTTACGGGTATTTCTCGATTCTAGTTTTCTCGATTTGCGTGCCCTCGGGTCGTTTTACGAAAAACGTTTTTATAAATTATGAATCAGCGTCACAAAACGAATCCAATAAAAATTGTCTCATCAAAAAACGGAGTTCAAAAACGTAAATACGTAATTCTAAGGTTTCCGGTTTAGTCGTAAAAGACGCCAAATTATGCACGTAAGCCCAAATTTAAATCCGTAAATTGTGAGTTCGTCAACCAACACAAAAATAAGTTTCAAAATATTATACGAGAAAATATTTCACTACCTGAAAATGTTAGATTGTCACAGCTTTTCCTCCTAAAAGGGATCAACGTCCTCGTGATCCATTTCATTTGGATGACCGTTTCTTATTGAAATCGAAGAGGTGCAGATATTTCTTCCACATTTCATCCTCTCATTCCCATGTATACTCCGGTCCATGCTTTGAATTCCATCGGATCTTGACAATAGGTATCCGACTTTGTTTCAGTTGCTTTACCTCACGGTCCATAACTTCTACGGGCTCTTCGATAAAATGCAACTTCCCATCTATTCTTACCTAACGGAATTTTCTCATCACTCACTGCTAGACATTTCTTCAGATTAGATACATGGAATGTGTTGTGAACACCATGAAGTTCTGGGGGTAACTCTAGTTTGTAAGCCACCGGACCTACTCTAGATAAAATCTTAAAGGGTCCAATATAACGGGGATTCAATTTCCCTCGTTTTCCAAATCTTATAACGCCTTTCCATGGCGATACTTTCAACATTACTCGGTCACCCACTTCAAACTCCATTGGCTTCCGCCGCACATCCGCGTAACTTTTCTGTCTACTACGGGCAGTCAACAACCTCTTCTTAATCTGAACTATCATCTCTGTAGTCTCCCGGATCAATTCCGGTCCCGTGAGCTGGGTATCCCCAACTTCACTCCAACATACAGGAGATCTACACTTCCTACCATACAAAGCTTCAAACGGTGCAGCCTTAATACTAGAATGGTAACTATTGTTATACGAAAACTCTGCTAACGACAAATGTTTATCCCCATTTCTTACCTAAGTCTAACACACAAGCTCTCAACATATCTTCCAGTGTTTGTATCGTCCTTTCACTCTGCCCATCAGTCTGGGGGTGATAAGCAGTGCTCATATCGAGATTCGTTCCCAAAGATCTTTGGAGAGATTCCAAAAATTCGATGCGATTCTAGGATCTCGATCTGAAATGATCGATACAGGCACTCCATGCTTGCATACAACATTATCAAGGTATATTCGAGTCAGCTTCTCTAGTGAGAACTGCTCCTTAACCGGAATGAAGTGTGCTGATTTGGTCAGTCTGTCGACAATAACCCAAATCGAATTGTTTCCAGATGATGTTCTAGGAAGCTTGGTGATAAAGTCCATTGTAATTCGCTCCCACTTCCATTCAGGAATCTTTGGTTGTTGAAGTAGTCCTGATGGCTTTTGATGTTCGGCTTTAACTCTAGCACAAGTCAAGCATTGAAGAACATACATAGCTATGTCAGCTTTCATATTCGGCCACCAATACAACTTCTTCAAATCATGGTACATCTTATAAGATCCCGGATGAATGGAATACTTAGATTTATGGGATTCTAACATAATCAAATCTCTTAAGCCTCCAAACTTAGGTATCCACATACGACCTCTAAAACATTTCACTCCATCAGCTCTAACCTCTAAAGGATCTCCTTATCCTCGGAACCCTTCATTAACAAAATTCTCCTTCTTACAAGCTTCTATTTGCGCATTTCTAATTTGCTCAGGCAAATTATTGTGCACAGTCAAGACTAGAGAACGCACCCTGATAGGCTCTCTATCTTTCCTACTTAACGCATCGGCAACAACATTGGCTTTTCCTGGGTGATATTTTATATCACAGTCATAATCACTTAACAACTCTATCCATCTTCGTTGCCTCATGTTCAATTCCTTCTGGTCGAGAATATACTGTAGGCTTTTGTGATCGGTGAATACTGTACACTTGGTGCCATACAGATAATGTCTCCATAACCTAAGAGCAAAGACTATAGCTCCTAACTCAAGATCATGAGTAGTATAATTCTCCTCATTCTTCCTTAATTGCCTAGAAGCATAAGCTATCACTTTCTCTCGCTGCATCAAAACAGCTCCATAACCTCTAAGAGATGCATCACAATACACTACAAAATCTTCACTCCCGTCGGGTAATGATAAGATTGGCGCACTACATAATTTTTGCTTCAATATCTGAAATGATCCATCTTCATCACTTCCCCAAACGAAAGGTTTATTCTTCTGAGTAAGCTTAGTCAAGGGTTTAGCTATCAAAGAAAATTCTTTAATGAATCGCCTATAATAGCCAGCTAATCCTAAGAACTGTCGCACTTCCGTTGGCGTTGTCGGTGCAGACCAATTCTTAATAGCTTCAACCTTTGCAGGATCAACATGAATTCCATCTCTGTTAATCACATGACCAAGAAACTGCACATAATCTAACCAGAAATCACACTTCGAAAACTTAGCATACAACCTTTCATCCTTCAACAAATTCAAAACAATCCTCAAATGTTCTCTATGCTCGTCTTCATTCTTAGAATAGATCAGAATATCGTCAATAAACACAATCACAAATTTATCCAAGTAGGGCTTGCACACTCGATTCATTAAATCCATGAAAACCGCAGGTGCGTTAGTTAACCCAAATGGCATTACTTGAAATTCATAGTGTCCATAACGAGTTCTAAATGCAGTTATAGGAATATCTTCTTCACGGACGCGAAGTTGGTGATATCCTGACCGCAAATCTATCTTAGAATACACACTAGATCCTTGCAGTTGATCAAACAAATCATCAATCCTAGGTAAAGGATATCGATTTTTAATTGTCAACTTATTCAGTTCCCTATAATCAATGCACATACGAAAAGATCCATCCTTCTTCTTAACGAACAAGACTGGAGCTCCCCAAGGCGACGAGCTCGGTCGAATAAAACCTTTATCAGACAACTCCTTAAGTTGCTCAGATAACTCCTTTAATTCAGAAGGGGCTAATCGGTAAGGCGCACGTGCCACCGGTGCAGCACCAGGAATTAAATCGATTCGAAACTCTACTTGCCTTATCGGTGGAAGTCCGGGTAAATCTTTAGGAAATACCTCAGGAAATTCACAAATATTAGGTACATCTTCCAATCGTTTCTCCCTAGACTCATTCCCGGTCACTTGAGCTAAGAATAACTCACAACCGTTCCTGATGTACTTTTGGACTTTAATACATGAAACGATTTTCAAACGGGATTCACCTCGACTACCATCAATTACTAACGTCCTATTCCTAAGAGGAATCTTAACCTTCTTCTCTCCACATAAAATAATAGCATTATTCACCGACAACCAATCCATACCAATAATAATATCAAAACTACCTAATTCTATCAACATCAAATCAATCGGAAAGGAATGGTTCAAGAGATTTAGAGAGCATCCTTCTAATAGCTTATTAGTTTTCACTAATTTACCATCAGCCAATTCCACCTCGTAACTGGTACTTATCTCAACAGGTTCAATATCAATAAGGGCACTAAATTTAGTGGATACAAAGCTCCTATCGGCACCCGAATCGAATAAAGCAACATCATAATGATTGTTGAGTAAAAACGTATCGGTAACGACATTCGGATCCTCTTTCTTCACCTCAATTGTTCCAAGTTGGTAGATACCACCCTGGGGGTTTCTTTCAGGTACAATCGCTTTCAACTTGGGGCATTCCGATTTCCTATTACCTTCTTCATTACAGTTGAAGCAAATGGTTCCCTTCTTACACCTTTCAACCTTGTGTCCAAGCTCTCCGCAATTTCAGCACTTCCAGCAGTCGCCAGCATGCCTCTTGTCGCCACACTTAGGACATCTATCATCGTTGCGCGGTGTGTTGTTGGTAAGAGCATTTGCATTCCCCTTTCTCTTGTTCTGATGGCGATTGAAAATCTTCCTATTATCACCTCTATCTACACGCTCACCGTCTCCCTTTCTTTTCTCACCTACACGAGCTTCATCTTCCTTATCCTGAATTATTTGTCCAATGATTTGGTAAGCCATTCGAACAGCATCATCAATGGTCAGTGGTTTAGATGATGTCACGTCCCCCCGGATATTCCTGGTCAACCCTTTCACATATTGCTCAATTCGGATCTCTTCGGGTTCAACCAATCGAGGACATAGCAAGGCCAACTCATGGAATCGATTCGTGTAACTATCAATGTCCACACCTTTCATTCTCAGATGAATCAACTCTTGCTCTAACCTAATAATCACACTACGAGGACAAAACTCCAAAGTCATCGACTTCTTAATTTCAGCCCAAGGAGTAGCATTAGCAGCATCAAGACCCATGAAAGCAATTCTCCCGTTCCACCAAGTCAACGCACGACCTTTAAGAGTAGCCATAGAAAAAGACACTTTATCTTCCTCCTTACACTTACTAATCCTAAACACCGATTCAATCTTCTCAATCCATTGGCTTAATCCTACAGCACCTTCAGTTCCATTAAAAGGTAGAGGTTCACACTTCATGAACGTCACATAAGTACAGCCACCAACTTCAGGTGCATTAGTTCCAAGTCCTCCTACATTTCCTCCAGCATTAGCATTCACATTATTAGCATTCACATTCACATTAGTACCGCCAATTCCACTACCGCCAGCTCCACTACCGCCAGCTCCACTACCGCCAGCTCCACTACCGCCAGCTCCACTACCGCCAGCTCCACTACCGCCAGCTTCATTTCTAGCATTTGCCATAAATTCAGTCATAGATGCGGTAATTTGCTCCGTAATAATTCTACGTACATCATCCTCAGTCACAGCCTTCTTGGGCGGCATAGTTCTATAATTTCACAATTTCAAAGTATTAAGCATTCACCCAACAAGGATTCATATAATATGGATTGAATTCATAATCAAGATACAAATAAGGCACAATATGGAATTCAAGACAAGATACATATTTCATTCGATTTGAAACAAAAGTATTGTCTTAGTACATCCCATATCAAAGTTCTAACACCATATACACTCAAAATTCGTGCCAAGTCTATTACTAACAAGTCGGTTCAGTCAAAGCTACAAACACAAAAGATATAAAGGTCACTACTAAATATAGACTGGTCTACTGAGAACCGCCAGATGGTCCATCATCCATCGTCTTCTGAATCTTCGTCGGACGATCACTAGACACATCTTCAGCTGGGCGCTTACGGATTACTCTTCTTTCAACCATGTCGGCATAAAATCTACTATTCCATCCCACAGATATATTCAACTCCTTTTCAGCTTTCTCACGCATCGCACGAGCTACACTCAACTGAATCTCCATAGTATTCACCTTTTTCTTCATTTCAGCATACTCAGCACTTTCCAACACCGATAACCTCCTAAAAGCCTCATTCAAACCACGCTCTACATCACTCAAATCCAAACTAAGCAATTCTCGCTCTTTTTCGCCAACCTTTGTCTTCGACTCCAAATAAGCAACCTGAGTCTGAACAACACCTAATCCAACCTCTGTCACACAACTCTTAACACGGGAAGCATCTAGATCACGTCTCAAGGCCCATGGTGCAAGACCATCAATATGAGTAGCCTCTCGAGTACTAGACGACTCTCCTATCTCCCATCTACGAGTAGAAATACCATCAGTACCGTCAGGTGCATCATCATCCTCATCCTCCTCTGATTCAGAATCAGATTCAGACGATTCAGACATTTCATCCCTAGGTAACTCAACCTCAGAATCAGACAAATCAACTGGTGGGGGCAAAGGCTCGCCCTCTGGAACATCATACGGATAAATAAGCTCGGCTTCCTCATCGTCATCAACCTCAACATCTATACCTATATCCTCCTCGACATCCTCGTCGTCAATCTCGTCATCTAAATTATCTAACCCAATCTCATCATCATTCTCAATATCCACATTCTCAATATCCACATTCTCAATATCCACATTCTCAATCTCATTCTCTACCAAGTCAACCTGAGGGGCAATCTGATCTCCTAGTCCTAACTCAGGCTCGGGATCCTCAAATGGTTCCTCCTCATCATCGATATCATAATCTGCTAAGTCTAAATAAGGATCATCATCTACATTAGGTTCGGGAATAGCATGGTTTTCTACAGGAATATTAGGGTCAGCCATGACAATCTGCATTTATATATATATCTCGTATTAGGATAACATACTAGTTAAACAATTACATAAAGAAATCACGATATATACATATATATAAATTATATTATATATATCAAAATATATATCTTCTCAATAGGGCTTGTTGGTAACGTCAGAGATCTCTGGCACCGTTATAGTCAAAAGATTTTTCAAATATTTTCTCAAATGTTCATCGTCAAAAGATTTTGAAAAGTTTTGTTCAAAACCTTGGTTTTTAAAATCTTTTGTTCTCTACAACGAGAGCTCTGGTACCAAACTGTAACACTCTCATTTTTCGAATCGGTACAGCGGAAGGGTCTTTCAGAGTGTTACGGGATAGCACAATAACTCCAATCATAGACAACACATAAAAATGGTTGTTCAAGGTTTAACATACATTCATTCGATAAAAAGTTTTAAAAGTGTACAACAGCTCCCAAATTATACAGGTCATTTAGTTTACAAAACATAGATCGAATGAACATTTTTAATATTATGTAGGCCATCAGAGTCGATCTCCATCCGGATTACCTTCAAGCACCTGAGATAAAAACATGCAAAAATCATATCAGCGAATGCCGAGTGAATTCATAGAGTTTAATAAAAACCGTTATATAAAACAATCATTTAAAATCAGAACACCAGTATAATATCGGAAGTAAGTCCTCATATTTCTAGTCAGGCAATATATATCAAGCATACATCTGAAACCGTCCATGAGACCGTAGTCTCTATATTACCATGATAGGTAATATATTCATCGTAATAGCGTCGTTATCATATATAGGATACATTTTTATTTAGATTAGGTAGGATTATTATTAGCCGCATGACATTGTTACCTTACTATGAAAACAGCGGGCCGCGAACCCGACAAACAATTTGCCCAAATAAGTTAGCGTGTCGTCACAAAAATCATGCTATGGAATCTTCTCATACATAAATTCGCTTACCAATCAATGTGGTACGACGGGGATCAACCGTCAAGGCGCGAACTGGGGTGATCGTCCCCAAATAGTACTATCAAATGCATAAGCGTCTACCAAATCCCGGTAGTTCACAATTCATGCTAATGGGACTTTAAGTGACATAACCTAACTACTAATAATCCTTTTAGTCTCGAATATAGGGTCATAGCATCATTCGGGTCCATATCATTAAGCATACAATCGGGACTACTTGTGTTCTATTTTTATAAAAATCTAGCATGTTATCTCCCTCGCGGGTTTACAAATCATTTTATAAAACATTTAAAAGAGTGTGAGGCTATGAACTTACGTTGTTAATGAAAGGCGGATTATCGGCTACAGGCGTGCTTCGGTCACGGAAACCTATATAAATAATAATCGGTCTTAGACTCGGTCCAATGACTTTTATCAAAATAACAATATACATATGATGATTTTGTACATATGATGATGATCAAGTGGGTTTATACATCCTTGTTTACTCATTTTAGTGTTTACATCTTGGTAACGTCTTACTAGTTCACTAGTTTTACCGATTTTACCTATTTTAAGTCCATTAAGCCTTTTATAAGTTCTTCAACTTGTTTTTACCCATTTTATACCTATATTATCAGTATATATACTTTTCATGTTGGGCCCAAATGGGTTAAGCCCAATAAGTTCTTTTTACAAGTTTTTATCTTATTAAGTCCAATTATTAGTCCAATATGTTTAGTTAGCTCGTAAATGTCCGTAATTCTTATAGTTCGGGTTTTATCGGTTTTTACTTGTCTTAGTTATCTATACATCAGTATATGACTTTTATAAACTTTACATTAGACGGGTTTGGTCGTCTAAGTTTTATTTGGCGAAAAACGTTAATTTTACGGCGATAGCCGAAAAAGTCGTAAAAATCAAGTTTATAGTTTTTATTACTTATAAATATTATTTTACCACCATTTATATAATTTACCCATTTAATTAACCTTTTATATATTTATATAAATAAGTTTTATAAGTTAGTGGGTTTTTATTTTTACATTTTATACATTAAAATGTGAGTGCTTATATAATTATAATAAACATTATTTCCAAAAATCTGATTTTTATCTTCATGTTCACCATTTTTACCATATCTAGAGTTCTATAATGAATTAGAAGCTCATTTTTGGGTGACATGCTCTTCATATTATGTGCTACATTTAACTTAGTTATAGCTACTGCCCATTTTGAGTTTAACTTGCCTTAACAGTCCCTACAAAACTGCTTATTCAGATTAGACCACCTAACTTGTTTTGATCATATCTCACTCATTTTTGATTCTATTGCATGGCCAACTCTCACATGTGTATAACATCTTCTACTTACTGTAAATGGATCAAACCATGCAATTTTATCAGTTCATCTTTTAGTTATCTACTGTTTTTATACATCCAACTAAATAATCAAGATTTTAGCTTCATTTCTTATAGTTATCAACCTTTTTAAGCATATTTATCAACACTTGATCCCCACACAACATTTTTATCATCATATATACATTATATACATATAGAAAATGAAAGAAAATACATTTGTTCTTTACAAAATAACAAGAGAAAAATGGAGAGGATGATCTTCTTTACCAACCAAGTGGATTTCTTGTTTTAGGAAGACAAGAACTTGATGAACACAACAAGTATCTCCAAGACCATCAAATATCAAGAACATAGGTTGGAAAATCAGCCCTAGGACACAAGCAATCACCTCCAAAGATGTTAATATGGCCACCAAATGATCAAGGCTTCAAGAGAACTCCTTAATAGAGCTAGTTAACATGTGGTTCATGGCTAGAAGAGATCAAAGAGGGTGTTTGTTGCTATATTATGGACGACAAGGATGAGGGTGTTGAGAGAGTTTTGAGACGATTTTGCATGTAAGGGAAATGGTATAATGAAAACAAGTAGCTAGTTTTGTGTTTAGTGGAAAAAGTTAGCTTAAGGAGTAAGCATGGCTAACACTTGGAATGTGTTAGCTAACTTGATGCCACCTTAGTGTTGTGGTATCAAGTTGGCCGTCCAAACCATGCTAGTGGGGTGGGACAATGTGTTTTCTCCCATCTCACTAGTTTACGGGTATTTCTCGATTCTAGTTTTCTCGATTTGCGTGCCCTCGGGTCGTTTTACGAAAAACGTTTTTATAAATTATGAATCAACGTCACGAAACGAATCCAATAAAAATTGTCTCATAAAAAACGGAGTTCAAAAACGTAAATACATAATTCTAAGGTTTCCGGTTTAGTCGTAAAAGACGCCAAATTATGCACGTAAGCCCAAATTTAAATCCATAAATTGTGAGTTCGTCAACCAACACAAAAATAAGTTTCAAAATATTATACGAGAAAATATTTCACTACCTGAAAATGTTAGATTGTCACAATTTATACGACGTAGATTGTCACAAGAAACCCTAACTTCCCTAACAAAATAATCGAAGCTATTCCCGTAGGAATTCTAGCTATCCAAGATCTAAACCAAGTTGTGGATATTTATGATCCCAACAAAATGGTTGATATTCGTAGAAATGTATATATTAGTTGATTGTGATATTGAAGAAGAATTGGCGAGATTAAATCTGATATTGATGTCATGACGATCTTTACTTATAAGGTGGAGTTGGACAAAACCATTACCACCTAGAAAGATGTCATCTGATTCGGTGTCACCCAATTCTTAAATTTGGAAACCGAAAGGGTGAATGTTGCACTTGAGGCTGTCATTGGAACCTTTACCCAAAAGCCTCATGCCACTAGTACCTTTCCGAGAAGTCTAATTAAATGATCGAGTCATTTCATACTAGTGACTCATATGATAAATATTGTTGTAAGAGATATAGGATTGGAAAATAAGTGTTGATTATATCGAACTTTTATTTCCCTATTAAGGTCTAAGAATAAGGTTGAAAGTATTGGAGAATGAGGTAGGATGTTGCATTGAGTATAAGTTGATTGAAACTTGAATAAAGTAAAATTTAACTTATATGGAATAAGAAATTGTTAAGAGGAAGTCGTTAAGTCCTGTGATTGAATTATAAGGTTTTAATTGATTGTTGATTCGTGTTAAGGGTTGTTCCTAGGCCATTGTCCGATGATGAGGATGCCCAGTGTCCAAGAAATAAATCGAAGAAATCTTCTTCTGAATTGGGACCGATGGATCTTTCGGGACAGGTGGAACACCTAATGACTCTTGTAGATTAGTATACATTGTGGTATCTTTTAAAAATCCCTAACTTAACTGAGACATCAGTTGGTAGGATGAGTTCTTGGAATTGTATGACATAGTGACACGTAATGTGTTACGGTACAATTTTGACTTGTTTGCGATTAATGAAAAGACTACCTTTGATTGCTAAATTCTACATGTATCGATGTTATCTATCTTTTCTTGCTTGCTCCTAATGTTCGCATTAGTGATGCAACCATTGAACAAGTACTCATCTCGAATTGAGTTACGTTGTGGATTATTCTTTTTGAGTGCCATCGAGGTCATGAACCTCATGATTATTTGGCAAAGCTAATTTCCTATTATATTGTAGTTAGTTCTTGGTGAACAACTTTTTATCACTCTTTTGCAGATCACTCGTTGTTTTTATAAGATAAAACAGTATCCCTAGAGAAAAATTGAATTTTCATCACTATAAGCATTATTCAAAGTGAGATTTATAAGTAATCGTTATCGAAATGAAGTGTTTATGAAACACCTTGGAAAACTTAATTGTTTCCATAACAAAGAATATCTTTATAAATTTATTTTTCATTCTTATTTAAGAATTAAGCATGAAAATGTTTTTATTATAAACATGATGATAAAATTTTGACGAACAGAGTATTGCATCGTTAATCTTGAAATTGTTTATAGTTGCGCGCCTACATACAATTTGGAAGGGACCATGCAAGGCTGATTAGTAGTCACCATGAAAGTGTTAATAAACACTACATTTTCTTTGAAGTTGTGAAACATTAAATTTTGTGAGATCTGCAAGAAGTGCAAATATAGGGACATATTGTTAAAGACACCTACATATGTGCCCGTACCATTTATTCTTCTAAATCGAATTTACTCATCTATAGATATTGTCTTAATTGACAATTGATATCCATTCTTGTCCAATTCTCCCGTGGTGAGATTCTAAGGAAAAGTATCTGATTACCGAGTGTTGATTCCCGATTGGATGTATCGACGTTCCTATCATTTCTTTTGATTTGATTTTATTTGAATGACCGGGGTAACGATCCGAGGAGCTTTCGAATGCGTACTCAATTCATGAAAACATGGGATATATTTATATTCATTAAATGTTTTCGTCTGTATCTGATTTGAAATTCTCTCCCGTAGATTATGCGTTGACCTTACTCTTTAATGGTAGTTATGTCTCCATATATCCTTGAATTTGTGAAGGATTATGAGTTATTATTAGTCTTTTGAGAAGTTCACTTCTTATCGATGACAATGAAACTGGAAAGTTAATAGTGCCAGTAGAATGGATTGATTGATTATGACATGACGACATAGTCTTAATTAATGGGAACTCGAGTAGAATTCCCCTAAAAGATAAGATGTTGATTATCAAAAGTGATCTAAATAATTCTTGAAGGATGACCATATCCTGCATTTAGACTTGAAATTATACCATGAATGGTTATGACCTAGTCATAGATATTATAATCTAGAAAGAACTTAAAGAAAACGTATTAAAAGATGTTTCTGTTATTTGAAACTTTAGGAAGTATTTGTTGGTGAATTATCTAGACTTTCGCCATTAAGGCAAGTTGAATTTGGTATTGATTATATTCCCGGTGCTGCACCTGTGGCGTGTGCACTGTACGTGAGCACCATCTGAATTAAAAGGATTACCGTGCAACTGAGAGAGTTGTCGGAGAAAGCTTTTATTCTACCAAGCTCGTCATTATGAAGAGCTATGGTGTTATTATTCCTTATATTTGTTGAATTACAGTGAACTAAGTAAATTGACAATCTAAATCGATATCTATTACCCGAGTGAAAGATTTGTTCAATCATTTCCAAGGTTCTAGCGTATGTTCTAAAGATTTGATCCACGGCATGGTTATCATCATCTTCGCGTCCGCAAAGAAGATTATCTATTCCAATCACTACATCCAGAACTTGCAATGAACATTATGAGTTTCATGTGATGTCGCTTGGATTGACCAATGCACATGTAGTATCCATAAATTTGGTGAGTCACGTGTGTAGGCTGTAATTTGATAAATTCATGCTTGTGATCATTAAGGACCATTTGTTTGTTTATAAGAATAAGAAGGAGTTAAGAATTATTTATAGATTGCCCTGAATTGGCCGAACAATGAAACCTGTACCTTGAATATTTAACATGTGATTTAAGGCTTGATCCTTTACATTAAATGACCGTGTGATTAAAAGATAACGGAATCTATATTGACTCTTCAAAAATTAGAGCCATTTAATACTTTGAATTATACTAAAAAGAAAGTACAAATATGTTTTGAAAAATGTTATATCTAAAATATTTTTAAGGAATCATTCCCTTAAACCCAAAACATTTACCTAAACTCCTGTTTAGGGGTAAATATTTGTGTGTACCTCAAGACAACCTAAGAGGGATTGAGGAAACCATTTAAACCATGACCTGAAAATTGAAACGACAATTTTTGCTTTTCAGCTAAGAAAATTTTGACCAAAGTATAACCAAAGATTTTTTTTCGAATATTTACGGATCTTGTTAATTATTTTAATTATTTTAATTATTTTTGATAAATCAACAAAAATCTTGTTAATTAAATTCAAATTTATTTTGAACATTTTCATATAATTGGTCGAACTAAGAAATTTAAATTTTTTACGTTTACGTTTCATAAAAATTAAATATTTATTATTTAATTACTTGAAATATTTAGCGACGCTTTAAACGTCGGATTGAGCAACTGATAAAAATGGTAGTTGAGGACGAAACTAAAACTTAGAAAATATGAAGAAAGAATTTCTAAATGAATACGGTCATGATATTTATTTCATCAGGGAAGGTGAATGTAGATACTGACACATAATATAGAAAGGATAATATATATAATAAAAAGGGGTTCACGGCTAATGTGAACCATTAGAATTGAGAAGTCGATAGCGTTAAATGTTTTAAAGGCCACTTGTGGTTGCCTAATTATGTAGATTTAGAGATTTAGTCATGTTGGAATCTCATAAGATTAAGTATTCTATTCATGCCATTTCTGATTTAGTGTATCTTTATCTGAAGAAGTTGTACTGATGGCAAATTATGAAGGCATACATCGCCTCATACATTAGTAAACATCTAACTATTGCAAAGGTCATCATCTGAATTTGATTAAATTTGGGTCATCATCGACAGACTGACCAAATCTGCTAATATCATTCCCGTTAATGATAGATTCTCGATGAAGTAATTGACTCTTTGTATTTAAAAGAGTTGTGTAAACATAGTGTGCATGTATCGATCATCTCTATCAAGATCCTCGCTTCGCATCGAATTTCTAGAGATTTGCTCAGAAGTCACTGGAAACGAACCTTGATGAGAGTACTGTTTACCACCCCAAATTGAAGGGACGAGGTAAAATAACGATACAAAACACTAGAAGTGTTGTTTTATGCTTGAATACTTGACCTTTGGTAATAAACCGTATAATCGCTTTCCTTTTGAGAGATCATCATTGATAATTATCGTATTAGGATCGAGATCGAATCTTGTTAGGATCTAAATATTAGAGCATTTGTAAGCAGGATTTGGGATGAAGACATCTGACATACACCCATTGTGAGTTGGAAATGTCTTTTAGGTTTAAGGTTGCCTATGATGACGAACCTAACCTTACAAAATACCCGACCCGTGAGACCTGAAATGATTGTGTAAATTAGGATCTGATTATTGATTGCCGGTAGTGGGCAGAAGGTTATGTGAATATGAAGTGTAGATCTTGAAGTGCCAGATGGGTAGCGAAGTTATGCCAAAAATTTTCACCTTGGAAAAATGAATAGATGATCTGAAAGATCATGGGAATTAAGTCCCCGTTGTATGGGACTATTGAGATGATGTAAAAAGATTGGTTTGAAAAGCATATAAGCTGGATCTACCCTAGGACTTCAAGGGCTGTGTGAAATATGATTCGTATATCTAACTTGATAAAATGTCTATCAAGTGAAAATCTGATTACTTCTTGATGAAGTTTAGATCGGCGAAAAGTTGCATTCATCAAAAACCCGTGAACATCATGGATAGAGAAAGTAAGTCAACATTAAGCCTGATCGTATTCCCGTAGTTATGTTTGATGAAACTCGCGTATTGTAATGAATTACACTTGTGAGAAAAGACCGAATGTGGAGGAAATACCCACATGGCTTTAATTCTATAAGAAGCGAGTAGTAAGACAAATTGATCTTTCAGGACAAAGATCCTGTTTAGGGGAAAATGCCGTGACAATCCGTCGATTTATGGTTGATATTTTATTCTCAAGTGTTATTTAAAAACATTATTTTAATGTTATATTATGAACTCACTTATTTTTTTGGGAAGAAATTTGGATTTACGTCTTGAAGTAGCATCAACTACGTCTAAACCGGAGGATTCTACGTTACGTGCTTACGTTTACATACACCTTTTTGGTGACAGTCCGACATTTCAGAAAATAAATTATCCGTGAATATTATTTTGAGATTTTAAATTTTTGTTGGTTCATAAACTCACAAATTTACGAGAAGAGATTAGGACTTACGATTATAATTTAACGTCCTTTACGACTAAACCGGAAACCTTAGGATTACGTATTTACGTTTTTGAACTCCGTTTTTGATGAGACAATTTTTATTAGATTCGTTTTGTACCGTTGATTCATAATTTATAAAAACGTTTTTCGTAAAACGACCCGAGGGCATGCAAATCGAGGAAACTAGAATCGAGGAATACCCGTAAATTAGTGGGATGAGACAAAACAAGTTTTTCCCAACCCTACTAACATGGGACGGCCAAAACCATGACTCAACACCATGAGGTGTCAAGTTTATAGCTTACAAGCTACACTTGTAAGCTAGCTTAACTTTTAAGCTTTCAAAACACCAAAACCATTTTGTGTAAACCATTCTCTTACATACACTCATGCAAACCACTCATCCTCCCTTCCTCTCTCTCAAAAATTCGTCCACCACCACCCCTAAACACCCTCATTTGATCAAATTTAACCATGAAATCATATGTTATTCACACATATGATGAAGCCCTTTTCAAGCTCTACTGATGGTGGTGATTTTAACATCCAAGGAGAAGATTTGTTGGTGTCATAGGGCTGATTTCCCACAAGAAGTTTATAAAGATTGGTGGACTTGAAGATGATGTTGGTTTATCACAAGTTTTTCCATCAAAAATCCAAGCCTTGATCATAAACTACTTAATCTTGGTGGTATAAAGATTGTTCTTCCTATCCTCTTGTTATTTTAATTATGTAATCTTGTATTTTCTTTATTTATGTATATGTATATGATGATGAATGATAATTAAAAATATTATGTGGGGATTTGTGTTGATAAATTTGATAAACATGGTTAAAATGATGGAAAACCATAGGTAAAAAGGTTAAATTCTTGCTTATAAAGTTGGCTATATAAAAACAGTAACTAACCAAATGATAAACTGATAAAATTGCACGGTGGAATCAAATTACAATAAGTATTAGATGTCATATACATGTGAGAGTTGGACAGACAATGGAATCATCAAAATGAGTGAGATATGATCAAAACAAAATTAGTATACCAATCTGAATAGTCTGTTTTGTAGGGACTGTTAAGGATACTTAGACATGGATTGAGCAGTAGCTATAACTAACTTATTTGTAGCACATAATATGAAGTTTATGTCATCTAAAAATGAATTTCTATCTCCTTATAGAACTCACGATATGATAAAAATGGTGAAAGTGAAACTAAAAATCAGATTTTGTGTAATTAAAGTTTAATACTATTATATAAGCACTCAAATAATATAGTATAAAATGTGAAATTAAAACCCACTAACTTATATATTTCATTTATATAAATATGTATAAGGATAAATAAATGGAAATTTTATAAAAATGGTAGTTTGGTAAGTTTTATAAGTTATAAAAACTATAAACATGATTTTTACGTCTTTTCGACTAATACCGTAAAATTAACATTTTTCGTCAATTAAAACTTAGAGGACCGGACCCGTCTAATGTAAACTTTTTAAAAGGCATATACTGATATATAAGTACTTAATACAAGTAAAAACCGATAAAACCCAATCTAAATAACATATGGACATTAACGGGCTAAGTTAGCATTATTGGACTAATAATCCAACTAAATGGGCTAAACACTTATAAATTTACTTGGGCATAACCCACTTGGGCCCAACATGTAAAGTATAATACTGATAATAAAAGTATAAAATGGATTAATACAAGTTTAGGCTTATTGGGCCTAAAACATGTAAATAAGTAAAACTAGTAAACTAGTATAAAAGTTACCAATACATAACACTAAAATGAGTGAATGAGAATGTATACACCCACTTGATCATCATCATATATATAAAATCATCATATGTATACATAATTGTTATTTTTATAAAGTCATTGGACAAGAGTCTAAGACGAGTATTATTTGTCTAGGTTTCCGTGATTGAAGCACGTACCGTACATTCGAATTATCGATAACCCGCTTTCCCACATCAACGTGAGTTCATAGACTCGCGCTCTTTTAAATGTTTTTATGAAATGTTTTATAAACCCGCGAGGGAGATAACGTATTAGTTTTAATAAAATAGGACACCATTTGTCCCGATTGTTTGTTTACTGATTTGGACCCGATTGAATATATGACCCGACGAATGATTATATGACCCGATAAATGAAATAAAATGGATTATTAAAGTTAGGTTATGTCACTAAAAGTCCCATTAGTATGAATTGTGAACTACCGGGATTTGGTAGACGCTTATGCATATTATAGTACTATTTGGGGTAGATCACCCCAGTTCGCGCCTTGACGGTTGATCTCTGTCGTGCCACATTAATTGGTAAGCGAATTTATGTATGAGAAGATTTTCATAGCGTGATTGTTGTGACGACACGCTAATTTAGATGGGCAAATTGAGTTTCGGGTTAGCTACCCGCTGTTTGTTGTAGTAAGGTAACAATGTCATGCGGCTTATAATAATCCAAAAATAACAAAAATACTGCTATACGTATTGAATTACGATATATTGCCTGACTAGCAATACAGATTCTTATTATTTATTTTATGTTCGTGTTTTGGTTTTTCATAAACCATATTCATATAACCGTTTTTATCTAATTTTATACAACAATATAAAACGTATGGTATGATGTTTTTACGACAATGGTTCGTATAATGATTTTGAAGGCAAGCGCCTATATTATGATTTTTGATAAGGATTTGTATAAAATGACTTTGGCTATTTTATGGCCTATTACAAAGATTTGTACAAAATGATTTTTGGTAATAAATATATACCAATGATATATTAATGATTTTTTTTCATTAAACTCTATGAATTCACTCGACGTTATCTCTGACCTTTTCTTTTAACATGTTTTATCTCAGGTACTTGAAGGCAATTCTCGGGAAGACAACAAGAATTCATGGCCCGCACTTAAATAATAATTTCCATTCAAATGCTTTGTAAAACTTGTATGAAATACTATGACTTGGGACCTATGTAAGTTTGATATTTATGAATGGAAATGCTTTATTATTAAACGACACGATTTTTAAGCGTTGTCTATGATGTGAGTAATGTGCTATCCCGTAACACCAACGAGTCTTCCGCTGTATTGAATTGTGTAAATTTGGGGGTGTTACACAAGGGCTATCGGAAATAGGGTAAATCATTCTCGCGTCAAGGAGTTTTAGGACTTCCTTTTTGATGACTTCGTGAATTTTGGGGTTCACCCTCCTTTGACATTGGATTGCGGGTTTGGGTCCTCCTCCATTAAGATTTTGTAATTTGGGATCAATCCCCTTAATGTCGGATAATTTCCTCGTAATTTCCCCTTTGTGGTCCTTTAAAACATCGACAAGTGCGGTTTTTTCATCATTCGAAAGATCTTTCGCAATAATAACCGGTAAACTTGTCGTCCTCCTCCAAAAATACATATTCAAGATGAGGAGGTAAATCTTTCAACTAGAGGATTGGTGGTTCCTCAATTGAAGATTTGGGCTCGATACTCATAACCTCCTCGGGTGGAGGAAATGGGAAATCGTTAAGATAATCCTTGATAATCGAGAAGTCCTCATCGTTGTCGAGGTCTTCGTTACAAGTACGTGGAACATCAAATTCTTCCAACGTAAAACCACCATCTTCAAATGGAGTGAAGGTTGGTGTCAAGTTATCAAGAATGGGATCAAGCATAGTGGGATTACCACTATTATCATCATCACAAAAACCTAGAACTTCTTGTGAAAATTCCTCGCAAACAACGTCGATTATATCAACGAGGTTTATGGTCGCGACGGAATAAACATGAGAAATTGGAGAATTTTGAGTTGCATTTATAACAAGTTCTTCGTCGTTGAAACGTAAGGTGATCTTTCTAGCATGCACATTAATTAAGTCCATAGACGTATCTAAAAACGAACGACCTAAAATGAGAGGAACTTGAGGATCCATGGGAATATCGACAACGATAAAGTCTACCGGATAGTATAACTTTCCCACTTTCACAAAAACGTCTTCGGCCAATCCACATGCGGGAATCTTGGAATGATCGGCCAACTCGATAGACATTAGTGAAGGAGTAAGATTAGGAAGATTGAGCGACTTGAAGATTGCAAGAGGCATCAAGTTAATACTAGCACCAAGATCGGCCAAGGCATAACATTCTTCCATATCTTGGATTGCACAAGGAATCAAGAAGTTACCGGGAACATCGACTTTTTGAGGTATGCGGTTAAGATAAACCGAAGAACAACTAGACAATTGTTGTAATTTCTCCTTGTTGTTCAACATACTCTTAAAGTTAGCGGCAAATCGAGGCATCATGACCAAAGCATCGGAAAAACTCACATTAAAATGAACGTCACGAAAATTTTTCATAAAAAGCTCAAATTGGTAGTTATCGTGATCTTGACGTTTCTCCTTTCTAAGTCTCGATGGATAGAGAAAAGGTGGTGTGGGTTGAGGCATAGGCATAGCCTTTGGAATCTCGGGTTCCAAATGTGGTAAATGGTCAACCGTAGGTGTGGCATGAGTGGTACTTCGTGGGATTGGGACATGCTCCTTTTCGACCACCACCTCGGTTCTTCCTCAATTGCTTCCTCCGTAGGAGCAATTGGTTGAGGAGTCGGTTCCTTAAGTGTCTTACCACTTCGCGTGGTAATCACTTTCATCTCCCCCTTAGGGTTCGATATGGTATTACTAGGAAGACTACTCGAAGACGGTTTACACATTATAGCCTCAAACATGGATGAAATTTTATCCTCGAAAATAGACTGCCTCTTCTCGGCCTTAATCATCTCTTGTTTTATTTCATGTTTCCCTTGTTCCATTTTTTGTTGGTTTTGTTGTAACCTAATTACATTTCCCTCCATTTTGTTTGTATGGATCTTAAGCTCATTTTCTAACTCATTTTTCAACTCCTTCTTCAAGTCATTCTTAAACTCGGAACTTAGGCTAATGATCTCTCTTTAAATATTATCAAACCTAGCATCGTTTCCATTTGCGTATTCAACAAATTCATTTGGAAGATCTTTCAAAGTTTGCAAACCCTTGTTGTTGTTTTTAAAATCATTGTTTTGATTTTTGTTTGCAACTTGATTGTTATTAGCCCCTTGATTCCCATAATTCTTTCCTTTGTAATTGTTTTTGAAACCAACTTGATTGTTTCGATAGTTGTTGTTAGCATTTTGATTGGGAGCAAAAACCGGTGGAGTCATTTGATTAGAGCGGGTAACTTGACCGTTTTGGTTGTAAGTTCCCGTGGCCGCGTAGGCACTCGAAGTGTTACCACCGTTGGTAGTGCACTCAGAGAAATCATGACCTCCATCACAATACATGCTTGAAACATCAACCGCTTTAGCCGTAGCGGGAGCACTTTGTTCACCAACTTTGAATTCAATTAAAAGTCCTTTAAGCTTATCAAATATTTTGTTTTCCAAGTTCGCCTCAATTTGGCAAGCATCGATGGTATTGGACAAAGAAGGTGAAGCGAAGACGAAGCCTTACGAACACTCGATGTGTTACGAGGACTATACACCTTAGATCTATTCTCAATAATCAACAACGCTTCTTCAACCGTTTTACAAAAAAAATTACCACCCACGGCCGCATTAAGATAATCTCTTTCATGATCATTTAATCCATTGTAAAACGTGTCAATTTGATGCAAGTCGAAAAAACCATGATGAGGACACTCATGTAACATTTACTTAAACCTATTCCAAGCCGTTGAAAAACTCTCATTTAATTGTTGTGAAAATTTTGAAATCTCGTTTTTCAAATGCGTAGTCTTAGAGGGCGGGAAAAATTGGTTCACAAATTTTGAAACGAGATCCTTCCACGGCAATATAGAATTGGGTGGATCTTTCTCTAACCAAATTTTAGCGGGCCCTACTAAGGAATACGGAAAAAGCATCATCTTAATCGAATCATTAGCAACATCCTTAAATTTAGAAGTGGCTGTAAGACGATTGAATTGGCGGATATGGTTGTGGGGGTTGTCCTTTTCATCACCACGGAATTTATTGTTTTGGATCATCGACAACAAACCCGTTTTGACTTCAAAATTCTCCGCAAGGATGGCGGGAATTACAATAGCTTCTCCATAACCCTCGGTGGGTGCTTAAAGTAACTCTATCATAGTTCAATTCGCCATGGTTGGTTCTTCTTCTACGATAGGTTCGTCAATAGGAGACTCCTCACTAGAAATATTAGGAGTAGGTGTGGACTCCTTTCGGTTTTTTCGTTTACGTTCACGTTACGAGTAAGCATAAACGTCATGTACAACGTGGGGATAAGCAAAGAAGATTCTTTTTGGTGTTTTTAATTTTTCCAATTTTTTGTGATTTTTGATTGTTTTTACTTTTTTTTTGGATTTTGGTGATTGTATTAGGTAGACAAAAATCTACAAATCTCCTCCTTAATCAAATCTCTTGATTAAAGAAGCCTCAAGGAATGAAAATGTTGATCCCTTTGGTTGGATCTATATTCTATTAAGAATTAGTATAACAGTTTGTAATCAAACTAAAACACTTTGAGCACTCTTACTAAACACTAAATAAGTTATGCGGAATCTAACTTATAAAGCACAGAAGAACATAATTACTTTTAACTATTCGATTCTCTTATTAATCGACTTGTATGAGGTACATGAAAGACATTGTGCCTATGTTCCTTTTATAGAGTAAGGAACCCTAGAAACCTTAGAATATTCTATAAAGATAACTATATCACAGACGATATATTATCAATATTCTAACTATTTAGGTATATCACATAAGATATACTCTAACTATAACTATGACATATCTTATACAAAGATATATTCGTCCTAATCATCATAGCAGTACATACTTTATAAGTAGCAGTACTTACTATGTACCGCGTTAACTCTAACGGTACTTACATAACACTAACAGTACTTAAAATACACTAACGGTACTTGACACTTAACAAATAAATCCCAACGATCCTCCCCTAAACAAGAAATGATAACTTGTTGTCTTCTTGTTTCTTTTGTACTGGATGTATTAGAAATACATGTCTTCAGTCTTTCCTTCATCCTTGGACTGAACTTGGTAATTTGTATTTGCATCCAACTGAATGTAGCCAAACACTTCATATGTAGATCTTCTTCTGATAAGATAATCTTCAAACATTATGAGCATCATCTTTGTCTTCAAACTATGATCTTCTTGTGTGTTCTAAACATTAATTCATCTTTGCAACATCAGTTTTTGTCTTCTTGAGTTTAGACCTTGAACTCTTGATCATAAATCTTCCACTTGATTTGATGATAACAAAACCTTCTAAGTATTATATCTTTTAATACTTCTTTGTCTGCAATCTTCATACCTGAAATAAAACAGTTGACAACCAAACACCAATCTGTATTGGCTTCATGATTTTTAGCAAATCACCAGCTATCAACGGATTTGATAAATTCTTTACCAGTTAGCCGTACACTCTGGAATAGCCAATACTTTATTCACAAAGAATAAGGTGTAATGAAAACCTTACAATTTTTGGTAAATTTTCAACCATCAACGGATTTGATGAAGTCTTTACCTAGTACCGTTTGTCTAGGACTAGCTAACTCTTTGTCTCGAAATAAGGTGAGTTAGAACCATATAGTTTTTAGCAAACTATCAGCTTTTAACAGATTTTATAAGTCTCTACCACAAACTGTTTGCTTATGGACTAGCCAGTTCTTATGTGTGTTAGACATGGTGAACTGGGAACCATTTATGAAGTATAACTGAAAGTCAAACACTTAAGATTATTTCTCAGATTCTTCCTCATCTTTCAAATCCTTGATTTGTTGTTTAACCATTCTGATCAACTCCAAAGCATCAGCAGACTCTTCTGTAACTTCCAATTGTTGTTCTAACATCCTTTCCAACAATTTTATTTTGAAGGGATAAGTCTTCTCTTGTAGCATATAATATGTAACATCATCTACATCCAAAATATGCAATCCACATGACCTGTAATATCTCCAGTAAATAGGAACCTGATTCTCTAATTCCTTCAACATTTCTTGATCACATTTGTGTGGCTCATACATAAAGATAAATTCCCTATATAATAGTGATACTTCAGTTTTACCTGCACTGGCATCTTCAACTAACCTTACAAGATCTTGAATATCTTGTCTATCCAGAATATGAAGAATATCTTCCAAAAGTCTGAATATCCTTTTTGTGCCATCAGATCTCTGAATTCCATGAGGTTCAAGTCCTTGATCTGTAGAGTAAATCCACTTAACAATGGATGCTCTTTTTCCAAAAATCTCTATATCAAAACATTGATCTTCAAAGTTCACAATCTTCAAGTACTTCCTTAAGCTCTCATTATCATCACTATCTTCTGCTGTAGTTTTAGCTCTCTTCGCTTTTTTCTTTAGCTTTGTTGATCTTTTCCTTTTAACACTCTTGGAAATTCCTTCAAGTTCTGTTGAACCCTCTTCCAAGCTTGTATGTACCGTTTCATCAGTATGTACTGTTGTATGTATTGTTGACTGTGTATGTACTACTTGTACATTTTCAGTCTGAGCAATTCCTTGAGTTTCAACTCCTGCATTCATCCTTTGAGCAGTCTCTTCCTCCCTTGAACTTACTTTCTCCTTTATATTCTTCCTCACATAAGTGGTTTTGATAGGTGGATATGTACTTGTAGGTTCAGCAATACTTGGCTCAATTCTAGGAGTACTACCAAATTGTCTTTGTTGTTGTAGACGTTTCTTGAATTCTTCAATAGCTTTCTTGTCTGCTTCAGATCCAATCTCAACAAAATTCAATTCAGTCCCTCTTACTTTGCTCATAAAAGTCTTGATTTCTTCAAAAGTTTTCTTGACCAGTTGAATATGAGTAAATCCTTTTACTTTCTTTAGAAATTTCATCATTTGACTTCTAATCTACATAGTAGTTGAAGGCTTAATCTTTTCTTTCCTTCTCTTTTCAACAAAGAATCTTTGTTGCTCCTTTACCAGATCATCAATCAATCTTGCTTTGTTGCAAGTTCTTCCTGCAATTCATCTTCACGAATTTGTGCTTTCATTCTATAAGCAAATTCCTCATCATGGTCAATTTGATTAAATCTGTACATGACTTTGTTTATATCATCATCTGAATCACTTTCATCTTCAGATTCTGACAATAATTGCTTCTTCCCCTTATCCTTTGGATTTATCTTAGGTAGCTTCTTCTTCAGTTTGGCAGCTACTTCTTCATTAGCTAACTGTTGAATGACTATACCTTTTGTAGGATGTGAAGCTTGTACTTTCTTACCTTGAATTTGATCCTTTGAGGCAAGAACTTCTTGTTGTGTCTTTTTCTCCACTTCTGCTTGCTTAGTCTTCTCAACTAAATTCTTCTTTAGATCAAGCATCAATTTGACTAAAGTCTCATTTTCTCCAAATGAACTTTGACTTTCCAGTGAAGGATGATCACCAGCGGTACTTGCAATTGGCTTAGCAGTACTTGCCATTGGCTTAGCAGTACTTGGATCTTCAACAATGTCAGCCGTACTTGCAATTGACTTAGCAGTACTTGGATCTTCAACAAAGTTGACTTCACCAGTATTTGACACACTTGTTTCTTCAATCACTTGTGTATCCCCAGATGCTTTATCTTCCATAGAAGCCATCATATCAACTTGCACTTCTTCAGTCTTTTCTGACTTATTTCTTTATGGTGATGGATCAGGAAACTGATTAGAAATTTCCTCCAACTTCTCATAGAAAGCACTCCAATTAGCTTGAGGTGGTGATTGAACTGATGGTTCTGGCTGAGTTGCCAATGTTTCTGCAACTTGTGGCTCCTCTGGTTGATTTACCAATTTTTCTTGAACTTGTTCTTGAACTTGTGGTTCCTCTAGAGTAGGTTGTGGGTCTTGCTGTTGAATCTCAATGTCTGAAGGTTCATCCACACCAGTCTCTAAACCAGTTCCATCTTTAAAAGTCCCCATGACATCTTCATCCAATTCAAAATTGATGTCATTTCCAGAGATCCTTGTTTGATTATCAGAAGAAGGTGGTTGTTCTTCATTATTCCTTCCCTATTCTTCAATATTCCTCCCCTGTTTGGTTGCATTCAGTTGACTTTTCTTGAGGTTTCTGAACCTTTTCTTCCTGATTGCAGATGTCTGAACAGATCTGTATTGCCTCATCCAAGGTGACACTTTGTTCCTTAACTTGAGTAGGCTAGCTTCCAATTCAGCAATTTTCTTGTCTTAAACAAGCTTATCTTTCTGCAATACCTGTACATGTTGGGACAAACTTGTACAAAAAGAAGTTAAATTTACAACATCCACCACCTCTGGTGCTTGTGCTTGTGGTGAACCACTAGCAGCAATAAAAGCAACAGGTGTGTGGATCATCTCATCAGTGTTTGGTGGAATACCAACATTGTGAGAAGAAGATTATGAATCTTCTAGAGAGTGGGAGCTCTGGTGAGAAGGAGTTTGCTGAGAAGCACTAGCATTGCTAGATTCTTCACCTTCTTGATTGACAGGTTGGGCTAACATATGAGCAAACAATGGTGTTACAGTTCCTGAAAAGGCATTGCCTTGTTCGTTCAAGAAAGAGAAAGTTCTCTTTGTGAATGAAGGAACATCCCATGTATCAGTTAATGCTGGTAGGTTAGGTATTTGGTCACTAACTAAAGCTTGAATGAATCTAGGAAACATTAAAAACTTCTTAGTCCCTTCAAAATTCCTAGTCATGCCTTCAAAAATTAATTTTGAAAAATTAAAAACCCTGGTATTTGCTAGAAAAACACCAGCAGATGCCAATGCAGCAGGTATTTGATCAAAAGATGTACTTTTTGAACTTAAACAGTGAATAATAGCATGAAAAAGCAATTTCCATTGAGGTGAAAATAATGCTTTAAAGAAAGTAAGACTTTCCCTACCACCCCTATAGCCCATGACTGCAAGGCCATCATGAATCTCTGTATTATTCAGCATACTAAGTCCATTTTCATCATTAAGTCTCAAACTTGCTCTTAGCAGTACCTCAGTGACATATATATTCCTATGATTTACCTTAGCCTTAATGCAAGGTTGATCAAAACGAGTACCTAAAACAGCAGTATCCCAAAATTGTTCAACAATGGGTATAAAGACAACTGGACTTACAGTGAGTGCGGAGCGAATATGACTTCGAGAAAGGAAACCAATCATCTCATGGAAACCAAGTGAGTCATCATTCATAGCAAGATTCGCAACTAAATTATGCTTAGAGATTACTTGTAAGGCAACCATTAGTATTTTTGATGATCGAAAGATTAGAGAGAGGGTTATAGAATTAAGAGAGAAAAATAAATGAATAGGTGAATCAATTGTGTAATTGGGGTAAGTATTTAAGTAAATAACAAACCCAAGCACGAAGAAACCGCCAGATTTACAAAAGAGACCCTTAACGGTACAACGGACATGTAGCGGTACATGGAACATAAGCGGTACTTGGTTTTGTGCTAGCGGTACTTGGAGTGACAACGGTACCTCACAATTTTGACCAGTTCATGCTTTCCACTAGACATGTAACCTCTTTTATCTTTTTCTATAAACCCGCAATAACATCAAAAACACAAAGCATAGACTATACAATAAAATTTATATAAAACTTGAACAGCTATTACCTCCCCTCAACATATGCAGCATGTTATTGGTTGAGCATACCAATGTGTGTCACCGGGAATTCGAATCTCTTTGCATCAAATGCCTTGATCAACAAATCAGCTACATTGTTGTCTGTATGAATCTTCAAGACTTGAATAAGCTTTTTGTCATAAGCATCTCTTATAAAGTGATGTCTTATTTCAATATGCTTAGTCTTGGAGTGAAATACTAGATTCTTGACAATGCATATAGTACTTTCATTATCAATGTAAATCTTGGTGTTCATGAAATTGAACCCATAGTCCAACAATTGATTTTGAATCCAAAGTACTTGTCCACAACAATGAGCAGCAGCTACATATTCAGCTTCAGTTGTAGAAGTAGCAACAATGGTTTGCTTCTTACACTGCCATGATATGAGTCTTCTGCCTAGGAATTGACAACCTCCTGTTGTGGATTTCCTATCATGATTTGCTCTAGCATAGTCATTAGTCACTATCTGAGTAAGCTTCCAATTCAAAGGTGGAGTCTCTAGGATACCATAATCCTAAATTAGGTTGACTTTTAAGATATTTAAAAATCTTCTTCACAGCATATAGATGTGACACCTTTGGATGAACTTGGAATCTTGAACATGCACACACAGCAAACATTATATCTGGTCTTGAAGCAGTAAGATACATCAATGAACCAATCATTGACCTATAGAGATGAATGTCAACATCCTCTCCTTGTTCATCTTTTGATAAAGATTTCTTTGCTTCAAAAGGTGTGCTTGTACTCCTTGTATCCATACATGAAAATTTCTTTAAGATTTCAGCAACATATTTATCTTGGCTGATAAATATTCCACCTTTCCTTTGTTTGACTTGTAGTCCCAAAAAGAAAGTTAGTTCTCCCATAGAACTCATTTGAAATCTTCCTTTCATCAAAGCTTCAAACTCTTCACACCATGTCTTCTTGGTAGAACAAAAAATGATGTCATCAACATAGACTTGAACTAGAATAATGTCTTTTGCATTTTTCTTGATGAACAGAGTTTTGTCAATGGTTCCTCTCCTATATCCATGTTCTAGCATAAAGTTAGATAAAGTTGCATACCATGCTCTTGGAGCTTGATGCAGACCATAAAGTGCTTTGATAACTTTATAGACTCTATTAGGGAATTTAGGATCTACAAAACCTAGAGGTTGTGAGACATATACCTCCTCTGAAATAGTACCATATAGAAAGGTACTTTTCACATCCATTTGATAGACTATAAATCCCATATATGATGCAAAGGCCAAAAATAACCTAATGGCTTCTATCCTTGCCACTGGTGCAAAAACCTCATCATAGTCTATCCCTTGTTCTTGTCTGTAGCCTTGAGCAACAAGTCTTGCCTTGTTCCTCACAACAACCCCTCTTTCATCCTTCTTGTTCCTGAAGACCCATCTTGTACTAATTACTCTTTTTCTTGAGGGAAGATCCACAAGAATCCAAACCTTTTGTAGCTCAAATTGTGTTAATTCTTCTTGCATGGCATCCACCCAACTTTCTTCATCAAGAGCCTGAAAGATATTTTTGGGCTCTACTTGAGATAAGAAACAGGCAAACAAACAATGTTGAGTATCTTTATGATTTGTTCTATGCTGTTTTTGGACATAACTCACTAGTGCATGAGTTTCAATATTGGTTTGCACTTGTCTTCTGGTTTGTACAGCAGATTTTAGATCACCAATAATCTGAGTAGTAGGATGGTTGCTGTTGACTTTATGAGTGGGAATAGAACTGACTAGAATTTCAGTTTCCAAATTGTTGAAATCAGTTACTGCACCCTGCTCATCATAGGAAGCTTTGGAGAAGATTCCTTTAGTTGGACTGGCATATATGTCTTCATCGTCCGATGCTTGCAAAATATCTTCTAGTGAGTCAGCAGATCTAGCAGATTTTGACTTAGCAGTACTTGCAGATGAAGTACCGCTAGGTATAGTATGTACTGCTGAGTATTGTGACTCATAAGATTCTTTTCCTGAATGCTTATTAGCAGATGTAGCATTCTTTTCTTGATCTTGAAGCCTCTGAAGTTCCTGGGAGGCTTGATCATCATTTGATGGCATGGTTTGCTTCTTGGGAGTTGCAGACATGGGAGTAACAGTAGGCATATTTGGCACATAGATGTGAACATCTTCATCTGATGAAGAAACATCTACTTGAGTACCTGCATTAGTTGCACTTGACTCCTCACCTGCATTTGTTAGTTTGACAATCTTTTTGCAAAGAGTAGTAATCCATGGAGTTAGTTAGATAATCTAAATCAAACATCCAAGCATAACCTATTCCTGGAAAATTGGGTTTATTTTCTAAGAAATTGACATGAGCATTTTCTTCAACTTTCTTAGTTGCCAAATTGTAAACCCTATATGCTTTACTTTGCAATGAATATCCTACAAGATATCCTAGATCAGACTTTCCATCAAACTTTCCCAAGTAATCAAGAGTATTTAGTATGGACACATGACACCCAAAAGGTTTTAAATGACTTATGTTAGGCTTTACATTAGTCAAAGTTCATAAGGTGTTTTTTTAGGTTTAGTTACTAGAACTCTATTTAACACATAACATGCAGTATTGATTGCTTCAGCCTAAAAGGTATTTGACAAAAGTAAATCAGCCAGCATAGTTCTAGCAGCCTCAATTAATGTCTTATTCTTCCTTTCAGCTACTCCATTCTGTTGAGGAGTTCTAGGATTAATAAATTGCCTCTTAATTCCTTTAGACCTACAGAATTCATCAAAATCAGCATTCTTAAATTCTGTTCCATTATCAGTCCTAATGATTAAAACCTGTTTAGTGAACTGCTTTTCAACTAAAGTGATAAAATCCTTTAGTAATTCACTTGTTTCACTTTTAAGGGCTAAAAAGAAAACCCAACTGAATCTACTATAATCATCAGTTATGACTAGACAAAAGGTCTTATGGCTAATGCTTCTTATAGAAACTGGACAAATAAATCCATATGCAAGAGATGCAAAGGTTTTGTCACAGTATTTACAGTCTTGGTCTTACAAGAGGCTCTATGTTGTTTTCCTTTTTGACAAGCAGCACATGTGAAATCATTTTGAAAAGATTTGTTAGGTAGACCTCTAACCAAATTCCTTTTTACCAATCTATTAAGATTCTTAAAATTCACATGACCTAACCTTCTATGCCATAGATTTGACTCATCTAAAGAAGCCTTAGCTAGCAAACATGTAATAATACCTGTTGGAGTAATAGTATGAAGATTAAAGGTGTACATATTTTCTTGCCTGGGTACTTTAAGCAGTATTTGAGATTCCTTGGGCATCTCAAAGTCTTTGGACAACACCAAGCAGTCTTTGTCTGTGAATAGCACCTTGTTCTTCTTATCACACATTTGTGATACTAAAAAGAGATTGAACTCATTCAATTCTTTCAAAAAGAAGACATCTTCAAATTCCAACTTTCATGTGTTGATTTTCCCTTTGCTAGTGATTCTACCTTTGCTACCCCCAAAGGCTACTGGACCTCCTCTGAATTCTTCAAATTCAGCAAGAAAATCTTTGTTCCCTGTCATGTGTCTTGAGCATCCACTATCTACAATTGCTTTATCTTTTAATTCATCAATGAGATGCCCCTCAATATCTTCATGAGAGAGATCCATTAATCCAAGCTCTTCTTCTTCTTCCTCTTCTGCCCAATTCACCACTCCATCTATAGTAACCAATGCTTTGGTTCCTTTAGGACTCCTGCTGTTTCCTCTTGGAAAGCTTTCAGTTATTCTTGGACTGGTTCTATAACTGTTCTTGGACTTCAGATTGCTTGTCTCAGCTTTATCTCTATTGCATTCTCTTGCAAAGTGTCCATTCCTTCCACAGTTATAGCATTCAACTTTAGACTTGTCATATCCCAATGGCTCATTAGGATCAACAGTCATTTTTCTTCCAGTCTTCTTGAATAACCTATTAGATCTTACTGACACCATAGCAGTTTGCCATTTAAGATTCATCTCTTCAACATCATCATCATCCATTTGGAACAAGTCATTGAGAGTCAATCTTGGCCTGTTGTCTTGTCCAGCAAAGAATGAGAAGGCATCATTGTCACTAAAAAATGGTGAAGACCTTCCATGTGGATTTTGAGAGATCATAGGACTGCTTTCAATACTTTGTGGGTAAGTACTGCTTGTAAGTCCTCTAGTGGTATTTGTAAAGTAAGTACCGCTGCTAGATCCACTAGCGGTATTTTGAAAGTAAGTACTGCTGTTCCCATCTGACACAAAAGCCAAATTAGATTTTGAAGTAGTTGCTGTCTTTACTTCAGTGCCTTTCACATCCATCTCATATGCTCTAAGATTGTTGTAGAGATGATCAAACGGAATTGTTTCCAAATCATCTCTTGTGAAGTGCATAGCCATTGCTTTCCACTCTGGTGGAACACTTCTTAAGAATTTTAGATTTGCTTCTTTATTAGGAATTACTTGTCCATAAACTGCTAACTGAATAAGCAACTTTATGAACCTTCCATATCCACCATGTATTCCCTCTATACTGGTAATTGAGAAGTTATCAAATTCTTGCTTAAGAACAATCTTTTTAATTTTCTTAGATTTGTCATTGCCTCCAAATCTAAGTTTTATAGCATCCCACATAGCTTTGGCATCTTTATAATGATGAAAGCTTGGTAGAATGTCTTCAGAAAGAGCCATAGCCAAAGCAGTTCTAGCTTTTCTTTCTCTGATCTCTGCTTGTACCTCATCAGCAGTCACAATAGGTAGAACATAGCATGTATTGTCTGGCAACCAGTGTAACTTCTTTGGTGTGTTCCCATTCTTGATAACTTGCCACCCAGTATGATCTATGTGATTCTAGTAATGTTCCATCTGCATATCCCAAGTCTCATAAATGTCACCTTTGAGAACTGGGAGTTTAACAACAGACACAGTATGAGAAGGTGTTGGTGTAGCGGTAGCTACATCATTCACGACTTGAGCACCTTGTGTTGGTGCAGGATGCACAACTTGTGGTTGTCCTTGAGTTAGAACAAGATCAGTGTTCTGAACATCATCCAAGTGAGCATTAACACCATCTGGTTGAGATATTGAGATTTGGTACGCGTGGAGTGTATAGGTTCGTGCTCTTCTTTTTCAGAGTTTCTCAACAAGCTCTAATACCACTTGTTGATCCCTTTGGTTGGATCTATATTCTGTTAAGAATTAGTATAATATTTTGTAATCAAACTAAAACACTTTGAGCACTCTTACTAAACACTAAATAAGTTATGCGGAATCTAACTTATAAAGCACAGAAGAACATAATTACTTTTAACTATTTGATTCTCTTATTAATCGACTTGTATGAGGTACATGAAAGACATTGTACCTATGTTCCTTTTATAGAGTAAGGAACCCTAGAAACCTTAGAATATTCTATAAAGATAACTATATCACAGACGATATATTATTAGTATTCTAACTATTTAGGTATATCACATAAGATATACTCTAACTATAACTATGACATATCTTATACAAAGATGTATTCGTCCTAATCATCATAGCAGTACTTACTTTATAAGTAGCAGTACTTACTATGTACCGCGTTAACACTAACGGTACTTACATAACACTAACAATACTTCAAATACACCAACGGTACTTGACATTTAACAAATAATTCCCAACAGAAAACGATCACGTGAAGTGAACGCCTTCGATGACTTTAGAACTTTGGTGGAACACCAAAACGTTCAAGAGGGTTTAATCAAATGAAACCAAGAAAATATATATGATACTTAGATAATACTTTGGTTGGCAAACCCTCGATTAGCCCTTTTTTTATCTAAACACGCACAAGAAAGCGGGGAAAGAGGCGGCGCGAAGCACTTAAGATCCTTTTTCCTTAGGGTATATTTTATAATACCCGCCTTATACCCACCTTATAGTTTGTGTTTGTCAAAATTAAGCTTCACGAAAGTAATTATCTATTTTGCCTTTTCTTTCTTATTTGAGATTAGAATACAATGATTGAGTAATGACCTCCCAATCAAGGTTTTGTTTTCACACTTTTGGAGTACTTGTGAATCTATTGTTCTACGTATACAATATAGTAATAGTATTCACACAAAAAACAAAAACCGATAATACGTATTAGTAGAGTGCTACTAATACAAATAGCTATTATGGCTATATAAAAACAACAATTGTTCAAATCAAAACACAACACGTCTCCTCGGCAGCGGCGCCGAAATGATGGTTGTAAAAACACGTCTTCTAGGAAAAAGAACGTAATTAGGGTAAGTACGACGGTTTAGGAAAATCGTGCACAAATGACCCAAAGTGGGGATCGTTCTCAAGGAGGCTTGTGTGTTGTGTAAAGAGATGATTAAGTGTTTGTGATTATATTGATGAAACAAAGAAATGAGAAAAGAAATTAGAAAGGAATGACGGTTACGATTATGAATTAAGCTAAGACGAAGTCGTACACGTAAAACCGTAAAAAGTCACTAAATTTAAACATTACCCTAAAAATTCCTAGAAAATTGCAATAAATCCTAAAAAATCGAATTAAAGTTTACAAAAAATCAAAAATCACTCAAACCTTTTATTAATTTTTTAATACTAATTAAAGCCCTAAAAATCAATTTAATTAATAAAAAGCACAAAATGAGATCTTTTAACTTGTAAACCTCTATAATGACTTAACTAAATTTAAAACTATTTTTGAAAATTTTAAAATTAATAGAACTATTTTAAAACAATTAAAAATTATTAAAACTTAAAATAATTCTAAAAAATAATCTAATGACAATAAAATTAATCTAAAAATTGTGAAATTCCTAACTTAATGTATTTACACTAAGAAAAATGAAAAACTTATAAAAATCTAAATTTAATTTTTAATAATGAAATAATAATAAAATATTAATAAAATTCCAAAATTTATAAAAAGTTCTAAAAAGTTGCAAAGTAGTTTATGCACTTAAAATTACCAAAATACCCCTATTGGGCCTTAAAATGGGCCCAAAAGCTGAAAATATGCTTATCATAGCTTATCAAGTCAACAGCTTATTCTTAATGGGCTTTTGAGCCCATTAAGCCATAAGCTAATGCCATAGGCTCTAATTTGACACACAAGCTTCTTTTGAGTTACCAAAGAGATCTGTGAAAATAAAATTAGAAAAAGCACAAGAAATAAGCCTGAAATAAGCCTGAAATAAGCCAAGACTCTCTTCACAAAACGACAAAATAGTTGTTTTTGAGTTCTAGACCACCTCAAGTGCTGATTCAAGTTTCAAAAGGCTTTAAATGACTTAATTAAGCAAAATAACCAAAAGGTTTTCCAATAAGCACACTAAATAAGCCAGAATAAGCAATTAAGCACTTATATAAAAGTCAACTTGATTAGTTTTCTAGTCAAACTTAAAAGTCAAACCCTAATAAGCTCCATATCAAATCAATGGGTCAAATAAGGAAGATCTATCACAAAAAATAAGTTGTTGCAAGTCTGGATAAGCCAAAATGTCTTATGAATAAGCTGTTTGATAAATTACACTAGTAGTGGCTAGTAGCGGGGTAAAGGAGTTCCCATTGCTTGACCAATTTGACTCTTTGTCTTATGTGACTTTTTGTTGGATTTAGAATAAGCAAAGGCACCCAAGTGATCAGTTAATCACAAGGAGTCAATAACAACAACAAAAACACAAATTCGATCAGCCACTCAGTGCAGTTAATTCAAAAGATCACCAGACTAGCACCAGATATGAACAATAAGCAGTTTTCACACAATAAGCACTTTTAGCAAGAATAAGTCAGCCAAACATAACCAAATGCATACACAAGCTAAAAATAATTCAAATGAGCATAAATAAACAGGTTTCATGCATTGATTCAAAGTCTAGATCCAGATTCAAGAAAATGAAAGTTACTGATGAACAAGAACATGCAGTTTTGATACTTTACTGATATACTTGACCACAAATCTAATTTCAAACACTCAAATCTTCTTAACAGGTTACACAAATTTTGATTTAACACTTGTTAGCCCTAAACATGCATACACTCTAGGTGTTTCCAAAATCTTAGGTCAAAATAAGCAAAATCAAGTGAGTTATAACACAATCTTAGATTTGATGTTTTAAAGCTTAAAACTTGAAGATATTAGCACACAACCAAGTATAAAGCAGATAAAAACACTAAACAACACCTTCCAATAACTTAAAACACTTTGTGATCTTAAACAGGTTAACCCACACACCCCTTATCTTTTTCAAATCCAATTTTTACAAAGTATAATTGTGATTTAGTGTTACCCAAGCCTAATAAAACAGAATATCAACAACATTATGCAGTATCCAGCATTTATAAGCCATAAAAACAACAAGAACAATAGTAGAACACAAAATCACAAAATTCAAGTATTTTGACAAATTTTTTGTTCAAGGACTCAAACCTCATGAATGTACATCCACACTCAAGAATTTTTGAGCTGATATGCCTAGCAAAACAAGGCACAAGCTTCCACAAACAAGCTGTTAAGAATCAACAAGGTTAGAACATAAAATATGAAAAACAGAAAGTAGAAAAAGCTTGGTTAATGCAACCCTTGTACCCACTCTTTGATTATCCCCAAACCACAAGCTCCTAACACCTTGATAAGCTCCTTATCAGGGTGTTTAGATCACTTGTAATCCAAAAATTCCAAAGATGTACCAAGGACTTAACAAAATATCAATATTAGACTTTGAGCAATTTCTTGCACAAAGTTTGAAAACAGGTTTTGAGATTCAAAATTCATAAACATTAAACATAAACAAGCATAGATTAAGATGGCACTTGGAATTCGTCACACAATTTCAAACACAAATCATTAATAATGAAGGAGGATTTACAAAAATGTTGACCAAAGGAAAACCAAGAGCAACTGAAAATGTAAAGCCCTCATGCCTTTTTATAGGCTACAATGAGACTAAGGAAGCTGAAAAATAACATAAACCCTAGTTGTGAAGTCCCCAATTTGCCCTTGCAGGTTTGAATTTTCTTGAGTACAT
The DNA here is from genome assembly GCA_025667525.1 of Glebionis coronaria. NCBI lineage: Eukaryota > Viridiplantae > Streptophyta > Magnoliopsida > Asterales > Asteraceae > Glebionis > Glebionis coronaria. The sequence continues at coordinate 322,532 of JANFOE010001262.1, read as the reverse complement.
GTGAGTTCTTCTTGGACGTTTGTGGAGTAGCAAGCATGTGGAATTGATCAAAGGGCTCATAGGGTGCTTAAGTTTGAAGCAAGAATCTTGGGCGTTGGATGGCTGGCTTGATTTGGCATTTTCCTCAAAAAGTGTAGCAGGGGAATCATGTGTGGGGCTGTTGGTTGGTGAGGTGTCAAGTTTATGAGTTGGGTTGTGTTCATTAGCTTCTAGGTCATTGCTAGATTTGGGGAAGATCCCCAATGTGTGTTGTGTTCATGATGGGAGTGTCGGGTAAGGGTCTTACTCTTTTTTCCTTTTCGAGGTTTTTCCCTATGGGTTTTTCTCGCAAATGTTTTTTAAGGAGGCGGCCTTATCTGGATCCTCTTATCCCATTGTGTTGTTGCTGGTCTAGAGAGATGGTCGCGTGGTTTAAAGATTTCTTCTTGTTGGCATTCGCTAATATTGTTTTCACGCCAAGTAATAGACTTTTTGGCTAGTAGGTTTTGGTGATTTATATTTCTTTGTTTAACAAGCTGCATGTAGCTTGAGGTAAATGTGATACTTCTTCCACATTCCTTTGTACTTCAACGTTTTTTTTGTTAATATATTTATCGGGGTAACCCTTTACCAATATATATATATATATATATATATATATATATATATATATATATATATATATATATATATATATATATATTTATATATATATATATATATATATTTATATATATATATATATATATATATATATATATATATATATACATATATATATATAGGGATGGGTTCTAGAGAAAACCTCATCTCAATAGAAAACCTAGAAAACTAAGTTATAGGGTAGATTTTGTAAACATTCAAACTTTAAGGGCAACTTTAAAAAAGAATTTTATTTAGTTATATAATCTAGTAAGAAATTTTAATATTCAATAAAATAAAATAAAAATCGATCGAAATAAAAAAATTTAAAAAAAAATCGTAATTTTTTTTACAAAAAAAAAAATTTCGAACTTTTTTTTTCAAAAAAATTTTTTCAAACTTTTTTTTTCTAAAATTTTTTTTTTTCAAATTTTTTTTTTCTCGAAAAAAAATTTCAATTTTTTTTTTCAAAAAAATATTCTAAAAAATGTACGAAAATTTGAATAAAAGTCGGCATTACTAATTAGGGCATCTATGTGTATATTTAGGGCATCTATTTATAGCAAATTATGAAATCTTTGTATATGTTTAGGGAATCTATTTTTAGAGTAACGTGTAACCACAATCAGTTGTTAATTATTTTTATAAAGGCATCTATTAGTATGATTAGTGTATCACATGAATTGTTATAAAGTTTGTTCATATAATTCATCCAAAATATGTCATATGATATCTTTTTGTTTAGTTCATCCATTTATAGGAAGATTAAGGCATCACTGTGTATGTTTAGGGCATCCATTTATATGTTCAAGGTAACATGTAATGATAATTAGTTATCAATTATTGTTATAAGAAGGCATCTTTTAGTATATTAGGGCATCACACGAACCGTTACAACATTTTTTGTATAGTTAGTGCATCCACAATATAAAATATGTGTTACAACATCTGTTAGTATTTAGTTTGATTATAGCATAATGTTATTTTATGGCATCTTTTTGTTATGCTTAGTGCATACATCTGCATGAGCATTATTGTATCATTGTGTATATTTTGGGCATCTATTTTTATGCTAAAGGTAATGTTAATCATAATATAACGATTATTGTTATAATAAGGGCATGTTTTAGTATGATTAAAGGCATCACACGACTTTTTACAACGTTTGTTGTATAATTAATGTATCCAAAATATATGTTACGACATTTGTTAGTATAATAAGAGCGTCATGTTAGATTAGGGCATTTGTTTGTATGATTAGGGCATCAGTTTGTATATTCAGGGTAACGTGTAATCATACTCAATAATGGATTATTGCTATGATAACGGCATATGCTAGTATGATTAAGAGCATCACACGAATTGTTACAATGTTTGATTGTATAGTTAGTGCATCCAAAATATGTGTTACGACATCTCATAGTATCTTAGCATCTTAATATGATAAGAGCATAATGCTACATTGGGGCATCTGTTTGTTTGAATTAGTGCATCTATTCGTATGAACATTAGGGCATCATCGTGTATGCTTACGACATCTGTTTGTTTGTTTAAAGTAACGTGTAATCATAACCTATTTCTAATTATTGTTATAAAAAAGGAATCAATTACTTTGATTATGGCATCAAACGCATTGTTACGATGTTTGTTTATATAATTAGTGCATCCAAAATATGTGTTATGGCATCTCTTAGTATGATAAGAGCATCATGTTAAGTTAAGGAATCTATTAGTATCTGTTAGTATGATTATGGCATCATACAAATTGTTAAAATGTTTGTTTTTATAATTACTACATTCAAAATATGTGTATAAACATCTTTTCTAAGTATAATAGTTATAATATTATTTTTTTGTAAAAGGATGCCCTAAAATTCCTCAAATAGATGCACTAAAGTACGTGCTTTTAAAAAAATTGAAAGTTCTTTTTGGGAAAAAAATTGTTGAAAAAAAATTCTCGAAAATATTTTTTTTACAAAAAAAAAATTTTGAAAAAAAAATTTCAAAGAAAAAAATTTGAAATTTATTTTTTTTTTAGAAAGAAAAATTTGAATTTTTTTTTAGAACAAAAAAATGTTCGATCTTTTTTTTGAAAAAATATATTTTATTTTATTTTTTGAATATTAAAATTTTATATTCGATTATATAAATAAATAAAGTTTTTTTTTTAAGTTGTCCTTAAAGTTTGAATGTTTACAAAATCTACCCTATAACTTAGTTTTCTAGGTTTTCTATTGAGATGAGGTTTTCTCACGATCCCATTCCTATATATATATATATATATATATATATATATATATATATATATATATATATATATATATATATATATATATATATATATATATATATATATATATATATATGTATATATATATATATATATATATATATATATATATATATATATATATATATATATATATATATATATATATATATATATATATATATATATATATATATATATATATATATATATATATATATATATATATATATATATATATATATATATATATATATATATATATATATATATATATATATATATATATATATATATATATATATATATATATATATATATACTAGTTTCGTAACCCGCCCAACGGGCGGGTTCGATTCATAACCTATTTTTCATATGACGTTTTTCATTTAGTTACCATCTTTATTAAAAGCTATACAACTTTTGATATTTTCCATCGAATGGGTTCGGTTAATCTTGTTGTGAAAAAATATTTGATATTTGATGCCGTTGGATCACCTAACGAACATGTTTGGTTCGTAAATCATAGTGATGGAATCAGGATTCTTCACTCGGGTAGGCTAAACAAAAAACTTGAAAAAGGATACCAAATAAAACAACAAAATTTAAAGAGTCGTATAATAAGTGTTTTTATTTCAACGACGCACGACGCTTTTAGCACCAAAAATCATCTAAAACACTATTTAAACTTTATAGTTGATTATTTGAGTGGGCTTTTTTGGTTGAATTATCTAGAATCTTATATAAAAATTACATATTAAAAATTCATACTACTGCTACTTAATAATAAGATGAGGTTGATTTGACCCACCCTTTTTATAACATACATTTGTTCTTGATAAATCATGTTTTGAAAGATCATTTTGTTGGAGGATTTGTTTTATTAATTTGTTGTTAAAAATACATTTGTGTATTAATTATATTTGATAGCTCATATTAAATAAATATGTTACTACATATTGATAAACCTAATGCAATGTATAACAAGAGAAAAGTATAATTTAAAAAATCTAAGATATAAAAATTTGTATGACGAATAGTGACCTTTCTTTTCTAGCAACTTAGAATGGTTTGTTGTATTTTAACAATACAAAATACATACACAAAGAACTAACATACTAACAAAATCCAACAACAAACTCCACACGTCCTCAAAACATCATCACATACCTTTAAATATAAGCAACAGTAAGTGAAAGCCATAGACATGTATAATTAATTTTTTTTGACATTATATGAAAACGCATTACTAATATGCTTTTATGTGCTATATTTGTAAATTAAAATATATTATGCATAGTTGAGGTGCTCTTCACTACAATGACCGCGAGTTAAGTAATTCAAGATTAATTGGTGTTCAAATATTTTATCAAATATGTTAATATTGTTTAAAAACTGATTGGGTCGTATTTAAAATGGTTAGTTGGCGATTAAAAAATTATGATTGATTCATGCGGTTCGTATAACTATTCATATAAAAGACTTCTAAGTAGGAAGGAAAATAAATGTTGTATCATCTTATAACGAATAGTACTTGGACTACAATAATTGATCTGACTTTTTAAACTTATTATAATAGTTTTTCATATTTTAAATTATGTAAATTTAAAAAGTTCATGTTTTTGATGTAAATAAATTAGGTTTAACAAATAACTTTACATTTTAAAGTGTAAAAATTTATATAAAAATTTTGACTATAATTTATAAAATAATTTATCACACTTTTATACGTAAATTTTTTAATACTAAGAATTTTAAAATAAATTTTAACACTTACGTGTGAATATTTTTCAAATATGATTTATACTTTCTATTGCATAAAAAATGGTGAAAAGAACAAATTTGTTCGAGTGTCCTCTGAATGTCATATGTATCTTAACGTCATATGACGAGCATGTAACAACATGCAAGTTAAATGGATATATACTTGATATGTGGTATTTTAGTTAGGTATAAATGTTTTTAAGATGGTATTCAAAAGAACTGACCAATTGAGAAACTTAAGTAATTTACATGTAGAAAAGTATGATACGTATAAGCATTAAAATTTATACAATAACATACAAAACTATACTCATAACAATTCTAACATTACATCAACAAGATAAAGAGGTATATTACCTATTAAAACCAATCTTATCGTTACGTAAGCAAGCAAGAAAATAAGCTAAACAACACGTTTAATAAAAAAAGCGTACAATATATAAAAAACATACAAAAAAATAGTTTAATATTTGTTCCATCCAATTTGTAACCTGTTCTACTATTCGAGGCTGGTCCTGGATAGCCTAAAGATATTTTGCAGTTCTGAACATCGCTAGGTTAACCACGAGTAGCTAATAAAATCATACCGTGTTTCAAGAGTCTGTTCACTACCATCTTTAGCTATGGCCTCGTTTATTCCGACATTATAGAAGACAGGCACGCAACTCAGAAGATAGAAGAAAGAAATATAATGCATGTAAACAAATTAAGACTTGCCATAAGCTAGAATTTCTGCACTTTGCCAAAATCTATTGTATAAAGCATTTTATCCATCATACCTTACACCTGCAGACTGTAACAAAAAAAGAAGTTGTTCCAAAGCACAAATCCTCCCTACTAAAAGGTAAAGATGTTGTTGATAGTTTTTTGAATCCTCTTCCTTTTCTTTTCCATTTTTCTAGGCTACTAACAAATAATCTCTCTTGGCATATACAAACACATCAATTTTTCATTTTTCGATTTTCCATGAGGTTAAGCTTTTTTTGGGTTTTATTGTGTCAAGAAACTCCTATACCTGGTCTGATTTCATTTAACTATACTTCGATATATCACAAATTGAAGGATCCCAGTGTAGGGCTGAGGCCTGAGAGTAGTTAAGTCCCTCTTCTTCCAGCAAGTATCTCTATACAGCAACATGAAGTCTAGCTGAGTGCGCGTCCCTTTAGTATATGGCCCCATTTCAACACATATGCTGTTTTGCCAACATCACTTTGGAAAGATGTAGAAGCGGTGCAAGTAAGTGGGGGTGAAGTTTGACCCATTTCATATTAATGGGTAAAATTCGATTCTGATGTATAAATAAAAACTAAAAGAATTCCTATGAGATGCTTTTCTGTGCATCTCCTGTATCCCTTTGGAAATCTAGCTAATTAAAGTTTCAACATATTTTAAATTACTAAGTCGAAACTCAGATGATAATTCTTGATGTATTATAACTTTCAAGAAGCATAGTAATAAATATTACCTGCGTAATGATATAAAGAGTCAGAACTGGCAATGTGGTTATAACCACAGAAGCCAAGCCAATGTAAAACCACTCCTATTGCAATTGCTACTGTTACAGCTAGACAATCTTGAATAAGTATAGAAAGCCGGTTGCTGAAGGATGCTCTTAATGAGAACATATTTATTGTGGTCAAGATATGTGAACTTGATAATAATTAATTCACGTAATTCAAACATATATTCTGGCTTGGGTAGTTGATTATAGTTTAATATAGGCATGACTATCTGAGGAATTGTATCAGATACAATGTTATTTGTATTCTTTTACGTCTGATATAGTAGAAGGTATTTAGAAACAATATTTAAGCGAAGTTTATAAATGTCTAGCTAGTTTAGTATCATTCCACTAACGATGAATATATGATCAACTATAATGGGGATTTACTTCTAGATTAATTCTCTCTATTAGCTGAAAATCAGACTGATTCTTCAGCACCTTAAATTACATTAATTCATCTTGCGTGTTATGGATTTGAGTGGCATTTTGCCACATATTTTTAATCTTTCTAATTTGGTATTCAATGTTCTTTATTAGTATTATAGTTCGGTTTATTTTCTTATGTACCATTTTGTATGACTATGCTAACATATATTGAAAGGTTGAACCTATTCAACTTGTTCGTAATTAAGCTAATCTCTTTTTTATTTAACCCATTTAGTTAAAACACATCCTAAAGCGACCCATCACTATATGAATTGGTCATACATGTCATCTTTAATTTGTTTACTTTAGGATTACTATACGAACACCTCAAAGAAATAAGGGTTAGTATGACTTTGGATTTGAATTATTTGCTATCAAGACAGATAAACCTTACTTGCATATTTAAGGAATCCTACTTGACCAAAGCACTGAAGTTGAGTGCCATTTATTTGAACATTTTTGTTTGTACTTACCCGATGTTGGAGCAAGTTTTTCTTCGAGAGTGTGCCACATATCCGCTAATTCTTCGGATAATTATGTCAGATAATTATTTTTTTGTATTTGTTGTTCTAATATGCTTCTATGGTAATGAATATATACACAAAATTCACTGTGAACATAAAGATAAACATAAAAGCAAATATGTCTGGAAAGAAAAGTATTATAACTGACCTCATCTTCTGACGACTCAATCTCATCATCCACTTCACATGAATCAATACTAACACCTCCATCACTCAAGCCATTATGACTGCTTGCACTTTGATCTTCATAGTCAACATCATCATCAATTAGTGCTTGGGTTCTCACCATCCTGACATTATAGCTCGAGAGATTGCTAATCTTACCTCGAGACCTGCATAAAAAAGCATGCCATAAAAAAAGTTCTCACAATGCGTGACAATTGAGATAAGTGTAGACTAAGGGTGAGCGAACTTAGTCCAAGACCATACTGAACACCTAACTAAACGCATTCAGGTGTTGTATGCATCAACATCTTGTCAGATTTTAATAGGCAATGACCTGATCTAATATCACTACAACTTTTTGCATAATACGATTCATTATATTCCAAATATAACATAGATACAAATTAAAATAACTACATTTCTACACTGGATATAAAAATGTTGATTTGTAACAATAGAAAACCTGAAGAACTCTTTTTCCGCTAAAACTTAGTTGTGTAATCTCATGTTTAAGGACGTTCGCGTAATGGAACTGTCACATGACTTGGAAGATCCTGTAGAAAAATAAGTTTCAGTCAGATATTCTTGGAATTCTTCAAGTTACTAAATCAATCTAGACCCTGAAACTAATTAAAAAACATGTTCTTTGCATGGATGTTAAAAAAATCCAAATTAATATCTCAAAAGATAAAAGCAACTACTTTTTTGGAAACTACGTATTTTTTTGAGATAATGCAGATTATCTACGTTGTAAAAAAAGATTAGGGGTTCTCAAAAGCTAGTGTCAACCTACTTATTCTAAACTGATTATAATTCAAGTAATCTAAGTTTTCACAACTGGTTGTGTGTTGTTAAAAACAAATGTCGACATGCTTTTTCAATACTCGGAATACTCTCAAAGATAACACGATCTTGATACATAGATCAGTGTTCTACTCTTATAATTGAGGCTTGTAATTGCATAATAAATGACATCAAGCGAATCATGAACATAAGACTTTCTGGTTGAAACTGTTCTTTGACACACCAAATTCTTGTCTCTATATCTACAAATATAGATATATCATATAGTTAAATCAACAACATATAGTACATACCCTAAGAGCCATTTTCTTAAGTTTGTTTACGGCTGAAAACTAAGTTAAGTGAATCAAGAATGCAGGATCAAGAGGCTTGTCTGAAATAACACCATCTATAATGATCCAACGGTGGCCTAAAATCACAAAGTGGAAATATATCACCAATTTTTAATTTGTCTCATTCTGGTTGCTTCTGCGTATCTGAAGGCTTTAGATATGTAGACTGTACGTACTGATTTTGAAGAAAATATAGTAAGAAGTGATGTGCCTGATATACAACAAATTCAAAGCTTTATGGTGTGTTACTGTGACTTAGTTTACTCTATGCAGTTTTTTTAAAGATATAATATAAAGTTTACAGTCTGGGTCATTTACTTATAGAATGGGTCGATTTGGGTTATCTTTGTTCTTAAGTGTTCAAATCAGTATAATCGAAATAGCTTAGGAAATGGTTATCTTGTAAATGCATAATACCATATGTGTAACTTTTTTTACATACATTGTTCTTGAGCTTTGTGAGTCAATTTAAATGGGTATCTTGTAAATGCATAATACCATATGTGTAATTTTTTTACATACATTGTTATTGAGCTTTGTGAGTCAATTTGGTATAAGCAAAGTGTACCCTGGATTCGCCACTATCTGTATTCTGACTCTAATGTCTGCTTCTGGTGATTTTTTCTAAAAGTTCTATTTAGCCGATAATTTCTATGGTGCTACTAAATAAAAATTATGTTTTAGAATACAAAAAACACAATCGAAATATAAATTTTACATACTACTATTTCATTTCGTGCTCAAGTATATACATGTAATTAAACAAACACTACTATGGGCGATTTTGAAAATTTCTGAAAACTATTAATCAAATCTTGTCTTCCTTCATTCATTGTATAACGATCGATTAGTGTATGTGATCCATATCAATTATCCCTGTTCGCGTATTATTTGGGAGTTGGTTAGGATATTGATCTTCGGATTATCCCTAATCATATGATGATCAAATAGTCTACCGAGAGGATCTATTGGTTTGTTTTGCGCGCTAATTTATTTTTATATGATTCGACAAGGAATTAGGGTTTGTTTCTTATAGTTTTAGGGGTTCGTTATTGTCCATTGAAGTTTTAGGGTTTTTATTTTATTATTAAAATTGGTCGGCATGATGGAAGCAGGCTAGGGTTTCGATTTGATTGGTTGTTCGTAATCCTTTTTAGGGTTACTTTGATTTTGTGTGTTTTTTGGTGCATGGAAACTGGTGGTGTTCTCAAATCGACTTTAGGTGCTTTTGTGAGTCGTTTGAAAAACATTGACGGTAAGGTTATTAGGGGAGGTGCTGTTCGTATTGCTACCAGGATGCAGTCTGATGTAGGTGTGATCACAATACCCTTGAATGATACAATGACTAATAACGTGAAGGAAGGGGATCCTACACCCACAGGGTGGGGTGATAGGGTGTCTCAAGAAGGGGTTCGGTCATTTGCTGATACCGTTGCTATAGAGTCTCAAAACCCTAAAGTTCCATTTAGGGCTTTATTTAACAAAGAACATGTTGCGGATACTGATTTTGTTCTTCCAATTGAAAACGTCTTGGAAGCTCAAAATCGGTTTGAAAACTCTTTGGTGGGTTTCTTCGCAAGTAAGCCTGTTGCTTTTCCATTGGTGAAAAATTATGTGTCGAATACATGGAGCAAATTCGGTCTTCAAATGGTTATGAGGGATGATGACGGGGTTTTTACTTCAAATTCACGACTAAGACAGGGTTAGAACAAGTTTTGGAAAAAGGGCGATGGATAATCTGTAACCATCCTCTTATCATTACTCGATGGACACCCAGCTTGGTTTTATCTAGGGACGAAGTGAGGAAGATTCCCGTTTGGGTTAAGATTTATAAGGTTCCAGTGGTGGCTTACACAGCGGATGGACTAAGTCTTATTGCTTCTCAGTTAGGGACTCCAGTAATGTTAGATGCTTTCACGAGCTCTATGTGTAATGAGGCTTGGGGTCGGATGGGGTACGCTCGGGCGTTGATAGAAGTGTCTGCTGATAAAGAGCTTAAGGATGAAATCATTATGACTGTTCCGAATGTGGATGGAGAAGGTCATTCTATTGTTCATATGCGTGTGAAGTATGAATGGAGACCTCCTATGTGTGGCGACTGTCATGTATTTGGCCATAGCAATAACGATTGCCCTAAACACCCAGTGGTAACTAGCATGGATAAAGGGAAATCTCCTCATGAAGGTAATGTTGATGGATTCACTGTTGTCACCAATAAGAAAAAGAAGAACAAGAAGTGGGGAAACCTAATCAAGTGGAGGGAATTAAGCTATCAAAACCTACGTTGAACTTGCAGTATAGGAAAGGGGAACGGGGCGAGAGTTCCAAGAAGTCCGCCAATGAGAAATCTAAGCCGAATCCGACTCCTAAACTGCCTATACCTAAGGTTCATGACCTTACACTGAATAACTCATTTAGCTGTCTTACTGATGATGAGGAGCAGCGGGGAGGGGATGCATGTGTTAATGAAGATAGTGATGATGAGGTTGATGAGCACCTTATTCTAAAGGACTCGGTTACGCCTACAGAAGGAGCAAGCACTCCTAATGAAATGGTTCTTAATGTTTAGCATTGCATCATGGAATATACGGGGTTTGAATCTCCCCTAAACAGAAGGAGGTTCGCCAGATTATTCATGATAACAAGCTTTCGGTTTGTGCCATCTTAGAGTCTCATACTAGTAATTCTAAGCTGGACAAAATATGTTCCTTGGTTTTTCGTAATTGGGGATGGACCTCAAATGCCATTCATTGTAACAAGGGCTCGCGTATTACCTTGGGGGTGGAACCGTGATGAGGTGGATGTCTCGGTTATTATGCAAGATGATCAGGTTATGCATACTAGATTATAGGCCAAATCTGATAAGAAAGAGATGTTCTGTTCATTTGTTTATGCACACAATATCTATACTCGTCAGCGTGCGTTATGGTATAATCTTGGAATGCATAATGTGTATATTCGATAGCGACCATGGTGTATTTTAGGTGATTTTAATGCGGTTCTTACCCTTGAGGACTTTGTTGCTGGCACTTCCAATGTGGATATTTCGATGTGTGAGTTCCGAGAGTGTGTTCATGACACTGAAGTGCTTGATGTTCAACGGGCAGGTTTGAGATTTACTTGGTCTCAAAAACCGAAGGGCGGGGATGGTATTTTAAAGAAAATAGATAGGATTATGGCGAATGGGGAATTTCTTGATATGTTTAAAGGCTGTCATGCTATTTTTCAGCCTTATCGCAACTCGAATCATTATCCGGCTGTTCTTCATGTCCCTTCTATTCTTAAAGTGAAACCTAGGCCTTTTAAATTTGCTAATATTCTTGTGTCACATAGTGATTTTCAAAATATTGTCAAGGATGGATGGCAGCAGACGGAGAGTGGCTTCCACATGTTTAAACTAGTGAAAAAACTCAAAGGGTTGAAGAAGCCTCTTCGAAAGCTGTTATATAATCATGGGAACTTACTTGATAATGTCCAGCGTTTACGTCATGAATTGGATACCGTTCAACGGGACCTAGATCAAGATCCTTTTAATGCTGTTCTTCGTGAGGAGGAGGCGCATTATTTACAAGCGTTCAATGATGCATCGATTCTGGAGGATCGGTTTCTTCATCAGAAGGCTAAAATGGATTGGCTTCATGATGGAGATTCAAATTCTAAGTTGTTTCATCGTGCTGTGAAGAAAAGGATGAGTCGCAATCGTATTGAGGTCATTACTAGTGCTACTGATGAAATATTTGAAAATGAACATGTTCCGAATGCGTTTGTGACACATTATCAAAACTTTCTTGGCCATAATGATGATGTTCTACCTCTGGATTCTAATGATTTGTTTCTTACTCAATTAAATGAGGCAATGGCTACTGATATGATTCAAGATGTTAGTAGTAAGGATATTAGGGATGTTCTCTTTTAAATGGATAATGACAAATCTTCGGGGCCTGATGGATACACTACTGCTTTCTTTAAAGAGGCCTGGGATACCGTTGGGACGGATGTGGTGAACGCAATTAAGGATACACCAAATGACATTATATATATATATATATATATATATATATATATATATATATATATATATATATATATATATATATATAAATAAATATATATATATATATATATATATATATATATATATATATATATATATATATATATATATATATATATATATATATATATATATATATATATATATATATATATATATATATATATATACATATATATATTATATGTCATCTGCATATACCTATATATATTTGGTTCTTATCTTTGGCATTGTAGACTTGCCCATATCGGGAAGACTCGTATAGAAAAGTTTCAACATGAAGGTATTTTGGAAAATATCAACGATGAATCATTCGATAAATGCGAGTCTTGTATCTCTGGGAAGATGACCAAGAAACCTTTTAATAGCAATATTAAAAGAGCTACTGATCTACTTGGATTAGTTACATACTGATGTGTGTGGAACACTTAGACATGTCTCAAGGAAAGGTAATAGCTACTTCTTAACATTTACGGATGATTATAGCCGTTATGGTTATATTTATTTACTTAAGCATAAACATGAGGTATTTGAAACATTCAAAGTGTTTAAAGCAGAAGTAGGACTGCAACTAGGAAAGAAGATTAAACCTCTTCGTTCTGATAGAGGTGGTGAATATTTATATATTATCTAAGTGAGAATGGAATTATTCAGCATCTTACTTCTCCCTAAACTACACAACAAAATGGTATATCCTAAAGGAGAAATAGTACATTATTAGATATGGTGTGATCTATGTTTAATCATACAACTTTACCTTTATCCTTTTGGGATTATGCTTTAGAGTCTGCTGTTCGCATTTTAAATATGGATCCAACAAAGAAGGTCGATAAGACACCATATGAACTATGGCATGGCAAGAAGCCATATTTGTCTTATTTAAAGGTCTGGGGTTGTGAGGCGTATATGAAACATGACTCGTGTGACAAACTCCAATAACGATTTGTGAAACGTATCTTTGTAGGATACCCTAAGGAAACTATGGGTTACTACTTTTATTATCCACCTGAGAACAAAGTGATTGTTGCTAGGGGTATGGATACTTCCTTGAAAGTGATCTTGTAAATCAAGAATTCAGTGGGAGAAATTTTGATCTTGAAGAGAGTCATATAGATACATTACCTTCTGAAAATACTAGCGATGTAATTCCTGTAGAACCAGGAAGTCTGGCGGTTCTACCGGAATTAGTTCCTTTGCATAGATCCGCAAGGATTAAAAAACGCAAATAGAAATATATGTCTTAACATAAAGGAGGATGATGAAGTAGGGGATCTTGGTGAACCTGCTAATTATAAATCCGCCATACTTGATTCTGAAAAGGATAAGTGGATGGTTGCTATGGATGAGGAAATGAAATCCATGAAAGTTAATGATGTTTGGATTCTTTCAGATCCACCACCAAATGCTAAAGTAGTGAGACATAAATGGATATACAAGAAGAAAACCGACATGGACGGAAAAGCACAATCCTATAAAGCTCGTTTAGTAGCTAAAGGTTTTACTCAAACTTTTGGTGTAGACTACGAGGAGACATTTTCTCTTGTAGCAGACTTAAGAGCTATTAGGATTCTCATAGCTATAGCAGCATACTATGACTATGAGATATGTCAAATGAATGATAAAGCTGCCTTCTTGAACGGTCGCTTAGATGAAGACATCTATATGCAGCAACCAGAAGGGTATGTTGATCCTGAGAATCCAAGACACGTGTGCAAACTTCAAAGATCCATTTATGGTTTGAAGCAAGCATCACGTCAATGAAATAAGCGATTTGATGAAGAAATAAAAAAGTTTGGATTTATTCAAAATCGTGATGAGCCATGTGTAGATCGCAAAGCTAGTGGGAGTGATGTAGTATTCCTAGTCCTATATGTTGATGACATATTAATCATGGGAAGTAACATTCCAAGACTTAAAGCTATTAAGGATTATCTTGGTAAAATTTTTTCCATGAAGGATTCAGGAGAAGCTGCATACATTCTGGGAATTAAGATCTATCGGGATAGGAAAATACGGTTAATTGGTCTAAGTCAAGATGCTTATATAGAAAAGATATTGAAGAAGTATATATGCATAATTCCAAGAAAGGTTTTTAACTATGGAAGTTAAGCACAATCTAAGTCATGAGATGGATGCATCAACTCCTAAAGAGGAGGCATACATGTATAAGGTCCCTTACGCTTTAGCTATAGGATCTATAATGTATGATGGTAGATGCATAAGGCCTGATGTGGCGTTTGCTCAGAACTTGGTCACTAGATACCTACAGAATCCAGGGAAGCTCTACTGGACTGCTGTTAAACATATTCTAAAGTATTTGAGGAGTATGAAAGATTTGTTTTTGGTATTTGGAGGGAAACCAGACATATAACTGAATGTGACAAGTTTCTGTGATGCGTCCTGGCAATGTGATAAAGACGATACGACGTCTCAGACAGGTTAGATTTTTGTTATAATTGGATGAGCAGTTGACTAGAAGAGCAAGAAGCAGACAACGATTGCAATGCATGCTACTCAATCTGAGTACATGGCTGCTTCGGAAGCTGCAATGGAAGCCTTTTGGATTAGGAAGTTTATTGGAGATCTTGGAGTGATGCCTTCATTTAAAGAACCTTTTGATATGTATTGTGACAATTCTGCCGTAGTAAATATTCGCCAATGATTCTAGATTCATGAAAGGCGCCAGACACTTTAAACGTAGACATCACTACGTCCGAGAACAAGTTGAAGCTCGTGAAATCAAACTAATAAAAGTTCACACAGATGATAACGTAGCTGATCCTTTAACTAAGGCTTTTCCTAGACCAAAGGTAGTTAAGCATGCCAAGGCGATTGGGCTGAAAATAGCTAGCGAACTCATGCAATAAATATGTGATTAGTATTTGGATAAAGGATGTTGTAGAAACTAGAAGGGGGGGGGGGTTGAATAGTTTCTTATATTTACTTGTTAAAATGTGGTTTCCAAAAATCCTTTTTCAAAAACTTACTGCTTGAGGAAATATGTGAAATCTTCTTATGCACAATATGAACAATGATAGTGTAACTAAACTAATACTAACAAAAATATATCCACAAAGAATAAAGAATGATAGTGTAACTAATCTAGTACTAACACATGTATATGCATAAAGAATAAAGAATGTAAAGAGTTAAGGGTAAAGAAAGATCAAACCGAACACGAAGGATTTATAGTGGTTCGGCAACGAAGCTCACTCCTCGTTCCTACTCCACTCCTCGAGTACTCCTTACTCGAGAGTTCACTACACAACAAGCTCCTTATGGTGGAGAAAACCGTACACGTCGCTTAACCAATTTCCGACTCTAAGCTAAAAGTCGAGCCCTAATCGTAGCTAGGACCAATCTACACAACTATACTTAGTACATACACAACTTCCAAATAGACACAACTACTTGGATCTTCACAACTATGACACAACTACAAGTGTATAAAATTAGATCTTCAATGGATCTTTGGTGGTGGACTCAACACTTCACTAGGATAGTGTTCTTCTCTTTGCACTTGGAGAGGAAGGGATGGAAGAACAAGATTCACTTCTTAAACAAGTAATAATCAAACAAATGATCAAAGATTTGAGTGATTAAAGAAGGGGTTTGAATCTGGAAATAAATGTGCAAATGAGGTGAGGTGAAAAGCTGAGAATGGTCCACTATTTATAGGACAAAGGAGCCAACGGCTATATCTGCCCGCGGTACCTTATCTTAGCCCGCGGTACCTTATCGATAAGGTACCGCCTAGGCGCTAAGGTACCGCCGGACTAGACTCCGCTCCTTTTTGTCCTTTAGTGGTGGAGGTCTTATCTGGATATAAACAATATCCTGAAAGGATATTCTTAACCAAATAAGAATATGCCATTTTCAAATTTCAAATAATTAATTTAATAAAACATTTTCTTAAAAAAGAAAGTTTAATAAAAACTTGTCACATTTAATAAAAAGTGAGTTTTAAGAAAAGATTAAATCACTTGATCACTTGATTAAGGTTAGTACTTGTTTATCCATACCTTAAGTGAAAATGGGTAAAATGAAAAATACTTGAACTCAAGAATTCGTTTTTCGTTGTTTTCGTAAATGCTTGTTTTTACATATTGTCGTAATCAAAACTAAGCGAGACCGAAAAATGCAAGTAACGTTTTTAGTCATTATTGCATTAACAATATCCCCCTTTTTGATTCTGACAATACATAAACTCAATCACACAAAAACAAGATTTTCGAAGACGAGTTTATTCATTTCTCCCCCTTTGTCGAAGCAAAAAGGTTGCGTAAGCCGGTGTTGAAGAAACGGACTTTGCAAAGACTCCCCCTTGGTGCTTACTCCCCCTAGATTGGGGCACCGAGGAATCGAGATATGGTGACAAGCTACATAGAAGGGTTAGTTGAACAAAAGAAACAACCAACAATATATAACAATAGGTCGCAAAAAAAAATTAAAAGAGAAGAAAACACAAAGACAAAGATCCAAGATAGGTTACTAAAAGAACATCATACAAAGAAGTATGGAAAAAGAAACAAGCCAAAAGCATAAATCTAATCCTAGTTATTCTAGAATTCTAAGATTTGCTTGAACTTGGTGTCTTGTGGATAAGCAACCAATGCTTATATGAAAGACAAGGTAATAGCGGAGGGTGGTGGTGGTGGCTTGTTGGAGATCTCATAATCAAAGTGAAGAGGAGGCTTGATTAAGAGACTTTTGATGTAGCTTAACTCCTCATAGATGTGTGCCATAACAAGATGTTGATATTGACAACAATGACAATATGTTCCATGGTGCATGACATTATCATGAGAAGGAGGAAGAACACTAAAGGGTGGTGGTGGAAGAAAAGATGTTCCACAATCAACATTCTTGGTAGGAGATATGTGATTAAGAGTGTTCTTGGGTGGGTTTGGATTGAAAGCAATTGGAGAAAAATGGAGGAGATTCAAGGCTTTCATTTTGAGAATAAGACATATTGGATGTGAAGTAATGCAAAATGCTTATGGTTTAAATAGGGAAGGCTTAGGGTATTTTTGGGGTGGTCAAAGGGTTTGAAACAAAGATTCTCAAAAATGTTGGAGCAAATCTGGAGTTTCAGACAAAAACCCGAAAAAGGAAGGCCACTGTAGGCGGTTCCTTATCTAGGGTGGCGGTACCTTATCAATAAGGTACCGCGGTTCACATATGGAACCGCCTGCAGAAGCAGGGTTTGGTGTTTGGAGGAAGATTTTTCAGCAAATCTTATTTTTCTAGTCTAACTTATCATAGGGATATGCTTGAAAGCAAAGATAGACAAAGAAAACATATGCAAACTTACCAAATAGAGATTTGACCAAAATACATGGATTAAAAAATCAATGTAGGAGGTGTGTAAGACAAGACCTTAAGTCATGACACAATGATCCTCCATGATTCATTCTTGTTCTTGCTATGTTTGAGAGAATCATACATATGAATTATGTAAGCTCTAGATTAATAGCGAGAATCTATGAAAAATCGTTTTTAGATTGAATTAACAATGTCAAACGAATTTCTCAACCATTTTTGAAAGAGACTTTGAGAATTTTGAAAATGAGAGGAGAAGATTTTTCAAAAGGATTTTAAAAGACTCAAGGACTCAAAGTGATAAAAGAAAACACACTAGAAGAAAAGAATTTAAGGAAGATGTTCCATTAATCCTAGACCTAGACGCAAGTAATTAAAAGGTTCCCTCTTAAGTGGCTTAGTGAAGATATCGGCTAAGTTGTCCTCGGAGGGCACCTTTTCAATAGTAATGTTCCCCTTTTGAACATTATCCCTAAGGAAATGGTGTCTAATTTCTATGTGTTTGGTTCGCGAATGTTGCACGGGATTCTTGCTTAGGTCTATAACGCCTTTATTATCGCACATGATGGGAAAATCATCAAGAGAAATACCGTAATCAACAAGCGCTTGCTTCATCCATAGAGCTTGTTGGCATGCTTTTCCGGCACTCACATACTCGGCTTCCGTGGTGGATATCGCAAGAGCGGTTTGTTTCTTGGAGAACCAAGAAGTTAAACAACAACCCATGAAGGTACAAACTCCACTAGTGCTTTTCCAGTCCACATAGTCTCCCGCATGATCCGAGTCCGCGTAGACAATGGGTTCTACGCCGGTCCCTTTAGGATACCATAATCCTAAATGTATAGTGCCTTTAATGTATCGGAAGATACGCTTAACCACTTCAAGGTGAGAGGTTTTGGGAGCCTCTTGGAAGCGAGCACAAAGGCAAACACTAAACATGATATCCGGTCGACTTGCCGTTAGGTACAAGAAACTACCAATAATACCTCTATATTTGGTGTTGTCTACCGACTCACAATCATCATCTACGGTGAGTTTAGTATCCGAGGCCATAGGGGTCTTCATTGTTCTAGATTCTTCTAATCCAAATTTCTTTAGCATTTCTTTAGCGTACTTAGATTGACTAAAGAAAATACCATCGTCCATTTGTTTAATTAGGAGTCCTAAAAAGAAGTTAAGTTCTCCCATCATACTCATTTCAAACTCATCATGCATGATTTTGGCAAAGTCATCACACAATTCTTGACAAGTCGAGCCAAATATAATGTCATCAACATATATTTGTACGATTATGAGGTGAGGACCTTTCTTCTTTGTAAAGAGTGTATTGTCTACCATTCCCATGGTATACTCATGTTTAACAAGAAACGCTTTAAGTCTATCATACCAAGCTTTGGGTGCTTGTTTGAGTCCATAAAGTGCTTTCTTAAGCTTGTAAACATGGTCCGGTTTCTCAAAATCAATGAAGCCGGGAGGTTGAGCCACATATACCTCCTCACTGATCAAACCGTTAAGAAATGCACTCTTTAAATCCATTTGTTGAAGCTTAAAATGTAACACCCCCAAATTTATACAACTCAATACAACGGAAGACTAGTTGGTGTTATGGGATAGCACATTACTCACATCATAGACAACGCATAAAAATCGCGTCGTTTATTAATAAAGCATTTCCATTCATAAATATCAAAGTTACATCGGTCCCAAGTCATGACATTTCATACAAAGTTTTACAAAATATTTGAATGGAAAATATTGTTTAAGTGCGGGCCATGAATTCTTGTCGTCTTCCCGAGAATTACCTTCAAGTACCTGAGATAAAACATGTTAAAAGAAAAGGTCAGCGATAACGCCGAGTGAATTCATAGAGTTTAATAAAATCCATCAATATAATATCAGTATAAAATTATTACTGAAAATCATTTTGTACAAATCATTTTAATATGCCATAAAATAGCCAAAGTCATTTTATACAAATCTTCATCAAAATCATAATGTAGGCATTTGCCTTAAAAATCATTATACGAGCCAATGTCGCAAAAATATCATACAATACGTCTTATAACGTTGTATGAAAATAAAAACCGTTATATGAATATGGTTATGAAAACCAAAACACGAACATAATATCAATAGTATGACCCTGTATTGCTAGTCAGGCAATACATCGTAATTCAGAGCGTCTAGTAGTATTTCGGTGATTGGATTATTATAAGCCGCATGACATTGTTACCTTACTAAACCAACAACGGGTAGCTAACCCGATACCAAATTTTGCCCATCTAAAGTAGCGTGTCGTCACAAAGGTCACGCTATGGAAATCTTCTCATACATAAATTCGCTTACCAATCAATGTGGCACGACGGGGATCAACCGTCAAGGCGCGAACTGGGGTGATCGTCCCCAAATAGTACTATTAAATGCATAAGCGTCTACCAACTCCCGGTAGTTCACAATTCATGCTAATGGGACTTTTAGTGACATAACCTAACTTTAATAATCCATTTAATTTCATCTATCGTGTCCTTTAATCATTTATCGGGTCATACAATCGGGTCATTCAATCATTCGGGTCCAAATCAATAAACAAACAATCAGGACAAATGGTGTCCTATTTTATAAAAACTAACATGTTATCTCCCTCGCGGGTTTATAAAACATTTATAAAAACATTTAAAAGAGTGTGAGGCTATGAACTCACGTTGATGTGGGAAGGCGGGTTATCGACAATTCGGATGTACGGTACGTGCTTCAATCACGGAGACCTAGACAAATAATACTCGTCTTAGACTCATGTCCAATGACTTTATGAAAGTAACAATTATGTATACATATGATGGTTTTATATATATGATGATCAAGTGGGTTTACATATCCTCATTTACTCATTTTTGTGTTATATGTCGATAACTTTTATACTAGTTTACTAGTTTCACCTATTTTCGTGTTTTAAGTCCAATAAACTTATTATAAGTTCTTTAACTTGTTTTAATCCCTTTTATACCTATATTATCAGTATGTATACATTCCATGTTGGGCCCAAATGGGTTAAGCCCAATAAGTTCTTTTTACAAGTTTTTATCTTATTTAGTCCAATTATTAGTCCAATATGCTTAATTAGCTCGTAAATGTCCGTATTTCTTATAGTTAGGGTTTTATCGGTTTTTACTTGTATTAGATACTTATATATCAGTATATGACTTTTATAAACTTTACATTAAACGGGTTTGGTCGTCTAAGTTTTATTTGGCGGAAAACGTTAATTTTACGGCGATAGCCGAAAAAGTCGTAAAAATCAAGTTTATAGTTTTTATGACTTATAAATATTATTTCATTACCATTTATATAATTTATCCATCTAATTAACCTTTTATATATTTATATAAATAAGTTTTATAAGTTAGTGGGTTTTTATTTTTACATTTTATACATTAAAATGTGAGTGCTTATATAATAATAATAAACATTAATTCCAAAAATCTGATTTTTATCTTCACTTTCACCAAAACTGCCATATCTTGAGTTCTATATGGAGATAGAAGCTCAAATTTTTATCACATAAACTAAATAATATGTGCTCCATTTAACTCTTCTATAGCTACTGTTGAATCATCCTTTAAGTATTTTCTAAAAATCGTCCAAAACAGTAACCTCAGATTTATACCCTAAACTTGTTTTGATCATATCTCACTCATTACAATGATTCCATTGCATGTCCAACTCTCACATGTGTACAAGACATATAGCTTACTGTAAATGGATTCTACTTCATCATTTTATCAGTCCATGACCTGTTCCTTTACTGTTTTATACAGACAACAAATTTAACCAAGATTTTAACCTTGTTT
The DNA here is from genome assembly GCA_025667525.1 of Glebionis coronaria. Classification (NCBI taxonomy): domain Eukaryota; kingdom Viridiplantae; phylum Streptophyta; class Magnoliopsida; order Asterales; family Asteraceae; genus Glebionis; species Glebionis coronaria. The sequence goes on along the minus strand of JANFOE010001262.1, from coordinate 300,899 downwards.
CCTATGGTTTTTCACCTTTTTAATCATGTTTATCAACACCAAATCCCCACATAACACTTTTATCATCATATAATCATAATATACATATACAATAGGAAAGAAAATACATGATTACATAATCAAAATAACAAGAGGATGAGGAGAACAATCTTTATACCACCATGATGATGAAATGATGAGCTTTTGGATGAACAAGACATGGTTTTCGGTAACCAATATTATGAGATATCAACACCACTTCTAGGATCACCAAGTATTTGTAGATTCCTACAAAAATCAGCCCTTGTTCTTCATGAAAACTCCTTGAGAAATCAGCCCCAAACTCCCTTGAAAACTCCTTTTTACATGTTAAGATCACCTCCAATCTTCATAACTTCAATGGGTTTTCATCATATGTGTGAATAACATATGATTTCATGGTTAAATCAAAATCAAATGGGTTATTTAGGGTGAGAGTAGGACGAATTTTTGAGAGAGAAATGGGAGGATGAGAGTGGTTTGAATGAGTGAAAATGGTGGTTATGAGTAGCTAGTTGTTTTTGTGGGATGAGTGGAAGAAACTAGCTTAAGTGTTAAGCTAGTGCTTACACTTGTAAGCTACAAGTTAACATGATGCCACATCTTTGATGTGGTGTCATGTTGTGCCATACCATGTGTATTAGTGGGGTGGGATAATGTATTTTGTCCCACCTCACTAATTTACGGGTATTCCTAGATTCTAGTTTCCTTGATTTGCGTGCCCTCGGGTCGTTTCACGAAAAAGGTTTTTATAAATTATGAATCAACGAAACAAAACGAATCCAATAAAAATTGTCTCATCAAAAACGGAGTTCGAAAACGTAAATACGAAATCCTTAGGTTTCCGGTTTAGTCGTAAAGGACGTTAAAATAAAATCGTAAGTCCTAGTCTTTTCTCGTAAATTTGTGAGCTTATGAACCAACACAAATTTAAAACTCCAAAATAATATTCATGGACAAATTTATTTTCTGAAATGTCGGACTGCCACCAAAGACGGTATATGTAAACGTAAGCACGTAACGTTGAATCCTCCGGTTTAGACGTAGTCGATGCTACTCCAAGACGTAAATCCAAATTTCTTCCCAAAAATAAGTGAGTTCATATTGTAACATTAAAATAATGTTTTTAAATAATATTCGAGAATAAAATATCAACCATAAATTGACGGATTGTCACAACATTTACCCCTAAACAGGATCTTTGTCCTCAAAGATCATCTTACCTTACTACTCGCTTCTTATAGAGTTAAAGCTATGTGGGTATTTCCTCCACATCCGATCTTTTCTCACAAGTGTAATCCATCATAATACGCGAGTTTCATCAAACATAACTACGGGAATAAGATCAGGCTAAATGTTGACTTACTTTCTCTATCCATGATGTTCACGGGTTTCTGATGAATGCAACTTTTCGCCGATCTAAGCTCTACTAAGAATAATCAGATTCTCACTTGATATATATTCCATCAAGTTCGATATACGAAACATAATTCACGCAGTCTTTGAAGTCCTAGGGTAGATCCAGCTTATATGCCTTTCAAACCAATCTTTTATATCATCTCAATGGTCCCATATAACGGGGACTTATATCCCATGATTTGTCAGATCATGAATTCATTTTTTTTCCAAGGTAAAAAATTGTGGCATAACTTCGCTACCCATTTGGCACTTCAAGATCTACATTTCATATTCACATAACCTCTTGTCCACTATCGGCAGTCAATAATCAGATCTTAATTTCAATAATCATTTCAGATCTCGCGGGTCAGGTATTTTGCAAGGATAGGTTCGCCATCATAGGAAACCTTAAACCTAAAAGACATGTCCAACTCACAATGGGTGTATGTCGGATGTCTTCATCTCAACTCTTGCTTACAGATGCTCCAATATTTAGATCCTAGCAAGATTCGATCTTGATCCTAACACGATAATTATCAATGATAATCTCTCCAAAGGAAAATGATTATACGGTTTATTACCAAAGGTCATTCATTCAAACATAAAACAGCATTTATATTACCTTGTATCGTTACTTTACCTCGTCCCTTCGATTTGGGGTGGTACATAGTACTCTCATCAAGGTTCGTTCTCAATAATTTCTGAGCAAATCTCTAGAAATTCGATGCGAAGCGAGGATCTTGATATAGATGATCGATACAGGCACGCTATGTTTACATAACTCTTTTGCATTTATCATTAACGGGAATGATATTAGCAGATTTGGTCAGTCTGTCGACGATGACCCAAATCGAATCAAATTCAGATGATGACCTTTGCAATAGCTAGACGTTTACTAATGTATGAGGCGATGTCTGCCTTCATAATTGCCATCAGTACAACTTCTTTAGACAAAGATACTTTTAGTCATAAATGACATAAATAGAATACTTATACTTACAAATTCCAACATAACTATATCTCAAATCTCCATATTTAGGCAACCACAAGTGGCCTTTAAAACATTTAACGCTATTGGCTTCTCAATTTTAATGGTTCACATTAGACGCGAACTCCATTTATTATCTATATTATCCTTTTTACAAACATCGTTTATTTTTATATTATTCGGCAATTTAGTTTGCACAATTATTATTAAGAAATATATCTTAATTGAATCTTTATACTTTCTATATAATATGTCAGTAATTACGTTCACCTTTCTTCATATTTCTAAGTTTTAATTCTATCTCAACTATTGTTTTTATCAGTTTTTCTCAATCCGGCGTCTAAAGCGTCGATAATTATTATATGTAAATTAACAATAATTATTTAATTTTTATGAAACGTAAACGTTAAAAGTTTAAATTTCTTAGTTCGACCAATTATATAAAATGTTAAAAATAAATTTGAACTTAATTAATTAGATTTTTGTTGATTTATGGAAAATATTTAATAAGATTCGTAAATGTTCGAAAAACCTTTGTTTATACTTTGGTCAAAGTTTTCTAAGTTTGAAAAGCAAAAATTGTCGTTTCGAATTTCAAGTAATAAGTTATATAGTTTCCTTAATTCTTCTTAGGTTGTCTAGAAGTATGCACAAACATTTACCCCTAAACAGAGGTTTAGTTAAATGGTTTGTGTATAAGGGAATAATCCCTTTAAAATCCTTTGTAAAAACATTCGTCAAAACATATTTCCATTTTCTTTTTAGTATAACTCAAAGTCTTAAAAGAGCTCTTAATTTTTTGAAGAGTCAATATAGTTTCCATTATCTATTACTCACACGGTCAATTAATATAAAGGATTTGGTCTTTAATCACATGTTAAATATTTAAGATACAGGTTTTTATCGTTCGGCCAATTCAGGGCAATCTATAAATAATTATTAACTCATTCTTATTCTTAAAAACAAATAAATGGTCTTTAATGATCACAAGCATGAATTTATCAAATTACAGCCTACACACGTGATTCACCAAATTTATGATTGCTACATGTGTATTAGTCAATCCAAACGTCACCACGTGAAACTTGTAATGTTCATTACAAGTACCGGATGTAGTGATTGGAATACATAATCTTTTTCGCATATGCGAAGTTGATGATAACCATGCTGAGGATCAAAAACCTTGTAAATGATCGAACAAATCTTCCATTTCGAGTTATGGATATTGTTTTCGCTTGTCAATTTACTCAGTTTATAGTAATCTATAAATATAAGGAATGATAACACCATAGCTCTTCATAATGACAGGCTTGGTATAAAAATATCTTTCTCCGACAACTCTCTCAGTTGTACGGTAATTCCTTTAATTTAGATGGTGCTGACGTACAGTGCACACGCCACAGATGCAGCACCGGGAGTATAATCAATACTAATTTCAACTTTCCTTAATGGTGAAAGTCTAGGTAATTCACCAACAAATACCTCCTAAAGTTTCAGATAAGATAAACATCTTTTAATAAATTCATATTAGGTTCTTCTAGATTATAATATCTATGACTAATTCACAATCATTCACAATATAATTTCAAGTCTAAATACAGGATATGGTCATCCATCAAGAATTATTTAGATCACTTTTGATAATCAACATCTTATCATTTAGGGAATTCTACTCGAGTTCCCATCAATTAAGACAATGTCGTCATGTCATAATCAATCAATCCATTCTACTGGCATTTTCAACTTTCCAGTTTCATTGCCGTTGATAAGATGTGAACTTCTCAAAAGACTAATAATAACTCATAATCCTTCACAAATTCAAGGATATCAGGAGACATAACTAACCTTAAAAAAGTAAGGTCAACGCAAAATCTATGCGAGAGAATTTCAAATCAGATACAGACGAAAACACTTAACGAATATGAATATATTCCATGTTTTCATAATTTGAGTACGCATTCGAAAGCTCCTCGGATCGTTACCCAGGTTATTAAAATGAAATCAAATCAAAAGAAATGATTAGAACGTCAATACATCCAGTCGGGTATTAACACTCGGTAATCAGATACTTTTCCTAAGAATCTCACTACGGGAGAATTGGACAAGAAAGAATTGTCAATTGTTAAATAAGACAATTTCCACAGATGAGTAAATTCAACTCAGAAGAATAGATGCTATAGGCACATATGTAGGTGTCCCTAACATTATGTCCCTATTTTTCACTTCTTGTAGATCTCATATAATTTAATCTTTCACAATCTTCAAAGAAAATGTAGTGTTTATTCATTAGTTTTATGGTGACTACTAATCAGCCTTGCATGGTCCATTCCAAATTGTATGTAGGCGCGCAACTATATACAATTTCAAGATTAACGATGCAATACTCAGTTCGTCAAAATTTTTATCATCATGTTTATAATAAAAACATTTTCATTCTTAATTCTTAAATAAGAATCAAAAATAAATTTACAAAGATTTTCTTTGTTATGAAAACAATTAAGCTTTCCAAGGTGTTTTATAAACAACTTCATTTCGATAGTGATTATTTACAAATCTCATTTTGAATAATCCTTTTGGCGATGAGAATTCAACTTTTCTCAAGGAATACTGTTTTAACTTATAAAAACAATGAGTGATCTGCAAAAGAGTGATGAAAGCTTGTTCACCAAGAACTAACTACAATATGATAGGAAATGAGCTTAGCCAATTAATCATGAGGTTCATGATCTCGATGGCACTCAAAAGAATAATCCACAACGTAACTTAATTCAAGATTAGTACTTGCTCAATGGTTGGATCACTAATGTGAGCATTAGGATGAAGCAATAAAAGATAGATATCATCGATACATGTAGAATTTAGCAATCAAAGGTAGTCTTTTTCGTTAATCACAAACAAGTCAAAATTGTACCGTAACACATTACGTGTCACTATGTCATACAATTCTCAGAACTCATCCTACCAACTGATATCTCAGTTAAGTTAGGGATTCTTAAAAGATACCACAATGAATACTAATCTACAAGAGTCATTTGGTGTTCCACATGTCCTAGAAGATCCATCGGTCTCAATTCAGAAGAATATTTCTTCAATTTATTTCTTGGACACTGGGCATCCTCGTTAGTGGACAATGGTCTAGGAAGAACCCTTAACACGAACTATCAATCAATCAAAACCTTATAATTCAATCACAGGACTTAACGACTTCTATTAACAATCTCATATTCCATACGGGTTAAATTTTACTTTATTCAAATTTTAACCAATTTTATACTCAATTCGATATCCTACCTCATTTTCCAATACTTTCAATCTTATTCTTAGGCCTTAATAGGCAATAAAAGCTCGATATGAACAACACTTAATTTCCAATCCTATATCTCTTACAACAACAATTATCAAATGAGTCATTAATATAAAATGACTTGATCATTCAACTAGACTTCTCGGAAAGGTATTAGTGGCATGAGGCTTTTGGGTAACGGTTCCAATGACAGCCTCAAGTGCAACATTCACCCTTTCGATTTCAAATTTAAGAATTGGGTGACAACGACTCAGATGACATCTTTCTAGGTGGTAACATTTTGTCAAACTCCACTCTATAAGAAAAGATCGTCATGACATCGATATCAGTTTTAATTTCGCCAATTCTTCTTCAATGTCACAATCAACTAATATCTACATTTCTACGAATATCAACCATTTGTTGGGATCATAAATATCCACAACTTGGTTTAGATCTAGGATAGCTAGAATTCCTACGAGAATAGCTTCGATTAATTTACTAGGGGATTTAGGGTACATTGTGACAATCTACGTCGTATAAATACCTCGTATAAAAATCAAAATAATCATCAAACAATCATGTAATAAAATTACATCATATATATATATAATCCAAGTTATATATATATATATATATTAAAATAACACTTCCAGTCTTGGCCTTGTCGGTAACTCGGGAATTCTTCGGCACTGTTATAGTCAAAAGATTTTTAGACATTTTTAGAAAAATGTTTATAGTTAAAAGATTTTGAAATGTTTTATTCAAAACCTTGGTTTTAAAAATCTTTCGTTCTCTATAACGAGAGCTCTGATGCCAAATTGTAACACCCCCAAATTTATACAACTCAATACAGCGGAAGACTAGTTGGTGTTACGGGATAGCACATTACTCACATCATAGACAACGCGTAAAAATCGCGTCGTTTATTAATAAAGCATTTCCATTCATAAATATCAAAGTTACATCGGTCCCAAGTCATGACATTTCATACAAAGTTTTACAAAATATTTGAATGGAAAATATTGTTTAAGTGCGGGCCATGAATTCTTGTCGTCTTCCCGAGAATTACCTTCAAGTACCTGAGATAAAACATGTTAAAAGAAAAGGTCAGCGATAACGCCGAGTGAATTCATAGAGTTTAATAAAATCCATCAATATAATATCAGTATAAAATTATTACTGAAAATCATTTTGTACAAATCATTTTAATAGGCCATAAAATAGCCAAAGTCATTTTTATACAAATCTTCATCAAAATCATAATGTAGGCATTTGCCTTAAAAATCATTATACGAGCCAATGTCGCAAAAATATCATACAATACGTCTTATAACGTTGTATGAAAATAAAAACCGTTATATGAATATGGTTATGAAAACCAAAACACGAACATAATATCAATAGTATGACCCTGTATTGCTAGTCAGGCAATACATCGTAATTCAGAGCGTCTAGTAGTATTTCGGTGATTGGATTATTATAAGCCGCATGACATTGTTACCTTACTAAACCAACAACGGGTAGCTAACCCGATACCAAATTTTTCCCATCTAAAGTAGCGTGTCGTCACAAAGGTCACGCTATGGAAATCTTCTCATACATAAATTCGCTTACCAATCAATGTGGCACGACGGGGATCAACCGTCAAGGCGCGAACTGGGGTGATCGTCCCCAAATAGTACTATTAAATGCATAAGCGTCTACCAACTCCCGGTAGTTCACAATTCATGCTAATGGGACTTTTAGTGACATAACCTAACTTTAATAATCCATTTAATTTCATCTATCGGGTCCTTTAATCATTTATCGGGTCATACAATCAGGTCATTCAATCATTCGGGTCCAAATCAATAAACAAACAATCAGGACAAATGGTGTCCTATTTTATAAAACTAACATGTTATCTCCCTCGCGGGTTTATAAAACATTTATAAAAACATTTAAAAGAGTGTGAGGCTATGAACTCACGTTGATGTGGGAAGGCGGGTTATCGACAATTCGGATGTACGGTACGTGCTTCAATCACGGAGACCTAGACAAATAATACTCGTCTTAGACTCATGTCCAATGACTTTATGAAAGTAACAATTATGTATACATATGATGATTTTATATATATGATGATCAAGTGGGTTTACATATCCTCATTTACTCATTTTTGTGTTATATGTCGATAACTTTTATACTAGTTTACTAGTTTCACCTATTTTCGTGTTTTAAGTCCAATAAACTTATTATAAGTTATTTAACTTGTTTTAATCCCTTTTATACCTATATTATCAGTATGTATACTTTCCATGTTGGGCCCAAATGGGTTAATCCCAATAAGTTCTTTTTACAAGTTTTTATCTTATTTAGTCCAATTATTAGTCCAATATGCTTAATTAGCTCGTAAATGTCCTATTTCTTATAGTTCGGGTTTTATCGGTTTTTACTTGTATTAGATACTTATATATCAGTATATGACTTTTATAAACTTTACATTAGACGGGTTTGGTCGTCTAAGTTTTATTTGGCGGAAAACGTTAATTTTACGGTGATAGCCGAAAAAGTCGTTAAAATCAAGTTTATAGTTTTTATGACTTATAAATATTATTTCATTACCATTTTTTTAATTTATCCATCTAATTAACCTTTTATATATTTATATAAATAAGTTTTATAAGTTAGTGGGTTTTTATTTTTACATTTTATACATTAAAATGTGAGTGCTTATATAATAATAATAAACATTAATTCCAAAAATCTGATTTTTATCTTCACTTTCACCAAAACTGCCATATCTTGAGTTCTATATGGAGATAGAAGCTCAAAATTTTATCACATAAACTAAATAATATGTGCTCCATTTAACTCTTCTATAGCTACTGTTGAATCATCTTTTAAGTATTTTCTAAAAATCGTCCAAAACAGTAACCTCAGATTTATACCCTAAACTTGTTTTGATCATATCTCACTCATTACAATGATTCCATTGCATGTCCAACTCTCACATGTGTACAAGACATATAGCTTACTGTAAATGGATTCTACTTCATCATTTTATCAGTCCATGACCTGTTTCTTTACTGTTTTATACAGCCAACAAATTTAACCAAGATTTTAACCTTGTTTCTTATGGTTTTTCACCTTTTTAATCATGTTTATCAACACCAAATCCCCACATAACACTTTTATCATCATATAATCATAATATACATATACAATAGGAAAGAAAATACATGATTACATAATCAAAATAACAAGAGGATGAGGAGAACAATCTTTATACCACCATGATGATGAAATGATGAGCTTTTGGATGAACAAGACATGGTTTTCGGTAACCAATATTATGAGATATCAACACCACTTCTAGGATCACCAAGTATTTGTAGATTCCTACAAAAATCAGCCCTTGTTCTTCATGAAAACTCCTTGAGAAATCAGCCCCAAACTCCCTTGAAAACTCCTTTTTACATGTTAAGATCACCTCCAATCTTTATAACTTCAATTGGTTTTCATCATATGTGTGAATAACATATGATTTCATGGTTAAATCAAGATCAAATGGGTTATTTAGGGTGAGAGTAGAACGAATTTTTGAGAGAGAAATGGGAGGATGAGAGTGGTTTGCATGAGTGAAAATGGTGGTTATGAGTAGCTAGTTGTTTTTGTGGGATGAGTGGAAGAAACTAGCTTAAGTGTTAAGCTAGTGCTTACACTTGTAAGCTACAAGTTAACATGATTCCATATCTTTGATGTGGTGTCATGTTGTGCCATCCCATGTGTATTAGTGGGGTGGGATAATGTATTTTGTCCTACCTCACTAATTTACGGGTATTCCTAGATTCTAGTTTCCTCGATTTGCGTGCCCTCGGGTCGTTTCACGAAAAAGGTTTTTATAAATTATGAATCAACGACACAAAACGAATCCAATAAAAATTGTCTCATCAAAAACGGAGTTCGAAAACGTAAATACGAAATCCTTAGGTTTCCGGTTTAGTCGTAAAGGACGTTAAAATAAAATCGTAAGTCCTAGTCTTTTCTCGTAAATTTGTGAGTTTATGAACCAACACAAATTTAAAACTCCAAAATAATATTCATGGACAAATTTATTTTCTGAAATGTCGGACTGCCACCAAAGGCGGTGTATGTAAACGTAAGCACGTAACGTTGAATCCTTCGGTTTAGACGTAGTCGATGCTACTCCAAGACGAAAATCCAAATTTCTTCCCAAAAATAAGTGAGTTCATATTGTAACATTAAAATAATGTTTTTAAATAATATTCGAGAATAAAATATCAACCATAAATTGACGGATTGTCACATAAACTCTAAGGCACAAGCGTAGGCTAAAAGGATTCTAATAGATTCTAATCTAGCTACCGGTGCATATGTCTCGTCATAATCAATCCCTTCTTGTTGATTATAGCCTTGAGCTACAAGTCTAGCCTTGTTACGAGACACAACACCATTCTCATCTAACTTATTCCTAAATACCCATTTGGTTCCTATAATGGTAGAACTTCTAGGTGGAGGAACAAGTTCCCAAACATCATTGGCAACGAATTGATTCAATCCTTCTTGCATCGCAATGACCCAACTCTCATCCGTCAAAGCTTCTTTAACATTCTTTGGTTCAATCAAGGAGACAAAACAAAAGAAGTTGCTTTGGTTTTGGACTTGAGATCTTAGGGTCCTTTGATTTAAGTCACCAATGACATTATTGAGAGTATGATCCCTAGACTCCTTAATGTTTACTTCCTTTTCAACACTAAGGTCTTCAACTCCTATTTTTCTAACCTCTTTGGCTTTAACTACTTCTAATTCATCCAAGTCATCATCAACCAATGGTGGTGTCTTGGGTGAAGGAGGGGTTTCATCAAAGGTTACGTTGAGTGATTCTTCAATAACACCCGTGGTTCTATTTAGGACTATGTAGGCTTTACTAGTTTGGGAATAACCTAAAAGAATACCTTCGTAAGACTTTGGGTCAAACTTGGTAAGGTAGTCTTTGGTGTTGAGGATAAAGCACTTGCTTCCAAACACCCTAAAGTATTCTAATGAGGGTTTCTTACCTTTAAGAATCTCATAGGGGGTCTTTCCTAGGATGGGTCGAATAAGAATTCGGTTGAGAATATAAGTCGATGTGTCCACGGCATTGCACCAAAACTTTTGAGGCAAAGATTGCTTGTTTAACATCGTCCTACTCATCTCTTAGAGAGTCCTATTCTTCCTTTCAACTACCCCATTTGATTGTGGAGTGCGAGGAGCCGAGAAGTTATGGGTAATACCATGAGCTTCACAAAAGGCACCAAATTGCACTTCATTATCAAATTCCCTACCATGATCCGTCCTAATAGAAACAATTGAACATCCTAGTTGATTTTGAATTCTTTGACTAAAGATTTTGAAGTGATCGAAAGCTTCATTCTTGGATGCCAAAAATCTAGTCCAAGTGAATCTAGAATAGTCATCAACTATAACTAGGGTATAAAGGTTACCTCCATAACTCCGTATGGCGGAAGGTCCAAAGAGATCCATATGTAGGAGCTCTAAGCACCGAGAGGTCGAAACCAAATTCTTGGCTTTGTGACTTGAGTGAACTTGCTTTCCAACTTTGCAAGCATCACAAAAGTGACTATCAAACTTAATCTTGGGGAGGTGTCTTACCAACTCCTTAGAGACTAAAGATTGAATTAAACGCATATTAGCGTGACCTAATATCCTATGCCAAAGATTAGAACTATTATCTATAGTCGCAAGACATATGTTGTCTTTTGACTTCTTATTAACCTTCATGACATAAAGCCCATGCTTTCTAACACCTTTTCCAATGACTTTTCCATCTTTTACGATTTCACTGTCATGTTCCGAAAAGATGACCTTACACTTATTATCACAAATTTGACCTATACTTAAAAGGTTAAAACCTAAGTTATCTACGTGCTCAACATTTTCAATGGTCATGAAGTCAAGAGAAACCGTACCTTTGTCAATGATATTACCACGTAGACTACTAGCGAATGTGACGTTACCTCCATCATATGCTTTGTAATGCGAGAACAAACTTCGATTACCCGTCATGTGTTTAGAACATCCACTATCCTTAATCCACTCATCGGGCTCCAAATCAGTTCCCAAGCATATCTAGGTAACAACACACAAGATCAAACATTTGGTCCCCAATATCTCATGGGTCAAAAAATGTTAGTTCCAAACATCCCTTGCATTTGGTTGGGATGCATGAATGAGGAGGGGATTCCCCATGGAGAACAAAATGGAGGAGGGTAGTAAATCAAGTAACCATTTTGTTGTTCATTATTTCTCCTAGGTGTATTTAATCTAGGTTTAGAGTTATTATTATTCCTTCTAGGTGTTGGAGTTTTACTTCTAGGTCGTGAGTTGTTTTGATTATCTCTTGTAGGCGTTGTCGTTCTACTTCTAGGCTTAGACTCATTCCATACTCTAGGTGGAGTAGAGGATAGTCTAGATAAACTTCTATTTCCCATGAGAGGTTTACTTAATGGCTTGTAGAACTTACCAATAGCATTGTCGTCAAGTATAGGTAATTTTACCTTATTAACAGTAAGATGCTTTAGTTTTTCATCTAACTTAGACTTTTTAGAAAGTTCAGGATTTTCACAAAATTCATCTTCTGGCCGCGGTACCTTATCTATGGTGGCGGTTCCATAGTGATAAGGAACCGCGCCATACAATTTGGAACCGCATCCAGTGGGCGTTTTTTGTGAAAACCTAACTTGTTTTGGTTCACTAGTTGAGGCTTCATTTGAGTTAAAACCTAGACCAAGTCTTTCCTTAGAATGAACTTGTTTGTTTAACATATCATCAAGAGCACTAGTACCTTTCATGAACTTTTCCAATTTAATGGAGGTGCTCTTGAGATCTTCATTCTCTAATTTAAGATTCTCACAACTTAAGCAACCTAAATCAACCTCTTTGTTTTTCTCAAGTTTAGAAAATTTCTCCCTAAGTTCATTGATCTCATTTTCAAGCTTAGTTTTGGTTGATTTTAAGGTTTTATTCTTTTCTATGAATTTAAGACTAAGTTTGTGTAAGCTATCATATTTGCCTTCAAATTTAATATCATCTAAAGTGGAACTATCATTGCTATAATATTCGGTTTCAGAATGTACCTCTTTAGAAGTGTGAGCCATAAGACATTTCTCCTCTTTGGGGTTGTCATCATCATCTTCACCGCTATCGCTCCAAGCTCCACTAACGAATGCCGTGTGGTTCTTATCACGAGCGGGCTTTGGACAATCACCAATGAAGTGATTTGGATCACCACATCTAAAGCAATTCCTAACACCTTTTTCGTTCTTGACAAACCGATTCTTTGACAATGATTTCTTGTCATAGTTGGGTTGCCTAACGTGTTGGCCTCGTCTCTTGAAGAACTTCTTGAAATCTCTCACCGCCAATGCATACTCCTCGTCATCGCTTTCCGAGGAACTATCATGGTCACTTTGTGCCTTCTTGGCTTTAAGTGCAAGAGATTTCCTTTCACTCTTGGTTTTCACTAATTCCGAGTCCTTCAAAATTATCATCTCATGAACCTTCAAGTTTCCTATGAGTTCATCGAGTGATAAAGTTGAGAGATCTTTCGACTCTTCAATCGCCGTGACTTTTGCTCTCCACTTTGGATGTAAGGCCCTTAGAAACTTCCTAACATTGTTCTTGCTAGAAAAACCTTCATCAAGTGCTTTTAGACTAGTAATAATGGTGTTAAACCTAGCAAATGCACTATCAATAGTTTCATCTTCTAAGATGACAAATTGTTCATATTGTTGGACAAGAAGATCGATTTTGCTTTCTTTGACTTGGCTATTACCTTGGTGGGTTTCTAAAAGAGTGTTCCAAATATCTTTAGCGGTTTCACACATAAAAATTCTTTCATACTCTTTCTTAGGCAAAGCATTATAAATCACCATTTTAGCTTCATTATTTTTTGAAAGTTTCTTTTTAGTATCGTCATTAGCTTTGTCAAAAGTGACCAATTATTTTGTTTTAGAAACTTCATTAAATTGAAAGGGTAAAAAATCACCATTGGTAATAACATGCCAAAGATCTAAATCTTTTGATTTCACATAAGTTTCAAATCTATTTTTCCAATAAATAAAACTATCGGTTTCAAAAAGTGGTGGTCTTTGCATAGATTGCCCTTCTAGGTACTTGTTGGAATCCATAGATCGATTCAAGTTTTAAAATACAATATACTTTAAAAATTCTTGAGCAACCCGCTCTGATACCAATTGTAGAAACTAGAAGGGGGGGTTGAATAGTTTCTTATATTTACTTGTTAAAATGTGGTTTCCAAAAATTCCTTTTCAAAAACTTAGGCTTGAGGAAATATGTGAAATCTTCTTATGCACAATATGAACAATGATAGTGTAACTAAACTAATACTAACAAAAATATATCCACAAAGAATAAAGAATGATAGTGTAACTAATCTAGTACTAACACATGTATATGCATAAAGAATAAAGAATGTAAAGAGTTAAGGGTAAAGACAGATCAAACCGAACACCAAGGATTTATAGTGGTTCGGCAACGAAGCTCACTCCTCGTTCCTACTCCACTCCTCGAATACTCATTAATCGAGAGTTCACTACACAACAAGCTCCTTATGGTGGAGAAAACCGTACACGTCGCTTAACCAATTTCTGACTCTAAGCTAAAAGTTGAGCCCTAATCGTAGCTAGGACCAATCTACACAACTACACTTAGTACATACACAACTTCCAAATAGACACAACTACTTGGATCTTCACAACTATGACACAACTACAAGTCTATAAAATTAGATCTTCAATGGATCTTTGGTAGTGGACTCAACAGTTCAATAGGATAGTGTTCTTCTCTTTGCACTTGGAGAGAAAGGGATGGAAGAACAAGATTCACTTCTTAAACAAGTAATAATCAAACAAATGATCAAAGATTTGAGTGATTAAAGAAGGGGTTTAAATCTGGAAATAAATGTGCAAAAGAGGTGAGGTGAAAAGCTAAGAATGGTCCACTATTTATAGGACAAAGGAGCCAACGGCTATATCTGCCCGCGGTACCTTATCTTAGCCCGCGGTACCTTATCGATAAGGTACCGCCTAGGCGCTAAGGTACCGCCGGACTAGACTCCGCTCCTTTTTGTCCTTTAGTGGTGGAGGTCTTATCTGGATATAAAAAATATCCTGAAAGGATATTCTTAACCAAATAAGAATATGCCATTTTGAAATTTCAAATAATTAATTTAATAAAACATTTTCTTAAAAAGAAAGTTTAATAAAAACTTGTCACATTTAATAAAAAGTGAGTTTTAAGAAAAGATTAAATCACTTGATCACTTGATTAAGGTTAGTACTTGTTTATCCAAACCTTAAGTGAAAATGGGTAAAATGAAAAATACTTGAACTCAAGAATTCGTTTTTCGTTGTTTTCGTAAATGCTTGTTTTTACATATTGTCGTAATCAAAACTAAGCGAGACCGAAAAATGCAAGTAACGTTTTTAGTCATTATTGCATTAATAGATGTTATGACATTATTATTTAAAAAAATAAAAATTGGGTTTCGTTTATTCTTATTATTTAATTTAGTATCATATTTTACATGTTTTAATCCATGAATAAATTGTTATGCTAAATGTCCATTGTCAATTAATAATATGGGAATATTATTAAATTAAGACAAATCAAAATAGCGATAGAGTATACTTGAAAGTATATTGATCGATTTTGGATGATATTCGATGAATCGAATATTGGACTTATCCCAACTATACGATTTTACTTTTTGGATCTTTGTCATCAAGTAAATCATAAATAGTTATCCTTAGACTTGAGATACCAGGAAACTGTTATGAATCTAGTGCATCTCTGTGGAATAATCTAACGCTAAACGTAACTGGTAGCTACAAGGATTATTTTCGGAAGTATTGCAAAATTCATAAGTTTTACTCGTAGTCAATATGGAATTTATTTCCTCCAATTTTGTTTTGGAGTTTAATACAGCTGGGGCCCTCATGGGATTAGTAAGATGTTTGTGTGGCCACACCCAAATTTGTTTTGGTAATCTTGTTGAATCTATGAACGAGAAACATAATGGTTAATGAAAGGAATGACTGAGATCCATATTCTTATTAACGCTGTATTAGAAATAAAAGGATAATAATAATGATGAATCATTAAAAGCTTTATCTAGGAGACCTTACTCGAGTTGTACTAGAGAAATTGCTAAGTGTAACTAGACGCTAGTCAATGTAATCACGATATTCGAAATATGTTCAAGTGGGAGCTAAAAGTTTATGGACTTATATTTAATAGTCGTGTGATAAGATCGAACTCGAGATTATGGGATTACACGCAATACGTAAAGAGTTAATTTATTTAATAAAAATATTTATTGTATTGATTAATTTATTTAATAAATATATATTTATGTATTTATTAAATTAAACTGAGACATAACTTTAACGATCGTTAAATAATTAAGAGTTAAGTATTAACAAGCGTTAAATAAATATATAGTATGTAATATAATAGAAAGAAGGATGGAAGATTCCAGAACACCCCTAAGGGGTGTTTTGGTCGGTCGGTTATTGAGGAAAAGGAAGGGGAAAAACTTTCCATTTATTTGTTTTTGGATACATGTCTAGGCCTATATAAACAAACCTTCTCCTCATAATTCAAGACACACAAAATTCTATCCCCTCTCCTCTCTCTTTTGTCGATCGCAAGACAACCCACACTTGGTTGGTTTTCTTGTTTGATCAATTTTATTTATTTATTTATTTTTATTTTTTGGGTAAAAGGGACATTGTCCCCGGTAAATATATTACACCAAAAAGCGTTTAAGTACAAGGAATGTGGCTGAAGTACCACATTAACCGCAAGTGAAAAGCTTGTAACCAAGTGTGTATGACATGCCATAACCACACAACCAAAACTAAAACTACACTGGTCTAAGGAACATTAAAGTAAGTAACATCAGCTCTCCTAGCTCTCCAGCAGCAGCATAGAGGAAGTAGGCGACCCAAATAAGGTTGCCTCCTTAAAAACCTTCCCAAGAAAAACCCAAAGGGAAAAACCTTGGAGAAGGAAAAAAGAGTACAACCCTTACCTGGAGCTCCCTCCATGATTCAAACAAATATTGGGGATCTTCCATTTATCAAGTAAATTACGCGAAGAATGAGAAACCTTACTGAATTTAAACGTAACAAGCTTCAGCCGCACCATAGATAAAATAACATCAGCAATTTGAGGCACCGTAGAAGTTTGTTTGTTAAACAATATAGCATTTCTCTCACACCATAAGTAATAAGATGTAGCTCCAACAAGCAAGCGCGCGATAATACTAGTAACAGTCTTTCTTCGAGATAGAGCAATAAGATGATTATAAACATCACCAAGATGATGCGAAACACCCTCCATACCAGCCATATCACGAACACGAGACCAAACCTGTGTAGATATAGGACACTAAAAAAATAAATGTGAATGTGAGTCACGAACCATACTACACATAGGGCAAACAAGGAGGTCTAAATCAACATTCGGACCAACATCCTACTGACGAAGACGATCTTGCGTTTTCAGCTTCTGATTAACAAATAACCACATGTGAAACGCAAACCTCGGGATACATTGAGGAAACCAAACAATATCATGCCAATCCACCTCAACAGCTCTAGCACGAATAGAGTTCCAAACACCCGTAACCGAGAAATTACCCATATTCCCCAAACTATCACGCCATAACAAGACATCATTATTTGAGTTAAGCATAGGGATAGGGACGTTAACCAGCTGCGGAAATTTGACTGACCAGTCATTAGGCCAACACCAGTTACCATCAAGAATAAGATCACTAACCTTAGAATACATATTAAAACCAACGCGATGAATTTCTCTTGGGGTAATGAAATTCTGTAACGGGCATATATCATGCCATTTATCAAACCATGCAGACGTTGTAGCACCATTATTAACCTTACTCCATACAAAAGCACGAATAGTGGGCCGAATCTGCAACAATTTCCGCCAACACCAACTCATATTCCCAAGACATGGCACGTCCCAGAAATTCCTCCCTTTGAGCTTATAAGATTGGATCCGTTTCACCCAAATAGAATTTTTAGACGTTAAAATACTCCAAACATGCGTAACCATACGGGAAATATTAAAATCCTCAAGACTTCGAATACCAAGCCTACCCTCAAATTGAGGTTTACAAACCATGTTGATCCCTTTGGTTGGATCTATATTCTGTTAAGAATTAGTATAATCGTTTGTAATTAAACTAAAACACTTTGAGCACTCTTACTAAACACTAAATAAGTTATGCAGAATCTAACTTATAAAGCACAGAAGAACATAATTACTTTTAACTATTCGATTCTCTTATTAATCGACTTGTATGAGGTACATGAAACACATTGTACCTCTGTTCCTTTTATAGAGTAAGGAACCCTAGAAACCTTAGAATATTCTATAAAGATAACTATATCACAGACGATATATTATCAATATTCTAACTATTTAGGTATATCACATAAGATATACTCTAAATATAACTATGACATATCTTATACAAAGATATATTCGTCCTAATCTTCATAGCAGTACTTACTTTATAAGTAGCAGTACTTACTATGTACCGCGTTAACACTAACGGTACTTACATGTGAGACCCCCAAAATCTGACATGGAACAACTAGGCAACGAGGGGGTAACACGTCATAGTACATGAAACAATGAATTACAGTTGACACAAAGCTGACGTAATAAAAGCATATATATCACATCATAAATGATCAGAGTTTTAAACATAGGTCCCATAGTTTTATATGCGGAAAGATATATTATTTCATCATGATTTATAACATAAAGTTGCCCAAAAGATATAATAAATTTCTGACAGTTTATACTAAAACCAGTCTTTTAAAAGTATCACAGAAATCTCCAAGCTGCGATAATATCCTGCGGGCTCCCATCCAAGCAAAGCTAAGTAATAATACCTGAGATTAAACATGTAAAATCGTCAACACAAAGTTGAGTGAAATTCATAGGTTTAGCAATAAAGGTGTGGAACACAAGCATTCATTTGTAAAACAAGTAAATAGAGAAAATGGTTATGATCATTAACCATAGTCTGAAACAAATATTATTGTTGTTTAGTTCATGAACCGAAGCTTAACTCAAAGTAAGTTCCTCTAGGGAGTATTCAGCCTAAATACTCAAGTATAAACAAATGTAAGTGCGTCAAGGTAACCGGGACGGGGATTGTCAATCCCGATGGATCCACCCACAACATTCGCGCTTAGCGCAAAGCATACGGGACAATTAACGATTCATGATCAAGAGAGGAAACTTAAGGCTATTAACTATAAGCAATAATATCAATGAAAACTGTTGGAAAGCATACAAGTCTGAATAGCATACAAGTTCTGGATAGTATACAGTTTTAAATGGATGTGTTCCACCATGTAAAATCTCACCCCGCATTTAGAAACCTTGTTCAAGTAAAAAGGGGCTATGAACTCACCTTTAGTAAGTAATCACAAGGTAAAAGGGGCTGAGCAAAAAGAAGTCTTCACGGACCTATGCAATGATGACGCGTAATAAGAATGCGTTCAATAAAGCAATAACGTTTTAGAAGTGGTGGGACATAGTATGACTAGGTAACTTGCGTGCGATGGCGAGACCTAAGCTTAAGTTAAAATTTTGACCCAACACCTTGAACCTACTGTAATAACCTAATATCAACCTTGTATGATGGTCCAAGCATTTATGTGTGGGTTCCGAACACGTTTAAGACTCGGTTTGAAAAACCAAAACAAGGGACGGCATTCAGTTTTCTGAAAAAGGCTGTGAAGATTTGGTCATATCTAAAAATCTATAATAGTACAGGAGGTGAAATTTCTTGACATGTATAGGTATTTCTCTTACCTTTAAAATTTGGGAAAGAACAGCCCTAGAACTATTTTTAATCAACAGGAAATGCACTTTTAATGACAGACTATCAAAACAGAAAGTTGTAAACATCTTTCGTACCTTACGGTAGATTAAGCATAAATCCCAATCGGTAAAAGATTTTGACACGAAACCAAAAAGATAAGTTTTATTATATTTGTAGCTACTGTAAAAAGTCATAAAATCATAAATTAATCCTTTTTACCCAAGTCAATTTACCCATGTTTTAAGCATAACATTCAGATTTGACCTAGTTTAGTAAAACGACCGTTTCGGGCTCATCCGGACACTTCCCATTTCCATCCAACTCAACACATACTAATCACATCAGTGGGTATCCGTTTTTCATATAAAAACAAGGTCATATGTTTAAGAAAATTTTGCCATGACCTTTTTGTTTCTGTGGTGATTTCCATACTACAAAAACGACTCCATTTAGCTACCTAACCTCAATCAAGCAACACTTAGGCTATACCAAATCGCCACGCAAGTGTCCTAAGTCCTAATATGCCCTAAGTATCTATAATCTCAGTGGGTTTCACCCAAGGAATTCAAAATTCATGAATAAAAAGAATCAAAGTACTAGTAACATCAAAACTAAAATGCTAGGAGTGACTATACCTTCATAACAAGTAGGAATTAATCCAAACACGCAAATTAAACAATTCCTCCTCCTTGATCCATAGAAATTTCGTGGCCCTTAGCCACGTGTTAAGTCAATCACGGTACTCAGCAATTGAGTAGAAATAATGTAGTGAGATGATCACCGACGATATGGATGCCCGAGGAAAACACGAAAACCGCAACCTATCACAATAAGGCGCGTGTTAAGACTCGAACTCAATATCGATATATATACCAAATATAACATGACTCAAATGTTTTCAAAGTATACACGTTTCAAAACCATTGACACGAATCAAAAGAATCCATTTATCCAACGTTACTCGTTATAACACTTGAACACTTGAAAATGACTCGTCATACGACGCCAAGTCAACGCAAGTCAAACTATCCTTTACCCTTATTTGGACCAGTAGCTAAGTCATTTATATAATGACTAAGCAATTGAGTAAGTCACCATGTCCGATGGTGAACACTCAAACTCACGCAACACAAGCATTTGAACTACGTGTCCAAAATAAAAATCAGCAAGTACACCCTGAATGTACACACCGATCTACCCTATCTAGACATGTTTGTTTTACATGAAAATTGGTTTCAAGGTCACTTATAACCTGTATAAGACCTCACCAAAATTTGAGCTAAAGTTCACACTTTAAAATCCATCAGCTTGACGCTTTACTCGACTCCAAATTTTAGGACAGATTTGTACACTTGTTTTGTAAAACCGTTTGGACCACTTTAAAAGTACTAACCCGACAATACGTCTTTTGAAACCACTACTAGACTCATCAAACTCAGTTTGTAAACTTTGAAAATCAGTAGTATCAACTATCTAACCAAGCCTAAAGTCCCCGAGAGTCGACCCAAAATCAGCCACAATTTCGGATTGTGCCGACTTGCGTCTCCCGGTAGACGAAAACTAAAACTAGCATAACTTTTGACTCGTAATGAGTTATAAGCTCTATCTTATACCAAAACGTCCGTCTCGGAAAACTCTACAACAATTTCAAATAATCTCAGTCTTTCACAGACCTTAAACCCACGAAACATACTGTTTAAGGCTGCTGTCCCAAATTAGCTTTTTAGAAAACATGACAAATCTATTTTTCACTCAAAACCAATCATTCCCATACCCCTAGGATCACTATACTATCATACCCATCAACCAAACACTCCTAAAAACACTTGTATGAAAAATCTAACAAAAATCAAAGAGTAAAAACAAGACTTTTAAGGATCAAAACATGATAATCTTACCAAATATAACATATGCAAGATGATTAAATCATCATACAATCATGAAATCAAAAGTTTTTGAAAACCTTGATGCATGTACAAGATTTTGGTATCAATGGAATTACAAGAAGATTTTAGGGTGTGGTCTTTGATTAGTTTTTGTTAAAACAAGATGGATGGTGGTGGTTTATGGTGGTGAAGTGGCGGCAACAATGGAGGGTGGGGAGGAGATTGTGTTTTTTTTAGCTAGTGTATGTGTTAAAAGTGGAAGTGAAATGGCTTTTATATGGTGTTTTAAGTGGAGGGCTAGTTTTGCCAATTTGCAAACTTGTGGACTTAAAAACAATTAATAGTTTTAAAGGGTAGAAAATGGTTATTGGTAAATATTAAAAATATTTACGGGGCTCGGGTTTCGTAAAAATACTTTTCAAAAGTTACAATGCATCGTAAAAAAAATGATTATACGATTTCTCGACACGACTTAATACGTAATTAAAACGACATTATCGAAAATATTAATTATCGAAACAATCGATAAGTAAACGTAAAATTTTGGGCATCCGTCGGTGTCGCGATCACTAGGAATTCTCGTTGTACATTGATTTGAATAAACTCGTTGTAAAACGCACATGGGTGATTTTAAATCAAAAACATTGATTTAAAATAAATATGGAAAAATAAAATGAAAATTTATAATTCCATACAAAGTATTTATCGATGATCAGAAAAATACTTAAAAAAAGTATAATTTAAAAATCTCAGGATTTACATATAGCAATACAAGAAAACGTAATACGTTGGAAAAATTCAAGAAGCACGAATAAAAAGAATAAAATAATGTTGGGAAAGTACGGGTTCTCACAGTCTTCCCCCCTAAAGGAACTCTGGTCCCCAGAGTTCTCCTGAAAACAGTAGAAGATGCAAACAAGAGGAGGTACAAAATGTAAAACAAATTCATTGCTTCCCAGGTAAACTTCCGTACCATGACGAATCTTAACGGTTAGAATTCACTACGCTTCAGTTTCTTAACTCCTTTTCGTATAACTTTTCAGTCTTGGATTAGGATAACGATCTTTCAATACGAAGATACATTGAGAGATAGAGTTGTTGGAAATACGTGCGATAAACTAACAAGAATGAACACAAGAATCGCTTAAACAGGCAAAGTGCGATAAAATGAACCAAGATTGTAAATCAACAAGGGGTCGCAAATCGTGCAACTGTAAGACGTGAAAATCTTAAAAAGTAAGAATCTATTTACAAGAGAAATAGAAGGGAAAAATGAATAACATATGATCGTTTAAAATACAAGTTGTCACAATCAGTTGTCTAGGATTTTGGTATTACTTTAAAACTCAGTTTATGTATTTCCTTGATTAAAAGAAAATCTCACAAGGTGTAGTGATTTAAAATCAAACTATCTATATTTAGGGAGTAAGCTATTGCTATATCTTTTTCTTGATCAGGATTTTCAAAGTAAAAGTAGAACAGTTCAAGATAGTTATCCTTATCGGCTTAAGAACTTTTGGATGACTGTATTAAATTATCGTTAAAACTCGGGTTTATCGTCACCATTAGAGAAAATTCAGATTTTTTTTTCCAAGTTATTTTGAATCATTGTTAGAAATTATAAATTAATTTAAATAATTTCATTAGGTTGACAATAAAGTATGATATAATCAAATACTTTAAAAGGTACAGCTTGATATCTTTTGAAACATTAGGTAAATTTACCAAAGAGGATATATAGATCCGATACTTAACTTGAAACAGTTATTTTGGTAATTTAAACATTTGATAAAATGTATAAAATGTTCTTAAAAATTAATAATAATCTTTTTTTAGAAATTTAAGAAAGTGTTTAAGATATCAAACGATAAACACGTAACAGTTTCTGGTTTTCAAAAGGTGACAAGACAGCAACGAATGTGAATCATATAAAGGTCAACAATCTGTATGCGAGCAATATACAAAGGAATAAGACGAAAGTCGTATCAATTCTTAACAAACGTGGTAGAATAGTCACGTCAATAATAAAAATAATAAGAAACAAGGATTATAGCAAGATTAATTCACGAGTGCGGTTGGCGTCACCAATAACGGCTTATTAAGTTCTCGGTGGTCGAAATACGATCGAAAGGGAAAAGCCACACAACGAATTTTTGAATCAAAGAAAATTCTTAAGAAGTCAATTGAGAGAAGTTCCAGTAAGATGAACAACATTAGCAATGAAAGGCGAAATCAACACATGATTCACACGAATGAAATTTCAAGACGATAGTATCTTAACACATATCATGGCAATTACACGTAATCATCGTTCACGTCCAGTCATAAATCACTAATCGCGTCCAGAGACGTTTCGAAGGTCTACCAAAATAGATAGAGGTGGTCAATCGATGTAGGAGCATAGCAACGTTGAAACTTTCAAGTCGGGTATCAATGGTAAGAATTTAGGCAAATGGTAGCGAAAATTGTATCATGAGGATGATGAGGTAACAAGTAAAGCAAGGATCATTGAGTAAAGAAATCTGTGCTTGAGGCATGTATTTTGTTCAAGAAAGGATAAGGGTTCATAGGTGTATGTCGCGAACTGTTGTTACTCGCACAAGAAGTAAAAGTTTTCAAAACTTATATTTATCTAACTTTTTAAGAAGCATAATTAAAAAGTTGATTCTTGGTTAAATATTTAAGGTGACTACTATTTGGCCTTGCATGGCTCCTTCTAAATTAGGCATAGGTGATCAGGCCATGCATAATTTAGGACTAGCAATGCGATGCTCAGCTTCGTCAACCAATATTACATATCATATGATTTAAAATATGCATATAATGTCATTTGTAAAAACAGAAATCAAAATAGTTTATGAAACTATTTGCTAATAAGTTACTGGCTAACTGTTTTAAATCGAGAATTCGTATAGTTACAAGGGTTCTTTATAAGACCGTATTAGAACAATTTGTGAAAATACATTGTAAAATTAATATAAGTTAATTTTATAAGATAGCATTCAATTATTTAAGAAAACCCAAATGAAACCTTTTTTTAAAATGATTCGTAAACCAGACCAGTTTGAGTTGTATGGTAACATGACAATAGTTTATAAAGTAGTGAGTGGGTTACAAGAGGGAAGTAAGGAGTAGTTCAAGACAACCAATAATATGGTTACAAGGTGATTAGGTTTCAAGAGGTTTAGCCGAGATCGTCAGGAGACACGTGTCAAGATGATAACAAACGATATGAAAGCAAGATCTTCAAATCTCGTTCCAATTCAGTGGTACGATCGAAGCAATGAAAGAAAATAGAATGACAAATAAGTCATAAATAAAAGAAGGAATAAGGAATCCGTATGTGCACATCGTAATTTATTTGACAAAAATATATTTTTAAGAAAGTAGGGTATCAGTTAACAAATAGTACAATCACTTCGAAAAGCTTCTATATTAGGAAGTTACCGAATTTCAAAAGTTCAAGATCTAGGTACATGTATGACCGAACTCAAAGTTACTATTCTATTTTTTTTTCAAACGCAATCATTGTTTTTAGTTTGCAAAATATCATTAGTTAAAGTTTTACGAGCTCAAACGAACTCAAAACGCTTCAATCCATGTTTTTAACTTTTATTAGTTTTGACCTTTGGGTTTGACTAGACCAATTAACTTACTAAACGATATTCTAAGACTCAAAGCCTAATGCATTTCGATGTAAAACAATGTTTTGAACAACTTTCTAGTTTTACCCGAGACTTGAAACGGAATAAAAATGGACGAAAATGCCCTTGCATTAAATCTGTTAACAAAATGATATTTTAGCATTATTCAGAAAATAACTTCTTAGATTTTACAATCTCAAATGAGCGTAACTTGCTCGATTTTAAAGTTTACTGGTCAAATTTTATGTCCTAAACGGACGTCTCAACATGTAGAAATATATATATTTTTATGTCTAAAGTTATAAAAATATTTTCTCGACACTGTTAAACTTCCTGTAAAGTTTCTGTACAAAGTATATTTTTCGACACAGCGTGAAATTAAATCCAAATTTCATGATAACTCAAAATTAATGTACACATAGGACTTGTGGATTCCGTAAAGACGAAAGAAGGTAAACTGTATAATTAGTCATGTAAAGAAAACACAGTATAGAAATGGTTCAAGAATGGCAACGATAATCGGAGACATAAAAAAAATGACGCATATCATCCGTTTCTTCGGCTGAAAGATGCAATGCAGAAAGGTCTCTTGGTGGCATGATTTCCAAAATCACAAGATATATCGAGAAAGAAACGGGACAATAACAAGTGGCATTCCTGGAGCGAGGAGGTTCAATGAAAAGGGAGGATACAAGTAGGATCGTATTCCAAACAATCATCACATAAAAATGACGATTATGTGTTCAAGGTACAACGGAGGTTCTAAGTTGAAATCGAAACGTAGAATGGTCAATGAAGTAAGATGTAATCCATGTACAAGTGTCGCGTAAAACGGTGGCTTAAAGGTAAATCAAGATTATGAAAAACCAACAATATTATTCAGCACTGATTCAACGAATTCTTCGAGATGTGAGACTCACACAATGTCCTTTAGTCTTTCTGGGAGACACATTGAGCTACACAATGGTCTATAGACTAGACATTCAATTATGAATGGTCAGAAAGAAAATCTGCGTATCTAAGTAGATATTTTAAGGTAAATAAACAATGAAAGCAACACACACGGTAGTAGAATGAAAATCAGAAGTTCATCGAAAACAACACTTATTCAATCCCGAACAATGGTATCGCGAGAGTATGCACAACACGTATCAGCGAGTCAAGAAAAACAGACGGTTCAAACCGAACGAGCATATAAAGTCAGTTGTATCACGCATAAATGAAATAGCAATAGTACTCAGAAAAATGAGTATGAAAAGTTGGCAGCATACGCGCTCTGAATACAAGTATGTAACGTCATAACGATATAATATCATTGCAATAAAATCAATTCACAGGAACAAGATTTCAAGAAATACAGTATAGGCAGGTGTAATCACAGTAACATTCAATGATAATTCATGAAGCACATAGGCTTTGAAAGACATAGTAATTATCGTCATTAGCGTAAAGTAATATTTCAAAATGAAATCAAGAGATGAAATACTACAACGATAATTAAAAGTAAATAATAAGGATTAGAGAGTTACCCGCGAAGATATCGAGCAGCAATGGCAAATTCTGTGTTTGACACTTAGAAACAATAAAATATTTGAACTTTCGGTTATAGACTAAGTTTTGAAAAACGACTCAGTTCCCTATAACCATCGCTCTGATACCAATCTGTGAGACCCCCAAAATCTGACATGGAACAACTAGGCAACGAGGGGGTAACACGTCATAGTACGTGAAACAATGAATTACAGTTGACACAGAGCTGACGTAATAAAAGCATATATATCACATCATAAATGATCAGAGTTTTAAACATAGGTCCCATAGTTTTATATGCGGAAAGATATATTATTTCATCATGATTTATAACATAAAGTTGCCCAAAAGATATAATAAATTTCTGACAGTTTATACTAAAACCAGTCTTTTAAAAGTATCACAGAAATCTCCACGCTGCGATAATATCCTGCGGGCTCCCATCCAAGCAAAGCTAAGTAATAATACCTGAGATTAAACATGTAAAATCGTCAACACAAAGTTGAGTGAAATTCATAGGTTTAGCAATAAAGGTGTGGAACACAAGCATTCATTTGTAAAACAAGTAAATAGAGAAAATGGTTATGATCATTAACCATAGTCTGAAACCAATATTATTGCTGTTTAGTTCATGAACCGAAGCTTAACTCAAAGTAAGTTCCTCTAGGGAGTATTCAGCCTAAATACTCAAGTATAAACAAATGTAAGTGCGTCAAGGTAACCGGGACGGGGATTGTCAATCCCGATGGATCCACCCACAACATTCGCGCTTAGCGCAAAGCATACGGGACAATTAACGGTTCATGATCAAGAGAGGAAACTTAAGGCTATTAACTATAAGCAATAATATCAATGAAAACTGTTGGAAAGCATACAAGTCTGAATAGCATACAAGTTCTGGATAGTATACAGTTTTAAATGGATGTGTTCCACCATGTAAAATCTCACCCCGCATTTAGAAACCTTGTTCAAGTAAAAAGGGGCTATGAACTCACCTTTAGTAAGTAATCACAAGGTAAAAGGGGCTGAGCAAAAAGAAGTCTTCACGGACCTATGCAATGGTGACGCGTAATAAGAATGCGTTCAATAAAGCAATAACGTTTTAGAAGTGGTGGGACATAGTATGACTAGGTAACTTGCGTGCGATGGCGAGACCTAAGCTTAAGTTAAAATTTTGACCCAACACCTTGAACCTACTGTAATAACCTAATATCAACCTTGTATGATGGTCCAAGCATTTATGTGTGGGTTCCGAACACGTTTAAGACTCGGTTTGAAAAACCAAAACAAGGGACTGCATTCAGTTTTCTGAAAAAGGCTGTGAAGATTTGGTCATATCTAAAAATCTATAATAGTACAGGAGGTGAAATTTCTTGACATGTATAGGTATTTCTCTTACCTTTAAAATTTGGGAAAGAACAGCCCTAGAACTATTTTCAATCAACAGGAAATGCACTTTTAGTGACAGACTATCAAAACAGAAAGTTGTAAACGTCTTTCGTACCTTACGGTAGATTAAGCATAAATCCCAATCGGTAAAAGATTTTGACACGAAACCAAAAGGAGAAGTTTTATTATATTTGTAGCTGTAAAAATTCATAAAATCATAAATTAATCCTTTTTACCCAAGTCAATTTACCCATGTTTTAAGCATAACATTCAGATTTGACCTAGTTTAGTAAAACGACCGTTTCGGGCTCATCCGGACACTTCCCATTTCCATCCAACTCAACACATACTAATCACATCAGTGGGTATCCGTTTTTCATATAAAAACAAGGTCATATGTTTAAGAACATTTTGCCATGACCTTTTTGTTTCTGTGGTGATTTCCATACTACAAAAACGACTCCATTTAGCTACCTAACCTCAATCAAGCAACACTTAGGCTATACCAAATCGCCACGCAAGTGTCCTAAGTCCTAATATGCCCTAAGTATCTATAATCTCAGTGGGTTTCACCCAAGGAATTCAAAATTCATGAATAAAAAGAATCAAAGTACTAGTAACATCAAAACTAAAATGCTAGGAGTGACTATACCTTCATAACAAGTAGGAATTAATCCAAACACGCAAATTAAACAATTCCTCCTCCTTGATCCATAGAAATTTCATGGCCCTTAGCCACGTGTTAAGTCAATCACGGTACTCAGCAATTGAGTAGAAATAATGTAGTGAGATGATCACCGACGATATGGATGCCCGAGGAAAACACGAAAACCGCAACCTATCACAATAAGGCGCGCGTTAAGACTCGAACTCAATATAGATATATATACCAAATATAACATGACTCAAATGTTTTCAAAGTATACACGTTTCAAAACCATTGACACGAATCAAAAGAATCCATTTATCCAACGTTACTCGTTATAACACTTGAACACTTGAAAATGACTCGTCATACGACGCCAAGTCAACGCAAGTCAAACTATCCTTTACCCTTATTTGGACCAGTAGCTAAGTCATTTATATAATGACTAAGCAATTGAGTAAGTCACCATGTCCGATGGTGAACACTCAAACTCACGCAACACAAGCATTTGAACTACGTGTCCAAAATAAAAATCAGCAAGTACACCCCGAATGTACACACCGATCTACCCTATCTAGACATGTTTGTTTTACATGAAAATTGGTTTCAAGGTCACTTATAACCTGTATAAGACCTCACCAAATTTTGAGCTAAAGTTCACACTTTAAAATCCATCAGCTCGACGCTTTACTCGACTCCAAATTTTAGGACAGATTTGTACACTTGTTTTGTAAAACCGTTTGGACCACTTTAAAAGTACTAACCCGACAATCCGTCTTTTGAAACCACTACTAGACTCATCAAACTCAGTTTGTAAACTTTGAAAATCAGTAGTATCAACTATCTAACCAAGCCTAAAGTCCCCGAGAGTCGACCCAAAATCAGCCACAATTTCGGATTGTGCCGACTTGCGTCTCCCGGTACACGAAAACTAAAACTAGCATAACTTTTGACTCGTAATGAGTTATAAGCTCTATCTTATACCAAAACGACCGTCTCGGAAAACTCTACAACAATTTCAAATAATCTCAGTCTTTCACAGACCTTAAACCCACGAAACATACTGTTTAAGGCTGCTGTCCCAAATTAGCTTTTTAGAAAACATGACAAATCTATTTTTCACTCAAAACCAATCATTCCCATACCCCTAGGATCACTATACTATCATACCCATCAACCAAACACTCCTAAAAACACTTGTATGAAAAATCTAACAAAAATCAAAGAGTAAAAACAAGACTTTTAAGGATCAAAACATGATAATCTTACCAAATATAACATATGCAAGATGATTAAATCATCATACAATCATGAAATCAAAAGTTTTTGAAAACCTTGATGCATGTACAAGATTTTGGTATCAATGGAATTACAAGAAGATTTTAGGGTGTGGTCTTTGATTAGTTTTTGTTAAAACAAGATGGATGGTGGTGGTTTATGGTGGTGAAGTGGCGGCAACAATGGAGGGTGGGGAGGAGATTGTGTTTTTTTAGCTAGTGTATGTGTTAAAAGTGGAAGTGAAATGGCTTTTATATGGTGTTTTAAGTGGAGGGCTAGTTTTGCCAATTTGCAAACTTGTGGACTTAAAAACAATTAATAGTTTTAAAGGGTAGAAAATGGTTATTGGTAAATATTAAAAATATTTACGGGGCTCGGGTTTCGTAAAAATACTTTTCAAAAGTTACAATGCATCGTAAAAAAAATGATTATACGATTTCTCGACACGACTTAATACGTAATTAAAACGACATCATCGAAAATATTAATTATCGAAACAATCGATAAGTAAACGTAAAATTTTGGGCATCCGTCGGTGTCGCGATCACTAGGAATTCTTGTTGTACATTGATTTGAATAAACTCGTTGTAAAACGCACACGGGTGATTTTAAATCAAAAACATTGATTTAAAATAAATATGGAAAAATAAAATGAAAATTTATAATTCCATACAAAGTATTTATCGATGATCAGAAAAATACTTAAAAAAAAGTATAATTTAAAAATCTCAGGATTTACATATAGCAATACAAGAAAACGTAATACGTTGGAAAAATTCAAGAAGCACGAATAAAAAGAATAAAATAATGTTGGGAAAGTACGGGTTCTCACATTACATAACACTAACAGTACTTCAAATACACTAACGGTACTTGACACTTAACAAATAATTCCCAACAATCCTCCCCTAAACAAGAAATGATAACTTGTTGTCTTCTTGTTTCTTTTGTACTGGATGTATTAGAAATACATGTCTTCAGTCTTTCCTTCATCCTTGGATTGAACTTGGTAATTTGTATTTGTATCCAACTGAATGTAGCCAAACACTTCATATGTAGATCTTCTTCTGATAAGATAATCTTCAAACACTATGAGTATCATCTTTGTCTTCAAAATATGATCTTCTTGTATCTTCTAAACATTCATTCATCTTTGCAACATCAGTATTTGTCTTCTTGAGTTTAGTCCTTAAACTCTTGATCATAAATCTTCCACTTGATTTGATGATAACAAAACCTTCTAAGTATTATATCTTCTAATACTTCTTTGGCTGCAATCTTCATACCTGAAATAAAACTGTTAACAACAAAACACCAATCTGTATTGGCTTCATGATTTTTAGCAAATCACCAGCTATCAACGGATTTGATAAATTCTTTACCAGTTAGCCGTACACTCTGGAATAGCCAATACTTTATTCACAAAGAATAAGGTGTAATGAAAACCTTACAATTTTTGGTAAATTGTCAACCATCAACGGATTTGATGAAGTCTTTACCTAGTACCGTTTGTCTAGGACTAGCTAACTCTTTGTCTTGAAACAAGGTGAGTTAGAACCATATAGTTTTTAGCAAACTATCAGCTTTTAACGGATTTGATAAGTCTTTACCACAAACCGTTTTCTTATGGACTAGCCAGTTCTTATGTGTGTTAGACATGGTGAACTGAGAACCATTTATGAAGTGTGACTGAAAGTCAAACACTTAAGATTCTTTCTCAGCTTCTTCCTCATCTTTCAAATCCTTGATTTGTTGTTTAACCATTCTGATCAACTCCAAAGCTTCAGCAGATTCTTCTGTAACTTCCAATTGTTGTTCTAACATCCTTTCCAACAATTTTCTTTTGAAGGGATAAGTCTTCTCATGCAGCATATAATATGTAACATCATCTACATCCAAAATATGCAATCCGTAGGACCTGTAATATCTCTAGTAACTAGGAAGCTGATTCTCTAATTCCTTCAACATTTCTTGATCACATTTGTGTGGCTCATACATAAAGATAAACTCCCTATATAATAGTGATACTTTAGTTTTACCTGCACTAGCATCTTCAACTAACCTTACAAGATCTTGGATATCTTGTCTTTCAAGTATGTGAAGGATATCTTCCAGAAGTCTGAATATCCTTTTTGTGCCATCAGATCTCTGAATCCCATGAGCTTCAAGTCCTTGATCTGTAGAGTAAATCCACTTAGAAATGGATGCTCTTTTTCCAAAAATCTCTTTATCAAAACATCAATCTTCAAAGTTTACAATCTTCAAGTACTTCCTTAAGCTCTCATCATCATCACTATCTTCTGCTGTAGTTTTAGCTTTGTTGATCTTTTCCTTTTAACACTCTTGGAAATTCCTTCAAGTTCTGTTGAACCCTCTTCCAAGCTTGTATGTATCGTTTCCTCAGTATGTACTGTTGACTGTGTATGTACTGCTTGTACATTTTCAGTCTGAGCAATTCCTTTAGTTTCAACTCCTGTATTCATCCTTCGAGCAGTCTCTTCCTCTCTTGAACTTACTTTCTCCTTTCTATTCTTCCTCACATAAGTGGTTTTGATAGGTGGATATGTACTTGTAGGTTCAGCAGTACTCGGCTCAATTCTAGGAGTACTACCAAATTGTCTTTGTTGTTGTAGATGTTTCTTGAATTCTTCAACAACTTTCTTGTCTACTTCAGATCCAATCTCAACAAAATCAATTGAGTCCTCTTACTTTGCTCATACAAAGTCTTGATTTCTTCAAAAGTTTTCTTGACCAGCTGAATATGAGTGACTCCTTTTACTTTCTTTATAAATTTCATCATTTAACTTATAATCTGCATAGTTGGAGGCTTAATCTTTTCTTTTCTTCTCTTTTCAGCAAAGAATCTTTGTTGCTCCCTTACCAGATCATCAATAAATCTTGATTTTTCTTCTTCATCATATGCATCTTTTTCTTCAGCTATCAATGAGTCTGCAAGATGCTCACTTGCATGTATCTCAGCTTGAATCCTATCATACTCTTGTATGTTCCATTCTTACTGTATCCTTTTAGCTTCTAACAAATTTTGCTTTGCTGCAAGTTCCTCCTTCAATTCATCTTCACGAATTTGTGCTTGCATTCTATAAGCAAATTCCTCATCATGGTCAATTTGATTAAATCTGTACATGACTCTGTTTATATCATCATCTGAATCACTTTCATCTTCAGATTCTGACAATAATTGCTTCTTCCCCTTATCCTTTGGATTTATCTTAGGCAGCTTCTTCTTCAGTTTGGCAGCTACTTCTTCATTAGCTAACTGTTGAATGACTATACCTTTTGTAGGGTGTGAAGCTTGTACTTTCTTACCTTGAATTTGATCCTTTGAGGCAAGTACTTCTTGTTGTGTCTTTTTCTCCACTTCTGCTTGCTTAGCCTTCTCGACTAAATTCTTCTTTAGATCAAGCAACAATTTGGCTAAAGTCTCATTTTCTCCAAATGAACTTTGACTTTCCAGTGAAGGATGATCACCAGCGGTACTTGCAATTGGCTTAGCAGTACTTGCAATTGACTTAGCAGCACTTGGGTCTTCAACAATGTCAACAGTACTTGTAGTTGGCTTAGCAGTACTTGGATCTTCAACAAAGTTGACTTCACCAGTATTAGACACACTTGTTTCTTCAATCACTTGTGTTTCCCCAGATTCTTTATCTTCCATAGAAGCCATCATATCAATTTGCACTTCTTCAGTCTTTTCTGACTTATTGCTTTGTGGTGATGGATCAGGAAACTGATTAGAAATTTCCTCCAACTTCTCATAGAAAACATTCCAATTTGCTTGAGGTGGTGATTGAACTGATGGTTCTGGCTGAGTTGCCAATGTTTCTGCAACTTGTGGCTCCTCTGGTTGATTTACCAATTTTTCTTGAACTTGTTCTTGAACTTGTTCTTGAACTTGTTCTTGAACTTGTGGTTCCTCTGGAGTAGGTTGTGGGTCTTGCTGTTGAATCTCCATGTCTGAAGGTTCATCCACACCAGTCTCTAAACCAGTTCCATCTTTAAAAGTCCCCATGACATCTTCATCCAATTCAAAATTGATGTCATTTCCAGAGATCCTTGTTTGAATATCAGAAGAAGGTGGTCGTTGTTCACTATTCCTTCCCTGTTCTTCAATATTCCTCCCCTGTTTGGTTGCATTCAGTTGCCTTTTCTTGAGGTTCCTGAACCTTTGCTTCTTGATTGCAGATGTCTGAACAGATCTATATTGCCTCATCCAAAATGACACTTTTGTCCTTAACTTGAGTAGGCTAGCTTCCAATTCAACAATTTTCTTGTCTTGAACAAGCTTATCTTTCTACAATACCTATACCTGTTGGGACAAACTTGTACACAAAGAAGTTAAATTTGCAACATCCACCACCTCTGGTGCTTGTGCTTGTGGTGAACCACTAGCAGCAATAGAAGCAGCAGGTGTGTGGATCATCTCATCAGTGTTTGGTGGAATACCAACATTGTGAGAAGAAGATTGTGAATCTTCTAGAGAGTGGGAGCTCTGGTGATAAGGAGTTTGCTGAGAAGCACTAGCATTGCTAGGTTCCTCACCTTCTTGATTGGCAGGTTAGGCTAACATATGGGCAAATAATGGTGTGACAGTTCCTGAAAAGGCATTGCCTTGTTTGTTCAAGAAAGAGAAAGTTCTCTTTGTGAATGAAGGAACATCCCGTGTATCAGTTAATGCTAGTAGGGTAGGTATTTGGTCACTAACTAAAGCCTGAATGAATCTAGGATACATTAAAAACTTCTTAGTCCCTTCCAAGTTCCTAGTCATGCCTTCAAAAATTAATTTTGAAAAATTAAAAACCCTGTTATTTGCTAGACAAATACCAGCAGATGCCAATGCAGCAGGTATTTGATCAAAAGATGTACTTTTTGAACTTAAACAGTGAATAATAGCATGAAAAAGCAATTTCCATTGAGGTGAAAATAATGCTTTAAAGAAAGTAAGACTTTCCCTACCACCCCCATAGCCCATGGCTGCACGACCATTGTGAATCTCTGTATTATTAAGCATATAAGTCCATTTTCATCATTAAGTCTCAAACTTGCTCTTAACAGTACCTCAGTGACATATATATTCCTATGATTTACCCTAGCCTTAATGCAAGGTTGATCAAAACGAGTACCTAGAACAGCAGTATCCCAAAATTGTTCAACAATGGGTATGAGACAACTGGACTTATAGTGAGTGCGAAGCGAATATGACTTCGAGAAAAGAAACCAAGCATCTCATGGAAACCAAGTGAGTCATCATTCGTAACAAGATTTGCAACTAATTATGCTTAGAGATTACTTGTAAGGCAGCCATTAGTATTTTTGATGATCGAAAGATTAGAGAGAGAGAGTTATAGAATCAAGAGAGAAAAATAAAAGATTAGGTGAATCAATTGTGTAATTGGGGTAAGTATTTAAGTAAATAAAAAACCCAAGCGTGAAGAAACCGCCAAATTTACAAAAGAGACCCTTAACGGTACAACGGACATGTAGCGGTACATGGAACATAAGCGGTACATGGTTTTGTGCTAGCGGTACTTGGAGTGACAACGGTACCTCACAAATTTGACCAGTTCATGCTTTCCTCTAGACATGTAACCTCTTTTATCTTCTTCTATAAACCTGCAATAACATAAAAAACACAAAGCATAGACTATACAATAAAATTAATATAAAACTTGTACATCTATTACCTCCCCTCAACATATGCAGCATGTTATTGGTTGAGCATACCAATGTGTGTCACCAGGAATTCGAATCTCTTTGCATCAAATGCCTTGGTCAACAAAACAGCTACATTGTTGTCTGTATGAATCTTCAAGACTTGAATAAGCTTTTTGTCATAAGCATCTCTTATAAAGTGATGTCTTATTTCAATATGCTTAGTCTTGGAGTGAAATACTGGATTCTTGACAATGCATATAGTACTTTCATTATCAATGTAAATCTTGGTGTTCATGAAATTGAACCCATAGTCCAACAATTGATTTTGAATCCAAAGTACTTGTCCACAGTAATGAGCAGCAGCTACATATTCAGCTTCAGTTGTAGAAGTAGCAACAATGGTTTGCTTCTTACACTGCCATGATATGAGTCTTCTGCCTAGGAATTGACAACCTCCTGTTGTGGATTTCCTATCATGATTTGCTCCAGTATAGTCACTATCTGAGTAAGCTTCCAATTCAAAGGTGGAGTCTCTAGGATACCATAATCCTAAATTAGGTTGACTTTTAAGATATTTAAAAATCTTCTTCACAGCGTAAAGATGTGACACCTTTGGATGAACTTGGAATCTTGAACATGCACACACAGCAAACATTATATCTGGTCTTGAAGCAGTAAGATACACCAATGAACCAATCATTGATCTATAGAGATGAATGTCAACATCCTCTCCATGTTCATCTTTTGATAAAGATTTCTTGGCTTCAAAAGGTGTGCTAGTACTCCTTGTATCCATACATGAAAATTTCTTTAAGATTTCAGCAACATATTTATCTTGGCTGATAAATATTCCATCTTTCCTTTGTTTGACTTGTAGTCCCAAAAAGAAAGTTAGTTCTCCCATAGAACTCATTCGAATTCTTCCTTTCATCAAAGCTTCAAACTCTTCACACCATGTCTTCTTGGTAGAACCAAAAATGATGTCATCAACATAGACTTGAAATAGAATAATGTCTTTGGCATTTTTCTTGATGAACAGAGTTTTGTCAATGGTTCCTCTCCTATATCCATGTTCTAGCAGAAAGTTGGATAAAGTTGCATACTAGGCTCTTAGAGCTTGATGCAGACCATAAAGTGCTTTGATAACTTTGTAGACTCTATTGGGGAATTTAGGATCTACAAAACCTGGAGGTTGTGAGACATATATCTCCTCTGAAATAGTACCATATAGAAAGACATTTTTCACATCCATTTGATAGACTATAAATCCCATATATATTGCAAAGGCCAAAAATAACCTAATGGCTTCTATCCTTGCCACTGGTGTAAAAACCTCATCATAGTCTATCCCTTCTTCCTATCTGTAGCCTTGAGCAACAAGTCTTGCCTTGTTTCTCACAACAACCCTACTTTCATCCTTCTTGTTCCTGAAGACCCATCTTGTACGAATTACACTTTTTCCTGAGGGAAGATCCACAAGAATCCAAACCTTTTGTAGCTCAAATTGTGTTAATTCTTCTTGCATGGCATCCACCCAACTTTCTTCATCAAGAGCCTAAGAGATATTTTTGGGCTCTACTTGAGATAAGAAAGAGGCAAACAAACAATGCTGAGTATCTTTATGATTTGTTCTCTGCTGTTGTTTGACATAACTCACTAGTGCACGAGTTTCAATATTGGTTTGCAGTTGTCTTGTGACAATCCGTCAATTTATGGTTGATATTTTATTCTCAAGTATTATTTAAAAACATTATTTTAATGTTATATTATGAACTCACTTATTTTTGGGAAGAAATTTGGATTTATGTCTTGAAGTAGCATCAACTACGTCTGAACCGGAGGATTATACGTTACGTGATTACGTTTACATACACCGTCTTTGGTGACACTGCGACATTTCAGGAAATAAATTTATCCGTGAATAACTTTAAATTTGTGTTGGTTCATAAACTCACAAATTTACGAGAAGAGATTAGGACTTACGTTCATAATTTAACGTCTTTTACGACTAAACCGGAAACCTTAGGATTACGTATTTACGTTTTCGAACTCCGTTTTTGATGAGACAATTTTTATTAGATTCGTTTTGTGTCGTTGATTCATAATTTA
Source organism: Glebionis coronaria (assembly GCA_025667525.1). Taxonomy (NCBI): domain Eukaryota; kingdom Viridiplantae; phylum Streptophyta; class Magnoliopsida; order Asterales; family Asteraceae; genus Glebionis; species Glebionis coronaria. The sequence goes on along the minus strand of JANFOE010001262.1, from coordinate 263,097 downwards.
TAAAAACGTTTTTTGTAAAACGACCCTGGGGCACGCAAATCGAGGAAACTAGAATCAAGGAATACCCATAAATTAGCGGGATGGGATAAAACAAGTTTATCCCACCCCACTAACTAAAAGGGAAGGCCAAGAGGACACCACATCATTTGATGTGGCATCCTTACACTCTACAAGCTTACACATGTAAGCTTAGCTTAACATGGAAGCATTATTCACCCACCAAAACCACAAAACCACTAACACTTACCATTACTTCCATTTTCACATGCAAACCATCATTTTTCCTCTCCTCTCTCTCTTAAATTCGTCTAACAATCATCAAAAACAACCCTCATTTGATCTATGTTAGCCATAAAATCATGTGTTACTCATACACATGATGATGCTACTTTGAAGCTTTGAAGATTGGAGGTGATTCTAACATCCAAGGAGAAGATTTGGTGATGTCCAAGGGCTGATTTCTTTATGAAGTTTACAATTATTGGTGGCCTTGAAGATTGATGTTGATCTACCACAAGTTTTGCCATCAAAAATCTAAGCCTTGATCATAAACTACACAACCTTGGTGGTATAGAGATTGTTCTTCCTATCCTCTTGTTATTTTGATTATGTAATCTTGTATTTTATTTATTTATTTATGTATATGTATATGATGATGAACGATGATTAAAAATATTATGTGGGGATTTGGTGTTATAGATTTGATAAACATGGGTAAAAAGATGGAAAAACCACATGTAAAAATGGTTAAATCTTGCTTGAAAAGATGGCTGTATAAAAACAGTAAGTAACCAAATGATAAACTGATAAAATAGTAAAGTGGAATCAATATACAGTAAGTATTAGGTGTTATACACATGTGAGAGTTGGCCATACAATGGAATCATCAAAATGAGTGAGATATGATAAAAACAAGATGAGTGCACCAATCTGAATAGTCTGTTTTGTAGGGACTGTTAATGATAGTTATACATAGAATGAGCAGTAGCAATAACTAACTTATTTGTAGCACATAATATGAAGTTTATTCCATACAAAAATGATCTTCTATCTCCTTATAGAACTCAAGATATGATAAAAATGGTGAAGATGAAACTAAAAATTAGATTTTGAAGAATTAATGTTTAATAGTATTATATAAGCACTCAAACTAATATAGTATAAAATGTGAATTAAAACCCACTAACTTATAAATTTCATTTATATAAATATGTATAATGTTAAATAAATGGACACTTTATAAAAATGGTAGTTGAATAAGATTTATAAGTTATAAAAACTATAAACATGATTTTTTTTACGACTTTTTCGGCTATTACCTTAAAATTAACGTTTTTCGCCAATTAAAACTTAGACGATCAAACCCGTCTAATGTAAAGTTTTTAAAAGTCATATAATGATGTATAAGTACCTAATACAAGTAAAAACCGATAAAACCCGAACTATATGACATACGGACATTAACGAGCTAAGTTAGCATATTTGGACTAATAATTTAACTAAATAAGTTAAACACTTATAAAAATTACTTATTGGGCTTAACCCATTTGGGCCCAACATGTAAAGTATAAATACTGATAATACAAGTATAAAATTTATTAATTCAAGTTAATGAACTTATAATAGGCTTATTGGACCTAAAACATGTAAATAGGTAAAACTAGTAAACTAGTAAAACGTTACCAATACATAAACACTAAAATGAGTAAATAAGAATATATAAACCCACTTGATCATCATATGTATAAAATCATCATATGTATATTTGTTATTTTTATAAAGACGAGTATTATTTGTCTAGGTTTCCGTGATTGAAGCACGTATGGTACGTCCGAATTGCCGATAACCCGCCTTCCCACATCAACGTGAGTTCATAGCCTCGCACTCTTTTAAATGTTTTTATGAAATGTTTTATAAACCCGCGAGGGAGATAACATGTTAGTTTTGATAAAATAGGACACTAGTTGTCCCGATTGTCTGTTTATTGATTTGGACCCGAATGATTGTATGACCTGATGTATGATTAAATGACCCGATAGATGAAATGTAATGGATTATTAAAGTTAGGTTATGTCACTAAAAGTCCCATTAGCATGAATTGTGAACTACCGGGATTTGGTAGACGCTTATGCATATAATAGTACTATTTGGGGACGATCACCCTAGTTCGCGCCTTGACGGTTGATCCCCGTCGTGCCACATTGATTGGTAAGCGAATTTATGTATGAGAAGATTTACACAAGCGTGATTATTGTGACGACACGCTTATTTAGATGGGCAAATTGAGTTTCGGGCTAGCTACCCGTTGTTTGTTGTAGTAAGGTAACAATGTCATGCGGCTTATAATAATCTAAAATAACGAAATACTGCTATACGCACTAAATTACGATATATTGCCTGACTAGCAATACGGGGTCTTATTATTGATGTTATGTTCGTGTTTTGGTTTTACATAACCATATTCATATAATGGTTTTTATTTAACTTTATACAACGTTATGAAAAGTATTGTATGATGTTTATCACGACAATGATTCGTATAATAATTTTGAAGGCGAAAGCCTATATTATGATTTTGATAAGGATTTGTATAAAATGACTTTGGCGATTTTATGGCCTATTACAAAGATTTGTACGAAATGATTTTCGGTAATAATTTTATACCGATGTTATATTGATGGATTTTATTAAACTCTATGAATTCACTCGGCGTTATCGCTGACCTTTTCTTTTAACATGTTTTATCTCAGGTACTTGAAGGCAATTCTCGGGAAGACAACAAGAATTCATGGCCCGCACTTGAATAATAATTTCCATTCAAATGCTTTGTAAAACCTGTATAAAATACAATGACTTGGGACCTATGTAAATTTGATACTTATGAATGGAAATGTTTTATTATTAAACGACGCGATTTTTAAGCATTGTCTATGATGTGAGTAATGTGCTATCCCGTAACACCAACGAGTCTTCCGCTGTATTGAGTTGTAAAAATTTGGGGGTGTTACAGTTTGGTATCAGAGCTCTCGTTATAGAGAATGAAAGATTTTTAAAACTAAGGTTTTGAATAAAACATTTCAAAATCTTTTAACTATAAACATTTATCTAAAAATGTCTAAAAATCTTTTGACTATAACGGTGCCAAAGAATTCCCGAGTTACCGACAAGGCCAGACTGAGAAGTGTTATTTTAATATATATATATATATATATATATATATATATATATATATATATATATATATATATATATATATATATATAACTTGGATTATATATATATATGATGTAATTTGATTACATGATTGTTTGATGATTATTTCTATATTTATACGAGGTATTTATACGACGTAGATTGTCACAAGGAACCCTAAATCCCCTAGAAAATTAATCTAAGCTATTTCTTTAGGAATTCTAGCCATTCCAGATCTAAACCAAGTTGTGGATATTTATGATCCCAACAAATGGTTGATATTCATAGAAATGTAGTTATTAGTTGATTGTGATATTGAAGAAGAGTTGGCGAGATTAAATTTGATATCGATGTCATGACGATCTTTCCTTATAGAGTGGAGTTTGACAAAACGTTACCACATGGAAAGATGTCATCTGATTCGGTGTCACCCAATTCTTAAATTTAAGAATCAAAAGGGTGAATGTTGCACTTGAGGCTGTCATTGGAGCCTTTACCCAAAAGCCTCATGCCACTAGTACCTTTCCGAGAAGTCTAATTGAATGATCGAGTCATTTCATACTAGTGACTCATTTGATAACTATTGTTTTAAGAGATATAGGATTGGAAATTAAGTGTTGTTCATATCGAGCTTTTATTGCCTTATTAAGGTCTATGAATAAGGTTGAAAGTATTGGAGAATGAGGTAGAATATCGAATTGAGTATATGTTGATTGAAAACTTGAATAAAGTAAAATTTAACTTGTATGGAATATAAGATTGTTAAGAGGAAGTCGTTAAGTTCTGTGATTGAATTATAAGGTCTTAATTGATTGTTGATTCGTGTTAAGGGTTGTTCCTAGGCCATTGTCCACTAACGAGGATGCCCAGTGTCCAAGAAATAAATTGAAGAAATCTTCTTCTGAATTGGGACCAATGGATCTTTCGGGACATGTGGAACACCTAATGACTCTTGTAGATTAATATTCATTGTGGTATCTTTTAAAAATCCCTAACTTAACTGAGACATCAGTTGGTAGGATGTGTTCTTGGAATTGTATGACATAGTGACACGTAATGTGTTACGGTACAATTTTGACTTGTTTGTGATTAATGAAAAGACTACCTTTAATTGCTAAATTCTACATGTATCGATGTTATCTATCTTTTCTTGCTTGTTCCTAATTTTCGCATTAGTGATGCAACCATTGAACAAGTACTCATCTCGACTTGAGTTACGTTGTGGATTATTCATTTTGAGTGCCATCGAGGTCACGGACCTCATGATTATTTGGCTAAGCTCATTTCCTATTATATTGTAGTTAGTTCTTAGTGAACAACTTTTCATCACTCTTTTGCAGATCACTCATTGTTTTATAAGCAAAAACAGTTTCCCTTGAGAAAATTGAATTTTCATCACCATAAGGATTATTTAAAGTGAGATTTATTGATATTGTGTATAATGCAGTTCGTTTTTTCTTAGTTCTTGCTAATGGAAAGTCCAACCAATATCGGGTATTTAATTGTTCTTGGTTGTTAAGCTTGCTTGGATATTCTATTTCTAATTCAACAAAGACTTGCAAAAAGGAAAAATATTAACTACTTATATGTAAAACATATTGCAAATACCACGTTTTTATTCAAGTAAAATTCAAAATGCCAAATATCAAACTTAAAGGACTGAAAATGTAAATGCTATGAAAGATAAATGCTTGAAATGTAAATTCTAACAATTATAGGGACTAAAAGTGCAAAACAGTTAACTACAAGGATCAAAAATGCAAATTTTATAACCAACTAACCAAAAATGTAACAAACTAACAACTTAGAAACTGAAAATAACAACTTTTAAAACTACAAGGACTAAACACTTGCAAAACCCTAAAAACATGGAAGTTTAACCAGTTTTACACACTGTTTAAAACTAAAGGGACCAAAGAGCAATTTCAAAAACTTTTTAAGACAAAAACGGGTTAAGCACAAAAATAAGCTCGTTTGAGCTTAATACTCAACCAAATTTAATGAAACAAGTTTCAAAACTCTTAAAATCCCAATTAAGCTACGTGTGTCAAAGGAAACTGGCTAAAGTTGAGAAATAAGCAAATGAGTGCTTATTAATAAGCACAAAATAAGCTATAGCAAAATCTAATCAGTCACAACTTGATTTTTTGATTAAAACTGATTAAGCAACTGAATTAAGGAACGGGAAATCAAACTAGAAAGTTTTTCATCAAGTAATAAGCTCTAAATCTGAATTAAGCTAAAAATGGGCTTATGTTGACCAGGCGTTGACCAGCTTATTTTTCAAAAAGCTGATTTTCTCAAAAATCATGTAACTCAATGACTTAAGAGGATTTGTGAAGAAAAATTGCCAAGTTTATGAAGAGAATAAGGAGATACAAAAATCCAGCTTTCATTTACAGAAACTTCACTTAAGTTGGCTTATCTGATTTTTGCTTATTTCTATCTGATTATTGAATACTGTAGAAAATGCTCTTGGATTCTAATTCTATATGATATAAGCTACAAATAGAAACAAATTTGGTAAAATTTCATTAAGTTTTGAATGAGAACTGATCAAATCAAGATGACAAGTTCTATATGACCAAAATGACTGAAATCAACCCAAACATTTTTGAAGCCATTTGCCTGTTTGACCTTCTCTTTGACTTGTAAATGACTGAAAACTCTTTACTACCACCTTTTAACTGCAAATAAACTCTAAAACACCAAAACTCAATGATTGAAAACTCTTGTTAAGCTAGTCCCAAACACTCCTTTAACTGATATTTATGAAAATTTATGAAGACTTTTTGATTTTGAAATGGAACTGAGTGAAAATCTATAGCTAGCTAGATTCAATGGTCAGAATGAAAGGTTTGAAAGAAGTTTACAAGCACTTATCACTACTAGAAATACAATCAAACTACAAGGCCAAAAGTTACTGAATTAATGCAGTTAGCTAGAATCTTAATCAAATTCAAAGAACAAGTAACAGAATTAAGCTACAAACTAACAAAGATCAATCAATAAGCAACTTCAAACAACTTTTATCATTCAGCCATCAAGATTACTCTAGGAAAAATAGCATGTATATGACTTATTGAGAGGAATTGAAACAAGGACTTTAAAACCTATTGTAGTAATCCTTTGAGAAGAAGAGGAGCGCTGAGCTCTCTTAACCTAGTGATAACCACCACCTTATCACTAGGACACAAATTAATCAACAAGAACAGCAATCAATCAACAGGAATCATCATTCTGCTCTAAATCTTCAAAAATCAAGGAATGAACTGAATTCTGATCAATCAGCTAACAAACTTCTCAAATGTCAGTTATGATCAATCAATGATCATAACAAACACAAAACAGCAACTCAAGAAACCAATAGCAGCAGGAAATGAACAGGAATAGGAAGAACAGTTTTGGCGGGAAAGCTTGAATTCAAATTTTATTCATGGAAAAACGGTTACAAAGTTGTTGGAAGCTAGTAACTAACTAACTAACTCAAGAGTTTGTCAGACTCTTGAGTAGCTAGGGTAGAAATGAAGGAAAAGGGAAAGGAAATTTAGAACTATGTGTTTTTACAAATTTAAGCTACACATTACAAATGAAGTCTATCCATCTATTTATAGGCATGAAGGAGGAGTTAGTTGGGGTTGGTGACGTGTCAGGACCAATCCCAGCTTGCCACGTGTAAAATTCTGCATATTGCATTTGCAGGTATGAACAAGGAATTCGGCTTTTCTTCATTAATTGATTTCATGTTAATTGATTGGCACCATTATGTTTATCTCTTCAAAACGATCAAGATTGGTGTTGAAATCTTTCCATGAAATTGCTTGTAGCTAAAACGCGATCTTGGAAAATTTATTTGATGAAGAAGACGCCACGTGTCAGCATTTGATTGGCTAAAAGTTGAGCACACGGATCACACTGTTGTGATTGGCTATTAAATGCATGTCGGCTGAGTGGATATTTATTATTCAATCCGTGTGACTTATTTCCTCTCTTCTCATTGGCTGGAATGTTGTCACATGGATCAAACTTTGCATATCTTTCAAAAGTTGGCAGAACAAGTCCTTGTACTTGGCAGATTGTTGATTTGAGCTAGGATCTTCATTCTTTTGACATATTTGGTCCTTCAACTTCATTCTTGAACAAAATGGTCCTTTGACTAAGTTGACTTGAGAGTTGACCAAGTTTGACTTGAATCTTGACTTTTTACAATATTTGCACTTTAGTCCTTCAACTTTGACAACTTGTCAAGATAGGTCCTTATACTTCAAAGTCTTGTCACTTTTGATCCTTCTTTGTCTTTTTCATCCATTTGAGCTTGATTTTTCCTTGTTTGCTTGGAAATGTATCGTTTTACCTACACAAGTGTACACAAACACAAACATACCACATAACACTGTTTTTGCAAGATAAATTGGTATTTTGCTTCATGTTTTAGGGTTATTTGTTGATAAAAGGATATGAGTCTAAGCTCATATCAAATTCCCCTACACTTGAACATTGTCATGTCCTCATGCAATATCATATATTAAAGCTCAAATTTACATTTCCCTCATAATTAATCCACCTTGGCCATATGAGATGCATCTACACTACTCTAAACTAAATGATGCATGATTTTGACTTTTAATAATGCAATGAACAAAATACAATTCTATCTATATCTTTTTGATTTTTCTTGAAATGGTTTTGATGGAAATAACTCATAAAGAATTCAATGGCTTAGATTAGGGCTTGGGTACCATGGACATTTATCACCCTCAAGTTTCACTTTCCCCATACCAAGCTTAAAAATGGGATCATTGTATTCACAAGTAAAAAGTGCATCAACTTATTCATGACAATTAAATGTGGAACCGGTTATTATTTGAGCAAATTGCTTGTGGGCAAATTTGTCATTTATTTAAAGCGTGAAGTATAAGAAATGTAAAATCCGAAAATAAGGAAGCATGGTTTTAAATCTAAGTAATCCTCTCATCCATTACTTGAAAAACCGCTCACAATTAATATAAGTCCGTTTCAAGAGTAATAAGTCATTCGCCTTATGTGTAAAATCCTCATGTCATGCTTTCATAAGTAACTACACACTCACTAAGGAAAGAAAAATAAAACTCACGCAATAATTTACATCCGCCATCTTTTTGAGACTTTGGATCTTCAACCCCGCAACCCGTCAAGGTAATATTGGATTGGAGCAATCTATTGAATCCCCGCAACCCGTCAAGGTAATATTGGAACTCAATAGTCACTATAATTAACACCACACTGCCCCTCTTGGGAGTCTTGCATTATTATTTATTTTTCTTTTCTTTTTCTTTTTCTCTTTTTTTTTCTAGCCACTCATTTTTTTTCATAAGCCGCTCTTATTTTTCTTTATTCCTCACAAAGAAATTTGAAAAGAAGAAAAGGAAAAACACCCGCTAAATATGGAGCATGACATAAGTCTAGTACACATAAAACGTGCTAACTTAGAATCTTAAGACGTACTCATATCAATCATAAATGATTAGCCAAAAGTGCATAAGAGATTACGAACCAATTAAAACCGTACTTGATTATTTATTAAAAATTATATACAAGCGAAGAAAATAGAGGTAAAGAAGAGAAGGGTTTAGCCACAAGTAATTGCCATGAAGTCTATCTAGCCCTTTTACACTTGCTTCAACTCTATCATTTCCCATTCTCCACAAATTTAAAATTTCAAATAATGAAATTGGTGGATGCTTAGCCTAATAGACCAATGAAGGACTACATGGTTAAGGATACTAGCTAGAGAATGCTAAAATAAGCAAACTCGGGTTGAGTCAAAATATCCATGGCGGGCCTAATATGTCAAAGAAATCTAAACTTGTTAAAACCATGTTTTATTATATTTTTTCCTTTTTATATATTTTTGATGAAAAGTAAAGGAAGAGATATATACAATGCAAATGTGTTATGCAAAAATGATTGATGCAATAATTATGAATGCATATTGGCCAAAGTAGATCAAAAATTTGAAAAATGTTGAAAATTCAATTTTTCCATGTTATCATGCAAGACAATGACAAGTTCTAGGTAAGGTCACTTCGATAGAAGACCCCCTACACTTAAGCTAAACATTGTCCTCAATGTTTAAGAGCATGGAAGTATAAAAACTTCCCCTACACTTATGACAATGAATAGACTTTGCTTAACCCAAGTTAAGGAAATGACAACTATTAGTGAAATCATGTTTAAGCACAAGATGTCAATGAAAAATCACTAAAGTAACGAAGTGAACCGGATACAAGGGCCTCCTCCATAAGCTCCAAAGCATGAGATGAGTGAGCAACCCTACAAACAATCATAAAGACAAAAGAAGGTTTCCCCTACACTTATCTCCAAGTCTATACCTTTATTTCTAACCTACAACTCTCTAAACCTAGTTATACGATGCTTGAGTTAATGAGTCTCTAGCTCGACTCGTCCCTCAATGAATTAATTCATGGGGAAAATGGGGACCTCTTGGACCATTTCAACGGAAATGTCCTCCCCAAAGTAATGTTTAACACGGTGACCATTCACTTTAAAATTTGGACCATCGGGTTGGGACAACTCAAGAGTTCCATATGGAAACACTTGAGCAATAGTGAATGGACCGGACCATCTCGACTTAAGCTTGCCCGCAAAAAGCTTCAGTCTTGAGTTAAAGAGGAGAACCGGCTCTCCAACTTTGAACTCACGATTCTTGATCTTAGCATCATGCAATTTCTTAGTCTTTTCCTTGTAAAGCAAAGAATTCTCATAGGCATTGGCTCTCAACTCATCCATCTCATTGAGTTGATCTTTCCTATGTGAACCGGCTTGGTTTAAATCAAAGTTAGCCCACTTGAGAGCCCAAGATGCCTTATGTTCTAACTCAAATGGGAGGTGGCACGCTTTGCCATAAACAAGCCTATAAGGCGTACAACCAATTGGTGTTTTAAAAGCCGTCCTAAACGCCCACAAAGCATCATCAAGCTTATCCGACCAAGAAGCTCGATGCTCTCCCACCGTTCTTTCCAAAATCCTCTTTAAACCACGATTTGTGACCTCGGTTTGACCATTTGTTTGAGGGTGATACGCGGTAGAAAGTCTATGATTCACTCCATATTTCTTCATAACTCTCATGAATTGATCATTACAAAAGTGCGTACCACGATCACTTATGATGGCCCGAGGTACACCAAATCTAGCAAACAATTGTTTCAAAAACTTGACAACCACTCTAGCATCATTGGTAGGTAAGGCTTTAGCCTCCACCCATTTGGACACATAATCCACCGCCACAAGTATATACTTGTTTCCCTTAGAGGATGGAAAAGGTCCCATGAAATCTATTCCCCATACATCAAATATCTCACACTCTTGGATAAAATTTTGTGGCATCTCATCACGTTGTGTAATTTTTCCTTGTCTTTGACAAACATCACAAAATTTCACCATCTCTTGGGCATCTTTGTAAATGGAAGGCCAATAGTAACCCGAATCAAAGACTTTCTTGGCGGTGTAGTTAGGCCCAAAATGTCCACCCGTAGGTCCTTTATGACACGCCTCTAAGATCTTAAATGCCTCGGGCCCATCTACACACCGTCTAATGATTTGGTCCGCACATTGCCTAAAAAGATATGGATCATCCCAAAAGTAATACTTAACTTCCTTAAGAAACATTTTCTTTTGTTGATAAGTAAGACCCTCAATAAGCACATTGCCCACAAGATAGTTTGCGATATCCGCAAACCAAGGTGTGGCATCCTCTTGGGAAGAGATAGACATGAGCTCCTCTAATGGAAAGGATTCATTTATTTCTTGGTGTGGGAAATCTCCTTGAAAAGGATGCTCAAGTCTACTCAAATGATCCGCCGCTAAATTCTCGGCCCCTTTCTTATCACGAATCTCTATCTTAAACTCTTGAAGCAATAAAACCCATCTCAAAAGCCTAGGCTTAGCATCTTGTTTTGTCATAAGATACTTGAGAGCGGAATGATCCGTATACACTATGGTTTTGGAAAGCACAAGATATGGTCTAAACTTCTCAAAAGCATATACTATAGCAAGCAACTCTTTTTCCGTGGTAGTGTAATGAAGTTGTGCACCGGTCATGGTTTTACTCGCATAGTGTATAGGTTGAAAATGCTTATTAACTCTTTGTCCTAAGACGGCCCCCACCGCATAATCACTAGAGTCACACATAAGCTCAAAAGGTAATTCCCAATTTGGAGAAACCAAAACGGGAGCCTTAGTCAATTTTTCCTTAAGAGTCTCAAAAGAGTCTAAACAAGCTTGGTCAAAAATGAAAGGAGCCTCTTTCTCCAAGAGATGAGTCATCGGTCTAGCTATCTTAGAAAAATCTTGTATAAAGCGCCTATAAAATCCCGCATGACCTAAGAAACTCCTCACACCTTTAACCGAGGTGGGTGGGGGAAGCTTAGCAATCACATCAATTTTAGCTCTATCAACTTCTAATCCCTTATTGGATATCTTGTATCCTAAAACAATTCCTTCTTTCACCATAAAGTGACATTTCTCCCAATTAAGAACCAAACGTGTTTCCTCACAACGCTTAAGCATTCTCTCAAGATTGGTTAGACATGAGCTAAAGGAGTTTCCAAATACGGAAAAGTCATCCATAAAAACCTCCATGGTTTGCTCTATCATGTCATGGAAAATCGCCATCATGCACCTTTTAAACGTCCCCGGTGCATTACATAAGCCAAAAGGCATCCTCTTGTAAGCAAATGTACCGTAGGGACAAGTGAATGTGGTCTTTTCTTGATTCTTAGGGTCAATGGGTATTTGGAAATAACCCGAAAAGCCATCAAGAAAACAATAGTACTCATTTCCTGCTAAGCGTTCAAGCATTTGATCCATAAAGGGAAGCGGGAAATGGTCTTTCCTAGTTGCCTCATTGAGTTTTCTATAATCAATGCAAACTCTCCAACCGGTCACAAGTCTCGTGGGAATAAGCTCATTGTTCTCATTAGGCACCACGGTGATTCCACCCTTCTTTGGAACACAATGAACCGGGCTAACCCATGGAGAGTCGGAAATGGGGTAAATCATACCCGCATGATGAGACTGTATTTATAAATAGTCTCATCGTCCAAAACGAGCTTAAAACGCTTAAAATATCGTCAAAATACCCATATATGTGCCTATGTTTGTTCATTGTGTATTTTAGGTATGGATATCGTGAAATCACCAAAAGATCAAAGGAATCAAGCAAAAACGAACACGGGAAACGAAGCCGCACAAAGAACCGGACCCGAATCATGATTTTCCTATCAAGTCCTTGAAGAATTGAAGATTGGCAAGAATGGTCCCTCAACTTTGGAAGACTTGTCACTTTTAACCCTTGTAAAACTCAAAAATTACAAATGGGTTCTTCAAGTTTCAAGAATATGCATGAATAGCCCTTGAAGAATGCCAAATATTGCACATATGGTCCTTGATACAAGTTTATAAAGTGGGTGTTCCAAAAATGACAAGTTAGTGAAACTTGTTATAAAGGGAATGGGAGTATTAGGCTGTTTGAAGTCAAATGACAAGCATATGGGACTTGGAGGGCCAGTTCTGACCAGACAGCATTTTTAAACCCTCCAACCACAACCTGACACGTCACTAAAACCCACCCGAACCCGTTTACCCTACCCACGACCCAACCAAGCCCACACTTACCCGGCCCAAACCTATTAAACCAGTTTTAATATTAATAAACACTTTTAAACGTGTTTATTTAATATAAAAACTGGCGCCAAACAATCACTGTTCACCATCTCTCCCTAAATTCTCCCTAATCCCCATCATAAACCCTAATCTCTATTATCACCAAATCAAAGGGGTTTCACCCCATTCATTCCAGATTGCTAATAAACCCACCCACAAACAAAACCCAATTATCCCCATTCACACCCGTGACCACATGAGGGCCCCCCCATTGTCCCCTGCTCCTCCATTTTGGGCAAAATCAGAATATAGCCAGTTCATCAACGTACTACAACAAATTCTTGCTCCCCAAGGACTATTTCAAAGGCTGAGATCATTTTAACATAGCTGGACTTCATCAGATAGCACATGGCAAAGATTGACCAACTTTGACTGATTTTCAAATCAAGAAGACCAAGGGCAAGGATGGAAATTCAGTTAGCTAGGGTTTTGTAGACTAGAATGTTCCTTTATCTTGTATAAATATGGGACGTATGTGTCCCATATCACTTGTTCCAGTTTTTGTAATTGTTAAAAATTATTAATGAAAATGAAAACTTTTAATGTTTCAAAATACTGAGTTCCATTTCTTTTATGTTTTAGATTAAAATTTAAATTTCAGTTGAGTTTTGTTGAGTTATTTTTAATTATCAAAAAGTTTTTGTAGTGTAAAAAGTTTTTCAAAATCTGAAATTTACTCACACTTTGAAGTGAAAGTGGATATGAGTGAGTGAAATTCAGGATTTTTTTTAGTTGGTTGTTTTGAGTTCAAAGGTATTTCAAGGATTGGTTTCAATAGTTTCAGTTTTTCAAAGATTTTTCAAAGAAAAATCTATTTTTCAGTTTTTTTTAACATTTCACTGTAGCAAAAGCTACAAGCCAAGCTTGTAGCCTTTGCTACTTGTAGCTTTCCTTCCTGTTTGGTGGTGTATGTGCAGGTATCAACAAGAAGGAATCAAGAAATCCTCATTCCATTTCTATTTTTAAAAAGATATAGCATATCCATGGTTCTGTTGTTGAACCACAACATGGACACTCTACAAGTGACCATAAGCTCAGAAAAGTGATTTAGGAAGGCATCAGCTATTAAATCAGGCTTGAACCCCTTTTACATATTTTTCTGAAATTTTATGTGTCATTGAGTGAACTTGTGTGAAATGGTTTATTTGTTAATTTTATGTGTTGGTTAATGCTTGTTTCAGTCCTTTATGCATGATATGATAGTTCTTGATCAGTATTGAATTGATTTGAGTGTTCTTGTTTTGAAAATTTCAGTTTTGGTAATATAAAGGGGTGTTTGGGTCTGCTTATTAAGTTAAGTGAGTGACTGATATTTAGCTTAAAAACGGCTTAAACACATCTCAGTAGGGTAGTTATATATATTAGGTTGCATGGTTTGAATTTTGATAGGTGTAAACAACATTTGCATGCTCATTTTCTTGGTGACATAGCTGAAATCAGAAGCCCTTCATAACTGCTTGATTTAGCTTAAGTTTGCCTTCCATTTTGCTTGATATGTTAGATTATAGGTCTATATAGGATTGCTAGTAGCTTTTTTGTGGTTTGATAGTGTGTTGTGAGAATTTTGGTGGTGTGAATTTCAACTTTTGACCAATTGCATCAGCAAACAAGTCCATCAGACCCATAGCACCATTACAGCAACTGTTATTGCCCATTTTTGTGAGATTATTGTATTGTGCCTGTGTGATTTTGTGTTTAAATTGACTCCCTACACTCCACTGAGTGTAGGGGTGCCAATCTTGTCCAACAAAATCAACCAAAGCTCAAGTTATCAAGCAAAAGGTCCACAGACCCGTTTTTTTCATTATCAGTGGGAACTCCTTTCCCACTGATAGGTTTGTTGTAGCCACTGCTACACAAAAAGACAGAAAACATAAAGTGTCACTTTCACAGATCTTAGAAATTTTGTCTTTTGTGACCTTTTTTAAGAATTAGGGTTTGATTCTTTTTGCATTATTTTTCTTTTTAAATTTCTGATTTTCTAGTATAATTTAATTTTTTGTTACTGTTCATTAGATAATTTTTAGATTATTTAGCTAATTTAATTACCTTTTAATATATCTGATTTTGTCTTTTAGTGTAAAAAAAACTTATATTTTTCAGATTTAAAATTTTTCCTAGACATAGAAAATTAGTTTAAGTTTTTTAGTTTAAAAATTAGTCACTGTTCACTTTTTAATTATTTTTTATAATTAATTTAAGTTAATTAGGGTTTAATTAATAAATAGTTTTGTCTTTTAGTGCAAAATTTTACTTTTTTCAAACTTTTTCAATTTTCTACTGTTCATTAGAGTAATTTAGGATTTTTAAAATTGTTAAATTAATTTTGGCATTATTTTATTATTTTTTATGATTATTTTAATTTAAAAATAGTTTTTAGTGATTAAAAAATAGAAAAATAGTTTTTAAAATTTAAGAAAATTAGTTTTTAGTCTTTAAATAATATAAGTTAGTTATTAGTTCAATAAATTAATATTTTGGGCATTTTGTTAATTATATTTAATTTTTGGGCTTTAATTAGCATTAAAAATTGAATATTTAATTAATAAAAGGTTTTAAAATATATTTGTTGGATTTTTATTCTTATTTATATTATTTAAGACTTAGTTTAATATTTTAATTAATTTTTAGGTTTAATTTTTAATTTCGTCACGTTTTACGTATTTACGTTCGCGTTTTACGTTAATTCGTCGTAGTTTAATCGTAGCGTAGCTCGTCTTTAATTTTTCTCTTTCTCAAACAAAAACGTCACTAATCCAAACATTGTTATTCTATATATTGGCACACTAATACACACACCTCCTTCGAGAACGAACTTGGAATTTATTCGTCTTCACGGTTTTCCTAAATCGTGTCGATTAATACTTACCGCATTTATACTCGTCTTTCCTAAGACTTGTATATAAAAACCTACATCAAATTTTTGGCGCCGCTGCCGGGGAGGTGTTTGTGTTGCCATTATTGGTATCGTGTTTGTGTGAGTTGTGCGTTTTTGCTTTTCAATTTTTGGAAAGCGTGAATATCGTACATACTCATTTTTGTTATTTTTCTCTATTATAGTATAATATCCAAATAAATCGTGTTTAGTTTTCCTAAACTAAACTCACATCAATCTTTTACTATATTGTAGATATATTGGTTTTCGTTTTTCTTGTGAATATTATTATTACTATATTGTATCTACGTAAGAACAATAAATATACAAGTACTCCAAAAGCGTGAAAACGCAACCTTGATTCGGGATTTCATCACTCGATCATTGTATTCGAATCTAAAGCAAAAGTTTAAAGGCAAAATAGATAAATACTTTCGTGAGGCTTAATTTCAATTAACACAAACTATAAGGTGGGTATAAGGCGGTTGTATTTCACGACCTAAAGGAAAAAGGCTCTTAAGTGCTTCGCGCCGCCTCGTTTCCTCCGCTTGCTTGTGCGTGTTTTGAGAAAGAGGGCTAATCGAGGGTTTGCCGCCCAAGTATTATCTACGTATATTATATTTGCTTGTGTTTTCAAGATTAAACCCTCTTGAACGTTTTGGTGTTCCACCAACGTTCTAAAGTCATCGAGAATGTTCACTCCACGTGATCGTTTTCATTCTTTGAGGCTACTTTAATCGAGAAGATCGATTCGAGGGGAGATTTGTAGATTTTTGTCTACGTAATACATTCAAAAATCCAAAAAAATTAAAAAACCAATCAAAAACCAAAAAAATTAAAAAATCAAAAAACCGCAAAAAGAATCTTCTTTGCTACCACCCATTCTACGCTTAGTGCATGCGCACTCGATCGAAGGACTATTCCAATTCTAGTGAAGCTTCGAATCGACGCAATCGTAATCGAAGGAATCGACGACGTAGACGAGAATTAGAAACCGACGTTCCTAATATCGTTGTTGAAGAGACCTTAGACGAGATGGCCGACAATCGTTCTATGATGGAATTGCTCCAAGCGCCCACCGAGGGTTATGGAGACGCGATCGTAATTCCCGCTATCGAGGCGGAGAATTTTGAGATCAAAAGCGGAATGCTTTCGTTGATCCAAGCTACAAAGTTTCGAGGTCGTGAAGCCGATAATCCTCACGACCATATTCGGAATTTTGATCGTCTTTTGGCCACGAGCAAGTTTAAGAACGTCGACACCGATGTCGTCAAGCTTATGCTTTTTCCATACTCGCTCGATGGTGCCGCCAAGGATTGGTACGAGAAAGAGCCACCTAATTCGATAACAACGTGGAAGGATCTCGTCTCCAAGTTCGTTAATTATTTTTTCCCACCGTCTAAGACGACGTTTTTCAAGAATGAAATTACGAAATTTGAGCAAAAATCGAATGAATCTTTTAGAGACGCGTGGGATCGTTTTAAGGAATTGCTTAGGCAATGTCCTCACCATGGTTTTTCCGAGTTACACCAAATCGATACGTTTTACAACGGTCTTAATTTTCACGAACAAGACTCGTTGAATTCCGCTGCCGGTGGCAACTTTTTGTGTAAGACTCCGAGAGAAGCTTTGATAATTATCGAGAACCGATCCAAGGTTTACCAACTCCGCAATGCACCGAGTGTTGCCAATGTCGCCAATGTTAGTAGTTCTAATCGCGACATTGAGAGAGTTGATGCAAAAGTCGATAAGTTGACGAATGTGTTTACGTCTTATCTCATTGAGATGCAAAAGAAAGACGCTCCCGCTACGGTGAAAGCGGTTGAGGTTTCGTGTACGTTTTGTGGTGGACCTCATAATTATTACGAGTGTGCGGCTACGGATGGCCAAACGTCGAATGTGAGTGCGTTAAACAACAATTTTCAAAATCAAAATAACGCCGGTCCATCACAACAAGGAAATTATAACCAAGGCAACAATTTTCAAAATCGAAACAATTTTCAAGGAAATAATCAACAAGGAAATTTTTCGAATCAAAATCAAGGAGGTTATAATCAAGGTCGTAACATAACTTGGCAAAATAGAGATAACAATCAAGGAAACAATTTTTCAAATGGGAATCAAGGAAATTTTCAAAGAAATAATCAAAACCAAGGGAACTTTAATTCTAATCAAAATAGTTCATCAAACGATTTTCAAAACTACATGAAAACGAATGAGGCTAATATGAGACGATTAGAGGGAGAAATTGGTACTTTGAAAAACAACTTTACTAATACTTTAAAATTGCAAAACACGAAGATTGAGCAAGGTCAAATTGATATTAAAAAAATGTTTTCGGCTATAATGAACAAAGCCTCGGGTTCGTCATCAAGTTCGTTACCTAGTGACACCGTTGCTAATCCGAAAGAACAATGTAAAGCCGCCTCGTCTCGTGAGAAAGGTCGTGTGATTACCCCTAACCTTGAAGGATTCCGTGTTGTTTATCCCTCTCAACCCTCGACTTCTAAGATGTCTTCTTGTTCTAAAGTCGATGGGGTGAACGTGGCGACCAAGGAAAAGAGT
Organism: Glebionis coronaria; assembly: GCA_025667525.1. Taxonomy (NCBI): domain Eukaryota; kingdom Viridiplantae; phylum Streptophyta; class Magnoliopsida; order Asterales; family Asteraceae; genus Glebionis; species Glebionis coronaria. The sequence goes on along the minus strand of JANFOE010001262.1, from coordinate 244,742 downwards.
GCACACCCTCGTGTACCTCAAATTCCATCCACGGTTCAAAAAGAGAGCTTTGTCGACCTTACCAAAGTAACCCTTGAAGAAACTTGTGCATCGATCCTTCTTAAAAAACCCAAAAGGCGTATGCCGAGAAAGGAAAAGGATCCGGGCCAATTTCTACTACCTTGTGATTTTTCCGAGATTGAGGGATGTTTAGCCCTTGCCGATTTAGGTGCTAGCATCAATCTTATGCCTCATTCTCTTTTGAAATTGATGAGATTGCCTTCGCTTACCCCCACGAACATGACTATCGAGCTAGCAAATTGTACTCCACTTATACCAATTGGAATAGCCGAGGATGTCTATGTTAGGATTGGAAAGTTTGTTTTTCCCGCGGATTTCGTTATATCCGATTACGAGTGTGACCCTAAATGTCCCATTATTTTAGGCCGACCATTCTTATCGACGGCTCAAACCGTAATCGACGTTCACGAGGGGAGACTTACTATGAGATATGGGGATAAGAAAATAGACTTTTTCGCTAGAAAATCCCAAGGATTTTATGAGAATGAAAAAACCGAGGTTTCAAAACCTAATGATTCAAATTCTAATGATTTCAAAATGTTTACTTTAGCGGAAAGAATGAAGCTTGATGCATGTTTTGAAAGAATTAAGAAAAACGGTTTTAAAGATGATGATTTTAATGATAAAGAATACGTGTACCTAATTCAAAAGGGTATGTGTAAATTTATGGATGAAAACTCACTTTGGGATGTTTTTAGCGAAACAAGTGAAACACCAATTCCGAAGGGTGACGTTAATGCCATCACGACAATGACCAAAATGGATTCGTCTTCACCACCTTCGAAGGACCACGTCTTTGAGGCTTCAACTTCTAACTCCATCGAAGTGCCTCCTTTGCCTAGCCCAACACCCGTTGAGGCTAAAGGGTTTATCGACATCGATCCTCTCGTCTTAGAAAAGTCACCTAAGCATAGCCCTAGTGCTTGTAAGTCCATGGTTGTGAGTGCTCACATCGACTCTTTCTTTGACGATGACGATGGCGATTTTGCCGAGCTTGATCACGTACTTCGACATCCACATGCTATTTTTAATTCTCCTAAGAAGAAACATGTGAAGTACGATGATTATGAGTTTGATCCCGAGATTGAGGAAATCATTGAACGAGAGCTAGCTCTTATGCCTTCACTTCCACCTACGAGTGAGGTCGATCTTTCCAAAATCGAGGATGAACTCAATGAGTTGGAACGTCTTATTTTCGATGATGAACCAACTCATGTGACCACTAAGAATCCCATTCTCGAGGAGTTACCTAATCAACACTCCTCATTTGAGAATGACGTTTACCACATTCGTGAGGATCTAACTTATCAACGATCCCCACAAAAGAATGATGGTTTCGTGCTTGATCGTGATCTTTTCGAGAGAGTTTCTAAGATACTCAAGGAGGGGAATGACAAACCATGGTTTGACAAGCCTATCTTTGATGAAGAAATCGATGAGGTCGACGTTCATGAGGATGACGAGTATGTTGACCCCGAGGGGGCGGTGTTCTTTATTGACAAACGTTTTGAGAACTTATATAATCCGCCACCCCCTCCCACCAATGACTTAAATGTGAGGATTTTTAGCGCGACTAATTTTGAATTTGACACGCCAAATATTTTCAACATTATTCAATCGGGTTTTCATAAAGAGTTTACAAACGATGAAAAAGGAAAAGATTTTAAAAATGTTTTAAATGATTTTTCTACATGTTTAACTCCGTCATCACATCGTGTTATGAGTGCTACCACCTCGTCTACTCCTTTTGACGATGGTTGGTGTGGATCTAGTATGGGGGAAGCCCCAAATGTTCCCTCGCATTTCTCCACCGAGGACGAGATTTACGATCCCGGAATTGCTTGTAAAGGGAAATCTCGGTCTTCCACCGATGCAATAAATGGAAATCTTATCTATTTGCTTGGCGTGAGTCTACTTCGAGTAGCTCATTTTAGTGACTTACCCATTGCCCCACCTTTCTACTTCTTATCTCTTTTCTTCTACCCCATTGGGGTTTGTGTTGAAGTAGCGTTATTTCGTCTTTCATCCGAAAACGAAGACGCTATCTTTGACCCCGGTATACGTTTATCGGGTTTTTAAAGTACTCCACGTACTTTTGGGCATTATTTATCATGTAAGCCCCACTAAAAATGACCATACCAAGTTTATCCCTAAATGATCACATTTATGGGGATTCGAGTTGAGCTTTTGACTCGGTTAACAAAAACAAGGTGCCTCGTGGGGGATTCTCATGCTTATCCTTGTACATATTATCGCTTTCTTAGTTAACGTAATGAGGGGACTTGTGCTCTTCCAACCTTTGTTTCGTGGTTGTTTGTGATTGTGATTCATTAGGTTCATCGTCATCATTGAAGCCTCTCGTGTTCGTTTTACGGATCACTCGAGCATCGATCGTTGCCTTTGGAGATTCCGATATCCGATGATATCCTTTTATGTTCTAACGTTTATCTTATTAGCACAATTCATAAACGGCTTTTAGGTTATTCATTTTACCCTTTCCATGCTCGAGATTAAGCATTCGACTTCGTCTTTAGTATGGGGGTGTTTACACCCCTAGACTCGAAACATTGAGGACAATGTTTAGTTTTAGTATGGGGGGGTGAGTAGATACTTCACCTTGCTTACGTCAACACGCAATCCAATATTCATCTTTTTGTTATCGTTTTGTTGCAAATAAGGCTAAAAATGGCCAAATTTTAAAATTTTTTCTAGTTTTTCATAAGTGTTTAAGACACGAATGTAGGTTTTCCGATGGTGAGAACGAGAGTAATTTTTGACTCGACCGTGCGTGTTGAGCACTTAGCTTCGATTCCTCAACTTTTTAGGCTAAGTCTCTTAAATGAGGACGAGAAATGATAGGGTTATTTATAAGTCTCGTAATCGTCACGATCTTATGTGTAGTAATTATTAGCTTATTCTCCCAACGCTTTTGCATAAATAATTGTTAATAAATATTGATTTGGCGGTTTAGTCACTATTGTTGGGTTTCTAATTTGTTTTGGTAGCTTCCATGTAATTAAATTGGGAAAACATTAAGGTATCGCCAGCGTCACGGTTTTGAAGTATTGGCACCCGAATAATCAAAAGCTTCACCTAATAATAAGATTTCAAGTGCTCACCTAAATTAAGCAAAAATTTGAAGCTCACAAGGCCGAAAAATCTATGCCCAAATTGAAAGTGAATCAAGCCTTAATCTTCGAAGCTTTAAAGATCCAAAATTCGCTTTAGCGTGAGGATATACGTCTTTGGCTAATAAAACCACCGATGAGGCGGATAATAAAAGGCAAGGCAAGACCGAAGTCATAATAAAAGCTTCATGGCAAAGTTGAATAAAAGATGGAGGTAAACCAAAGATAATAAGGCCCTTCCGTTAGGGGGCGTATAAAAGTCTTGGTAATAAGTCTCATGTTCAAAACCGTTATAAAACCGTGTTTATCGATCCTTCTTGTTGACTTAATTTTTTGACATCGTTGTCTATTGGGATGAATTATTGATTTGATGATTTTGGTTACACCGTTAAGTTTCTATTTTTAGACTTAATCTCTATTCACGCATAAGTCAATGATGTATCCTCGTGATCATTAAGACATAATAAAATATAAGAGATACCAAGTAGGAATAAGGGAGTTTAGGTTCGTAATTAACACTCATGAGATGTGTTCGTGTTGCTAACTTATAATAACAATGATCTCGTTACACGCTTAGCATGGAATTGGGTGAAAATCGAGGACGACGAAATTATTTCTAACGAAGCATTCACGTGTTCTTGTTCTATGATCCCAAAAATCACGTTCTCGTGATGAAAACAATACATTATGTCTAAAACACGCGTAGTAGTTTATTTAAATTTATGTCTTCAATAAATGTCATCATAAAATGAATTTTGGAAGTGCTATGATACTTAATTCTAGCATTGTGTGGGGACACGGCAATGGTTTAGTATGGGGGAGTGATGAGACTGTATTTATACATAGTCTCATCGTCCAAAACGAGCTTAAAACGCTTAAAATATCGTCAAAATACCCATATATGTGCCTATGTTTGTTCATTGTGTATTTTAGGTATGGATATCGTGAAATCACCAAAAGATCAAAGGAATCAAGCAAAAACGAACACGGGAAACGAAGCCGCACAAAGAACCGGACCCGAATCATGATTTTCCTATCAAGTCCTTGAAGAATTGAAGATTGGCAAGAATGGTCCCTCAACTTTGGAAGACTTGTCACTTTTAACCCTTGTAAAACTCAAAAATTACAAATGGGTTCTTAAAGTTTCAAGAATATGCATGAATAGCCCTTGAAGAATGCCAAATATTGCACATATGGTCCTTGATACAAGTTTATAAAGTGGGTGTTCCAAAAATGACAAGTTAGTGAAACTTGTTATAAAGGGAATGGGAGTATTAGGCTGTTTGAAGTCAAATGACAAGCATATGGGACTTGGAGGGCCAGTTCTGACCAGACAGCATTTTTAAACCCTCCAACGACAACCTGACACGTCACTAAAACCCACCCAAACCCGTTTACCCTACCCACGACCCAACCAAGCCCACACTTACCCGACCCAAACCTATTAAACCAGTTTTAATATTAATAAACACTTTTAAACGTGTTTATTTAATATAAAAACTGGCGCCAAACAATCACTGTTCACCATCTCTCCCTAAATTCTCCCTAATCCCTATCATAAACCCTAATCTCTATTATCACCAAATCAAAGGGGTTTCACCCCATTCATTCCAGATTGCTAATAAACCCACCCACAAACAAAACCCACTTATCCCCATTCACACCCGTGACCACATGAGGGCCCCCCCCATTGTCCCCTGCTCCTCCATTTTGGGCAAAATCAGAATATAGCCAGTTCATCAACGTACTACAACAAATTCTTGCTCCCCAAGGACTATTTCAAAGGCTGAGATCATTTTAACATAGCTGGACTTCATCAGATAGCACATGGCAAAGATTGACCAACTTTGACTGATTTTCAAATCAAGAAGACCAAGGGCAAGGATGGAAATTCAGTTAGCTAGGGTTTTGTAGACTAGAATGTTCCTTTATCTTGTATAAATATGGGACGTATGTGTCCCATATCACTTGTTCCAGTTTTTGTAATTGTTAAAAATTATTAATGAAAATGAAAACTTTTAATGTTTCAAAATACTGAGTTCCATTTCTTTTATGTTTTAGATTAAAATTTAAATTTCAGTTGAGTTTTGTTGAGTTATTTTTAATTATCAAAAAGTTTTTGTAGTGTAAAAAGTTTTTCAAAATCTGAAATTTACTCACACTTTGAAGTGAAAGTGGATATGAGTGAGTGAAATTCAGGATTTTTTTTAGTTGGTTGTTTTGAGTTCAAAGGTATTTCAAGGATTGGTTTCAATAGTTTCTGTTTTTCAAAGATTTTTCAAAGAAAAATCTGTTTTTCAGTTTTTTTTAACATTTCACTGTAGCAAAAGCTACAAGCCAAGCTTGTAGCCTTTACTACTTGTAGCTTTCCTTCCTGTTTGGTGGTGTATGTGCAGGTATCAACAAGAAGGAATCAAGAAATCCTCATTCCATTTCCATTTTTCAAAAGATATAGCATATCCCTGGTTCTGTTGTTGAACCACAACAGGGACACTCTACAAGTGACCATAAGCTCAGAAAAGTGATTTAGGAAGGCATCAGCTATTAAATCAGGCTTGAACCCCTTTTACATATTTTTCTGAAATTTTATGTGTCATTGAGTGAACTTGTGTGAAATGGTTTATTTGTTAATTTTATGTGTTGGTTAATGCTTGTTTCAGTCCTTTATGCATGATATGATAGTTCTTGATCAGTATTGAATTGATTTGAGTGTTTTTGTTTTGAAAATTTCAGTTTTGGTAATATAAAGGGGTGTTTGGGTCTGCTTATTAAGTTAAGTGAGTGACTGATATTTAGCTTAAAAACGGCTTAAACACATCTCAGTAGGGTAGTTATATATATTAGGTTGCATGGTTTGAATTTTGATAGGTGTAAACAACATTTGCATGCTCATTTTCTTGGTGACATAGCTGAAATCAGAAGCCCTTCATAACTGCTTGATTTAGCTTAAGTTTGCCTTCCATTTTGCTTGATATGTTAGATTATAGGTCTATATAGGATTGCTAGTAGCTTTTTTGTGGTTTGATAGTGTGTTGTGAGAATTTTGGTGGTGTGAATTTCAACTTTTGACCAATTGCATCAGCAAACAAGTCCATCAGACCCATAGCACCATTACAGCAACTGTTATTGCCCATTTTTGTGAGATTATTGTATTGTGCCTGTGTGATTTTGTGTTTAAACTGACTCCCTACACTCCACTGAGTGTAGGGGTGCCAATCTTGTCCAACAAAATCAACCAAAGCTCAAGTTATCAAGCAAAAGGTCCACAGACCCGTTTTTTTCATTATCAGTGGGAACTCCTTTCCCACTGATAGGTTTGTTGTAGCCACTGCTACACAAAAAGACAGAAAACATAAAGTGTCACTTTCACAGATCTTAGAAATTTTGTCTTTTGTGACCTTTTTTAAGAATTAGGGTTTGATTCTTTTTGCATTATTTTTCTTTTTAAATTTCTGATTTTCTAGTATAATATAATTTTTTGTTACTGTTCATTAGATAATTTTTAGATTATTTAGCTAATTTAATTACCTTTTAATATATCTGATTTTGTCTTTTAGTGTAAAAAAACTTATATTTTTCAGATTTAAAATTTTTCCTAGACTTAGAAAATTAGTTTAAGATTTTTAGTTTAAAAATTAGTCACTGTTCACTTTTTAATTATTTTTTATAATTAATTTAAGTTAATTAGGGTTTAATTAATAAATAGTTTTGTCTTTTAGTGCAAAATTTTACTTTTTTCAAACTTTTTCAATTTTCTACTGTTCATTAGAGTAATTTAGGATTTTTAAAATTGTTAAATTAATTTTGGCATTATTTTATTATTTTTTATGATTATTTTAATTTAAAAATAGTTTTTAGTGATTAAAAAATAGAAAAATAGTTTTTAAAATTTAAGAAAATTAGTTTTTAGTCTTTAAATAATATAAGTTAGTTATTAGTTCAATAAATTAATATTTTGGGCATTTTGTTAATTATATTTAATTTTTGGGCTTTAATTAGCATTAAAAATTGAATATTTAATTAATAAAAGGTTTTAAAATATATTTGTTGGATTTTTATTCTTATTTATATTATTTAAGACTTAGTTTAATATTTTAATTAATTTTTAGGTTTAATTTTTAATTTCGTCACGTTTTACGTATTTACGTTCGCGTTTTACGTTAATTCGTCGTAGTTTAATCGTAGCGTAGCTCGTCTTTAATTTTTCTCTTTCTCAAACAAAAACGTCACTAATCCAAACATTGTTATTTTATATATTGGCACACTAATACACACACCTCCTTCGAGAACGAACTTGGAATTTATTCGTCTTCACGGTTTTCCTAAATCGTGTCGATTAATACTTACCGCATTTATACTCGTCTTTCCTAAGAGTTGTATATAAAAACCTACATCACCGCATCTAAGAGTTTAATCACTTCCTTCTTAATAACCTCATGGATTTTTGGGTTAACTCTCCTTTGGTTTTGAATGGCGGGTTTATAGTCATCCTCCATAAGGATTTTGTGAGTACAAAAATGTGGATCAATTCCCCTTATGTCAGATATTTTCCATGCTAAAGCTTTCTTATGTTTCTTAAGAACCTCAATAAGTTGCTCCTTCTCATCCTCTTTCAACTCTTTAGCAATAATCACCGGTAATTGGTCTTTTCCTTCTAAGAAAGCATATTCTAAGTGGGATGGAAGGTCCTTAAGTTCAATGGGAGGTGGACTCTATATGGAAGGTTCCTCAATGGTAATCTCTTGTGGAATAGGAGAAGGAATAGGGTCCTCATTGAGCAACTTTTGGATTGTAAGAATATCTTCTTCCCAATTAATGGGAGAATCATCATCACCAAGAAAGTTGGACTCAAATTCCTCCAAGAGGAAATCACTCTCTCCAAAAGGTGTTAAAGAGGGAGCAATTGAGGCCACGGTTTCAACATGGGGTGTCTCATCACTAGCACTCTTACAAGCATCATGAAAGTGTTCATTACACACTTCATCTAGCACATCCACAATGTTAATAGTCTCACAAGGTCTAGACTCCTTAATCTCTTTTCTATCACAAACTTTCCCTAACTTAAACACCACTCTCTCATCTTCTACTCTCATAATTAATTCTCCTTCGGCCACATCTATCAAGGTACGACCCGTTCTCAAAAGCGGTCTACCAACAATCAAAGGTACTCTAGGATCCATGTCATAATCAACCACTACAAAGTCGGCCGGAAAGGTAAACTTATCCACACCTACAAACACATCTTCCGCTATACCTACGGGGTGAGCTATGGTTCGGTTGGCTAGTTCAAGAGTCATCCTAGTGGGAGTGAGCTCAGGAAGAGATAGTTGTTTCCAAACTGATAAAGGCATGAGATTTATGCTCGCCCCTAGATCCGCCAAAGCCATGCAATTTTCAACACCGGGAAAATTACAAGGTATCAAGAAGCGCCCCGGATCTCCAAGTTTTGTTGGTAAGGTTTTAAGTAACACCGCGGAACAATTTTCATTAAGGGATGTGTTGGGCAAATCAACCAATTTTTCTTTGTTTGAGAGCAAATCCTTGAACATCTTAGCAAACTCTGGCATATAAGCAAGAGCTTCCGCAAAGGATATATTGATGTTGAGTTACTTGAACATCCTTAAGAAATTGGAGACTTGGATGTAATCCTTGTTCTTTAACTTGTCCTTTTTCAACCTTGAAGGATATGGAAGATTAGGCTTTGGTGTGGGTGGAATAGGTGTTGTTGTGGAAGATTTTTCTTTGTTAGCTTCTTCATTGGGAAGTGTGGAAGGTAAAGGAGAAGTAGGAGGTGGTTGAGAAGGTGTGTTTGAGTGAATAGGAACATTTTGAGGAGGTGAAGTAGAAGTAGAAGGCTTGTCACAAGTAGGAGCACAAGTGGGTTGAACAATAGTAGGTTTAGGAGGTGAAGGATCCTTTGTTGTTGTTCCACTCCTTGTTGTAATAGCATTGACATTGGCCCGTGGGTTTGTTTGTGTGTTGGAAGGTAAAGCCCCTTGTGGTCTTTGATTTAATACCACTAAAACCTTATTGAATTGGTCATTCATTTTCTTCTCCATAGCTTGGAACTTCCTTTCATTCTCTTGATTCATTTTTTGTAAGAGATCCATTGTGTTAAACTCTTGTGGCACATAACCTTGAAAACCTTGAGGTTGGAAAGGTAAGGGTTGGGAGTTAAATCCTTGATTTGGTGGATAAAAGGTATTTTCTTGAGGTTGAAATTGATTGGGTGCCTTATAGTTATTTCCTTGGTATGGTGGTCTTTGCCCTTGATTCCTTGGTAAAATTTCAGGAGAATTTTGTGGAATTTGGGTGGGTGGTTGGGGTGGGAAGCCGGGTGGAGAAAGGTAGTTTTAGGATTTGTAAGAAAGGTTATTTGGATTGATATTAGGCTTGAAGTGTTCACGGTGTTCCTCTTGGTAAGCATAGCATTCCCCTTGATACCCTTGCACCTTATCACATTGCTCATACGAATGGGGACCTCCACAAGTAACACAAGAAATGGTGATGGCATTCACATTATTTGAGGAATTGTTCAATGACAAGTTCTTAAAAGCTTGAAGCATTTCTAAGTGTACTTGCAAATTCTTCTCACTTTCTCTATCCATCCTTTGAAAAATCTCTTCTTGAAACTTGAGGAGTTGGTTGTCACAAGGAGTGTGGGAATTGTTTTGGATAACATGAACCTTTTCTTCAAATGGATTGTTTGTTTGAACCATTGCCTTAGTCTCAATGATGTCCAAAGCCTCTTGGTAAGTCTTAAGAAGAATATTCCCTCCCGCGGAAGCATTGAGTGAATCTTGGTGGTGAGATTTAAGGCCATCATAAAAGAGGTTGATTTGGTGAACTTGATCCAATCCATGATTAGGGCATCGCCTCAACAACTTACTATACTCTTCCCAAGCATCACTAAAGGATTGACTAGGTTTTTGTTGAAAGCCCATAATTAAAGTCCTCAAAGCCATAGTCTTATGTGGAGGAAAGAACTTGTTCAAAAACTTAGTGGTGAAACCATCCCATGTGGTGATACTATCGGGTGGTTGGGTGTCTAACCAATGCTTAGCACTCCCCTCTAAGAAAAATGACACTAACATCAACCTAATCACCTCATGTGGAACCCCATTATGCTTAATGGTATTGCAAAGTGAAAAGAATCTCTTAAGGTGAGCATGAGGATCCTCATTTTGTTTACCAAAGAAAGGTGATTGTGCAACCATATTGATCATAGATGTATGTAGCTCAAATGTGTTAGCGGGAAAGTCGGGAATCGTAATGGCACTAGAATATCCATGAATGTTGGATTGCATACGTTCATACAAAGTGCGATTATCAATAGCCATGGCTTCTTGTGGTTGAGTCAAAGCACGATTCTCGTGATCGGCTTGGTGGACGATGGTGGTCTTACTCTTTCTCTTTTTCTTCCTTTTCGGAGGAAGAGGTTGTACACCAATCGGTATTTGTGCACGCCCGCGAGTGAGCATGCAACTCAATACGAGGAATGAGAGAGAAGCTCTCGTGTGACTTTGAAGAGAAATGGATTATCCTCTTCGAGTTTCAATATTAAATATCCACAAGAAAATAACACTATATGTATATACTACTTTGGGTGCAAGACCCCCAATGAAGCCTTCCTTCTTAGAATACTCACAAGTGAACGAGGGGTTAGGTGGCGCGAAGCCCTTAAGTACCTATTGACCCTTAGATGGCATTTTATAGCACATCGCCTTTCTATTCACTTAAATGTTCGTATTCTTCGAATTGTTGCTTATTGAGAGTATTTATCTATTCTTGCTTTATTTTGTTTGATCGATACACGTGTCAAGGACCGGAACGCCCCTCAACACGGTGTATTGCCTCGGCAATACTTATGGAAGATATGTAGATTGATTGTTCTTATACGTATACGTATTTACTTATAGTAATATATGGAAAATATTTTTGTATTTATGAGTTTTTTAAGGGAAAATACTATATGTACATAAAAACCGAGAGAATCCAATAATATATATTTTTGAGTGCAATCTCTTAGGAAAAAGATTGCTTTTTGGATTTTTTTTATTTTTTTTGGTCAATTCTTTAGGAAAAGAATTGTTTTGTTAATTTTTTAGTTTTTATATATTTTTATATTTTTGATTTTTTTATTTGTTTTTGATTTATGATACGTAAAAATAACGTTCACAAAGTGAACGGATCCCAAAAGCCAATGAAAACCGTCAATCGATAGTCTCTCGTGTAGTCAAAGAACCGGCAGCGGCGCCATTTGATATTGTGTATAATGCAGTTCATTTTTTCTCAGTTCTTGCTAATGGAAAGTCCAACCAATATCGGGTATTTAATTGTTCTTGGTTGTTAAGCTTGCTTGGATATTCTATTTTCTAATTCAACAAAGACTTGCAAAAAGGAAAAATATTAACTACTTATATGTAAAACATATTGCAAATACCACCTTTTTATTCAAGTAAAATTCAAAATGCCAAATATCAAACTTAAAGGACTGAAAATGTAAATGCTATGAAAGATAAATGCTTGAAATGTAAATTCTAACAATTATAGGGACTAAAAGTGCAAAACAGTTAACTACAAGGATCAAAAATGCAAATTTTATAACCAACTAAGCAAAAATGTAACAAACTAACAACTTAGAAACTGAAAATAACAACTTTTAAAACTACAAGGACTAAACACTTGCAAACCCTAAAAACATGGAAGTTTAACCAGTTTTACACACTGTTTAAAACTAAAGGGACCAAAGAGCAATTTCAAAAACTTTTTAAGACAAAAACAGGTTAAGCACAAAAATAAGCTCGTTTGAGCTTAATACTCAACCAAATTTAATGAAACAAGTTTCAAAACTCTTAAAATCCCAATTAAGCTACGTGTGTCAAAGGAAACTGGCTAAAGTTGAGAAATAAGCAAATGAGTGCTTATTAATAAGCACAAAATAAGCTATAGCAAAATCTAATCAGTCACAACTTGATATTTTGATTAAAACTGATTAAGCAACTGAATTAAGGAACGGGAAATCAAACTAGAAAGTTTTTCATCAAGTAATAAGCTCTAAATCTGAATTAAGCTAAAAATGGGCTTATGTTGACCAAGCGTTGACCAGCTTATTTTTCAAAAAGCTGATTTTCTCAAAAATCATGTAACTCAATGACTTAAGAGGATTTGTGAAGAAAAATTGCCAAGTTTATGAAGAGAATAAGGAGATACAAAAATCCAGCTTTCATTTACAGAAACTTCACTTAAGTTGGCTTATCTGATTTTTGCTTATTTCTATCTGATTATTGAATACTGTAGAAAATGCTCTTGGATTCTAATTCTATATGATATAAGCTACAAATAGAAACAAATTTGGTAAAATTTCATTAAGTTTTGAATGAGAACTGATCAAATCAAGATGACAAGTTCTATATGACCAAAATGACTGAAATCAACCCAAACATTTTTGAAGCCATTTGCCTGTTTGACCTTCTCTTTGACTTGTAAATGACTGAAAACTCTTTACTACCACCTTTTAACTGCAAATAAACTCTAAAACACCAAAACTCAATGATTGAAAACTCTTGTTAAGCTAGTCCCAAACACTCCTTTAACTGATATTTATGAAAATTTATGAAGACTTTTTGATTTTGAAATGGAACTGAGTGAAAATCTATAGCTAGCTAGATTCAATGGTCAGAATGAAAGGTTTGAAAGAAGTTTACAAGCACTTATCACTACTAGAAATACAATCAAACTACAAGGCCAAAAGTTACTGAATTAATGCAGTTAGCTAGAATCTTAATCAAATTCAAAGAACAAGTAACAGAATTAAGCTACAAACTAACAAAGATCAATCAATAAGCAACTTCAAACAACTTTTATCATTCAGCCATCAAGATTACTCTAGGAAAAATAGCATGCATATGACTTATTGAGAGGAATTGAAACAAGGACTTTAAAACCTATTGTAGTAATCCTTTGAGAAGAAGAGGAGCGCTGAGCTCTCTTAACCTAGTGATAACCACCACCTTATCACTAGGACACAAATTAATCAACAAGAACAGCAATCAATCAACAGGAATCATCATTCTGCTCTAAATCTTCAAAAATCAAGGAATGAACTGAATTCTGATCAATCAGCTAACAAACTTCTCAAATGTCAGTTATGATCAATCAATGATCATAACAAACACAAAACAGCAACTCAAGAAACCAATAGCAGCAGGAAATGAACAGGAATAGGAAGAACAGTTTTGGCGGGAAAGCTTGAATTCAAATTTTATTCATGGAAAAACGGTTACAAAGTTGTTGGAAGCTAGTAACTAACTAACTAACTCAAGAGTTTGTCAGACTCTTGAGTAGCTAGGGTAGAAATGAAGGAAAAGGGAAAGGAAATTTAGAACTATGTGTTTTTACAAATTTAAGCTACACATTACAAATGAAGTCTATCCATCTATTTATAGGCATGAAGGAGGAGTTAGTTGGGGTTGGTGACGTGTCAGGACCAATCCCAGCTTGCCACGTGTAAAATTCTGCATATTGCATTTGCAGGTATGAACAAGGAATTGGGCTTTTCTTCATTAATTGATTTCATGTTAATTGATTGGCACCATTGTGTTTATCTCTTCAAAACGATCAAGATTGGTGTTGAAATCTTTCCATGAAATTGCTTGTAGCTAAAACGCGATCCTGGCAAATTTATTTGATGAAGAAGACGCCACGTGTCAGCATTTGATTGGCTAAAAGTTGAGCACACGGATCACACTGTTGTGATTGGCTATTAAATGCATGTCGGCTGAGTGGATATTTATTATTCAATCCGTGTGACTTATTTCCTCTCTTCTCATTGGCTGGGATGTTGTCACATGGATCAAACTTTGCATATCTTTCAAAAGTTGGCAGAACAAGTCCTTGTACTTGGCAGATTGTTGATTTGAGCTAGGATCTTCATTCTTTTGACATATTTGGTCCTTCAACTTCATTCTTGAACAAAATGGTCCTTTGACTGAGTTGACTTGAGAGTTGACCAAGTTTGACTTGAATCTTGACTTTTTACAATATTTGCACTTTAGTCCTTCAACTTTGACAACTTGTCAAGATAGGTCCTTATACTTCAAATTCTTGTCACTTTTGATCCTTCTTTGTCTTTTTCATCCATTTGAGCTTGATTTTTCCTTGTTTGCTTGGAAATGTATCTTTTTACCTACACAAGTGTACACAAACACAAACATACCACATAACACTGTTTTTGCAAGATAAATTGGTATTTTGCTTCATGTTTTAGGGTTATTTGTTGATAAAAGGATGTGAGTCTAAGCTCATATCATTTATAAATAATCGTTATCGAAATAAAGTTGTTTATGAAACGTCTTAGAAAACTTAATTGTTTCCATGATAAAGAACATATCTGTAAATTCATTTAAGAATTAAGCATGAAAATGTTTTTATTATAAACATGATGATAAAATTTTGACGAACTAAGTATTGCATCGTTAATCTTGAAATTGTATATAGTTGCGCGCCTACATACAATTTGGAATGGACCATGCAAGGCTGATTAGTAGTCACCATAAAACTGATTAATAAACACTACATTTTCTTTGAAGATTGTGAAAGATTAAATTTTATGAGATCTGCAAGAAGTGAAAATAGGGACATAGTGTTAGGGACACCTACATATGTGCCTGTAGCATCTATTCTTCTGAGTCAATTTACTCATCTGTGGAAATTGTCTTATTTGACAACTGACAATTCTTTCTTGTCCAATTCTCCCGTGGTGAGATTCTTTGGAAAAGTATCTGATTACCGAGTGTTGATACCCGATTGGATGTATCGACGTTCCTATCATTTCTTTTGATTAGATTTCATTTGAATGACCTGGGTAACGATCCGAGGAGCTTTCGAATGCGTACTCAAATTATGAAAACACTGGATATATTCATATTCGTTAAATGTTTTCGTCTTTATCTGAATTGAAATTCTCTCGCGTAAATTATGCGTCGACATTACTCTTTTGATGATAGTTGTGTCTCCATATATCCTTGAATTTGTGAAGGATTATGAATTATTATTAGTCTATTGAGAAGTTCACATCTTATCGACGGCAATAAAACTGAAAAGTTGGTAGTGCCATTAGAATGGATTGATTGATTATGACATGACAACATTGTCTTAATTGATGGGAACTCGAGTAGAATTCCCCTAAATGATAAGATGTTGATTATCAAAAGTGATTTAAATGATTATTGATGGATGACCATATCCTGCATTTAGACTTAAAATTATACCGTGAGTGGTTATAAATTAGTCATAGATCTTGTAATCTAGAAAGAACTTAAAATAAATGTATTAAAAGATGTTTCGGTTATCTGAAACTTTAGGAGGTATTTATTGGTGAATTATCTAGACTTTCTACATTAAGGCAAGTTGAATTTGGTATTGATTATATTCCCGGTGTTGCACCTATGGCATGTGCACTGTACGTCGGCACCATCTGAATTAAAAGTGTTACGGTACAACTGAGAGAGTTGTCGGAAAAAGCTTTTATTCTACCAAGCTCGTCATTATGAAGAGCTATGGTGTTATTATTCCTTATATTTGTTGAATTACCGTGAACTAGGTAAATTGACGATTAAAAATCTATATCCACTACCCAAGATGATAGATTTGTTCGATCATTTACAAGGTTCTAGCTTATGTTCTAAAGATTTGATCCACGACATGGTTATTATCAACTTCGTGTCCGCGAAGAAGATTATCTATTCCAATCACTACATCCAGAACTCGTGATGAACACTATGAGTTTCATATTATGTTGTTTGGATTGATCAATGCACATGTAGCATTCATAAATTTGGTGAATCACGTGTGTAGGCTGTAATTTAATAAATTCATGCTTGTGATCATTAAGAACCATCTGTTTGTTTATAAGAATAAGAATGAGTTAATAATTATTTATAGACTGCCTGGAGTTGTCCGAACAATGAAAACATGTACCATAAATAATTTACATGTGATTTAAGGCTTGACCCTTTACATAAAATGATCGTTTGATTAATGATGGTAAGATGTATATATATTGAATCTTAAAAAATTAGAGCCATTAAGGCTTAGGGTTATACCAAAAAGGAGGTGCAAATATGTTTTGACAAATGTTTTAACAAAGGATTTTTAAGGGATTATCCCCTTATACACAAATCATTTAACTAAACTCCTGTATAGGGGTAAATGTTTGTGTATACCTCAAGACAACCTAAGAGGGATTGAGGAAACCATTAAACCATGACTTAAAATTTGAAACGATAATTTTTTCTTTTCAACTAATAAAATTTTTACCAAAGAATAAACGAAGGTTTTTCGAACATTTACGGATCTTACTAATTATGTCCGATAAATCAACAAAAATTTTGTTAATTAAATTCAAATTTATTTTGAACATTTTTATATAATTGGAAAAACTGAGAAAATTTAAAAACTTTTTGCGTTTACGTTTCATAAAAATTAAATATTTATTATTTAATTACTTGTAGTAATTATCGACGCTTTAAACGTTAGATTGAGCAAAACTGATAAAAACAATAGTTGAGATAGAACTAAGACTTATAAAATGTGAATAAAGAATTTTCGAATAAATACGGTCATGATATTTATTCCATCTAGGAAAGTGAACGTAATTACTGACACATTATATAGGAAGGATAATATAGATAATAAAAAGGGGTTCGCGGCTAATGTGAACCATTAGAATTGAGAAGCCAATGGCGTTAAATGTTTTAAAGGCGGCTTGTGGTTGCCTGAATATAGAGGATTTTGAGATTTAGTCATGTTGGAATCTTGTAAGTATAAGTATTCTATTCCTGTCATTTCTGATTTAATGTATCATAATCTGAAGAAGTTGTACTAATGGCAAATTATGAAGGCAGAGATCGCCTCATACATTAGTAAACGTCTATCTATTGCAAAGGTCATCATCTGAATTTGATTCTATTTGGGTCATTGTCGACAGACTGACTAAATCTGCTAATATCATTCCTGTTAATGATAAATTCTTGATGAAGAAATTGACTCTTTTGTATTTAAAGGAGTTGTGTAAACATGGTGTGCCTGTATCGATCATCTCTATCAAGATCCTCGTTTCGTATTGAATTTCTAGAGATTTGCTCAGAAGTCATTAAGAACGAATCTTGATGAGAGTACTGTGTACCACCCCAATCGAAGGGACGAGGTAAAGTAACGATACAAAATACTATAAGTGTTGTTCTATGCTTGCATAATTGACCTTTTGTAATAAACCATACAATCGTTCTCATTTGGAGAGATTATAATTGAAAACTATCGTATTAGGATTGAGATCGAATCTTGTGAGGATATATATTAGAGCATCTGTAAGCAGGAGTTGGGATGAAGACACCCGGCATACATCCATTGTGAGTTGGACATGTCTTTTAGGTTTAAGGTTTCCTATGATGGCGAACCTAACCTTACAAATTACTCGACCCGCGAGACCTGAAATGATTGTTGAAATTAGGATCTGATTACTGACTACCGGTAGTGGGTAGGAGGTTATGTGAATATGAAATGTAGATCTTGAAGTGCCAGATGGGTAGCGAAGTTATGCCAAAAATTTTAACCATGGAAAAATGAATTGATGATCTGAAAGATCATGGGATATAAGTCCCCGTTGTATGGGACCATTGAGATGATGTAAAAGATTGGTTTGAAAGGCATATAAGCTGGATCTACCCTAGGACTTCAAGAGCCGCGTGAATTATGATTCGTATATCTAACTTGATAAAATGTCTATCAAGTGAAAATCTGAATTCTTCTTGATGAAATTTAGATCGGCGAAAAGTTGCATTCATCAAAAACCCGTGAACATCATGGATAGAGAAAGTAAGTCAACATTAAGCCTGATCTTATTCCCGTAGTTATGTTTGATGAAACTCGCGTATTGTAATGAATTACACTTGTGAGAAAAGACCGAATGTAGAGGAAATACCCACATGGCTTTAACTCTATAAGAAGCGAGTAGTAAGATAAGATGATGTTTGAGGACAAAGATCCTGTTTAGGGGTAAATGCTGTGACAATCCGTCAATTTATGGTTGATATTTTATTCTCAAGTATTATTTAAAAACATTATTTTAATGTTATATTATGAACTCACTTATTTTTGGAAAGAAATTTGGATTTATGTCTTGAAGTAGCATCGACTACGTCTAAACCGGAGGATTATACGTTACGTGCTTATGTTTACATACACCGTCTTTGGTGACAGTCCGACATTTCAGGAAATAAATTTATCCGTGAATATTATTTTGGAACTTTAAATTTGTGTTGGTTCATAAACTCACAAATTTACGAGAAGAGATTAGGACTTACGTTCATAATTTAACGTCTTTTACGACTAAACCGGAAACCTTAGGATTACGTATTTACGTTTTCGAACTCCGTTTTTGATGAGACAAATTTTATTAGATTCGTTTTGTGCCGTTGATTCATAATTTATAAAATTTTTTTTCGTAAAATGACCCGGGGGCACGCCATCGAGGAAACTAGAATCGAGGAATACCTGTAAATTAGCGGGATGGGATAAAACAAGTTTATCCCACCCCACTAACTAAAAGGGAAGGCCAAAAGGACACCACATCATTTGATGTGGCATCCTTACACTCTACAAGCTTACACATGTAAGCTTAGCTTAACATGGAAGCATTATTCACCCACCAAAACCACAAAACCACTAACACTTACCATTACTTCCATTTTCACATGCAAACCACCATTTTTCCTCTCCTCTCTCTCTTAATTCGTCCAACAATCATCAAAAACAACCCTCATTTGATCTATGTTAGCCATAAAATCATGTGTTACTCATACACATGATGATGCTACTTTGAAGCTTTGAAGATTGGAGGTGATTCTAACATCCAAGAAGAAGATTTGGTGATGTCCAAGGGCTGATTTCTACATGAAGTTTACAAGTATTGGTGGCCTTGAAGATTGGTGTTGATCTACCACAAGTTTTGCCATCAAAAATCCAAGCCTTGATCATAAACTACACAACCTTGGTGGTATAGAGATTGTTCTTCCTATCCTCTTGTTATTTTGATTATGTAATCTTGTATTTTATTTATTTATGTATATGTATATGATGATTAATGATGATTAAAAATATTATGTGGGGATTTGGTGTTGATAGATTTGATAAACATGGGTAAAAAGATGGAAAAACCACATGTAAAAATGGTTAAATCTTGCTTAAAAAGATGGCTGTATAAAAACAGTAAGTAACCAAATGATAAACTGATAAAATGGTAAAGTGGAATCAATATACAGTAAGTATTAGGTGTTATACACATGTGAGAGTTGGCCATACAATGGAATCATCAAAATGAGTGAGATATGATCAAAACAAGATGAGTGCACCAATCTGAATAGTCTGTTTTGTAGAGACTGTTAATGATAGTTAGACATAGAATGAGCCGTAGATATAACTAACTTATTTGTAGAACATAATATGAAGTTTATGCCATCCAAAAATGAGCTTCTATCTCCTTATAGAACTCAAGATATGATAAAAATGGTGAAGATGAAACTAAAAATCTGATTTTGAAGAATTAATGTTTAATAGTATTATATAAGCACTCAAACTAATATAGTATAAAATGTGAATTAAAACCCACTAACTTATAAATTTCATTTATATAAATATGTATAAGGTTAAATAAATGGACACTTTATAAAAATTGTAGTTGAATAAGATTTATAAGTTATAAAAACTATAAACATGATTTTTTTTACGACTTTTTCGGCTATTACCTTAAAATTAACGTTTTTCGCCAATTAAAACTTAGACGATCAAACCCGTCTAATGTAAAGTTTTTAAAAGTCATATAATGATGTATAAGTACCTAATATAAGTAAAAACCGATAAAACCCGAACTATATGACATACGGACATTAACGAGCTAAGTTAGCATATTTGGACTAATAATTTAACTAAATAAGTTAAACACTTATAAAAATTACTTATTGGGATTAACCCATTTGGGCCCAACATGTAAAGTATAAATACTGATAATACAAGTATAAAATGGATTAATACAAGTTAATGAACTTATAATACGCTTATTGGACCTAAAACATGTAAATAGGTAAAACAAGTAAACTAGTAAAAAGTTACCAATACATAAACACTAAATGAGTAAATAAGAATATATAAACCCACTTGATCATCATCATATGTACAAAATCATCATATGTATATTTGTTATTTTTATAAAGTCATTGGACAAGAGTCTAAGACGAGTATTATTTGTCTACGTTTCCGTGATTGAAGCACGTACCGTACGTCCGAATTGCCGATAACCCGCCTTGCCACATCAACATGAGTTCATAGCCTCGCACTCTTTTAAATGTTTTTATGAAATTTTTTATAAACCCGCGAGGGAGATAACATGTTAGTTTTGATAAAATAGGACACTAGTTGTCCTGATTGTCTGTTTATTGATTTGGACCCGAATGATTGTATGACCTGATGTATGATTAAATGACCAGATAGATGAAATGTAATGGATTATTAAAGTTATGCTATGTCACTAAAAGTCCCATTAGCATGAATTGTGAACTACCGGGATTTGGTATACGCTTATGCATATAATAGTACTATTTGGGGACGATCACCCCAGTTCGCGCCTTGACGGTTGATCCCCGTCGTGCCACATTGATTGGTAAGCGAATTTATGTATGAGAAGATTTACACAAGCGTGATTATTGTGACGACACGCTAATTTAGATGGGCAAATTGAGTTTCGGGCTAGCTACCCGTTGTTTGTTGTAGTAAGGTAACAATGTCATGCGGCTTATAATAATCCAAAATAACGAAATACTGCTATACGCACTGAATTATGATATATTGCCTGACTAGCAATACGGGGTCTTATTATTGATGTTATGTTCGTGTTTTGGTTTTACATAACCATATTCATATAACGGTTTTTATTTAACTTTATACAACGTTATGAAACGTATTGTATGATGTTTTTATGACAATGATTCGTATAATAATTTTGAAGGCGAAAGCCTATATTATGATTTTGATAAGGATTTGTATAAAATGACTTTGGAAATTTTATGGCCTATTACAAAGATTTGTACGAAATGATTTTCGGTAATAATTTTATACCGATGTTATATTGATGGATTTTATTAAACTCTATTAATTCACTCGGCGTTATCGCTGCCCTTTTCTTTTAACATGTTTTATCTCAGGTACTTGAAGATAATTCTCGGGAAGACAACAAGAATTCATGGCCCGCACTTGAATAATAATTTCCATTCAAATGCTTTGTAAAACCTGTATAAAATACAATGACTTGGGACCTATGTAAATTTGATACTTATGAATGGAAATGTTTTATTATTAAACGACACAATTTTTAAGCGTTGTATATGATGTGAGTAATGTGCTATCCTGTAACACCAACGAGTCTTCCGCTGTATTGAATTGTAAAAATTTGGTGGTGTTACATGTCTTCTGGTTTGTACAACAGATTTTGGATCACCAATAATTTGAGTAGCAGGATGGTTGTTGTTGACTTTATGAGTGGGAATAGAACTGACTGGAATTTCAGTTTCCCAAATTGTTGAAGTCAGTTACTACACCCTGCTCATCGTAGGAAGCTTTGGAGAAGATTCCTTCAGCTGGACTGGCATACAAGTCTTCATCGTCCAATGCTTGCAAAATCTCTTCTAGGGAGTCAGTAGATCTAGCAGATTTTGACTTAGCAGTACTTGTAGATGAAGTACCGCTAGGTATAGTATGTTCTGCTGAGTGTTGTGACTCAAAAGATTCTTCTCCTGAATGCTTATTAGCAGATGTAGCATTATTTTCTTGATCTCGAAGCCTCTGAAGCTCATGGGAGGCTTGATCATCACTTGATGGCATGGTTTGCTTGTTGGGAGTTATACATATGGGAGTAACAGTAGGTATATTTGGCACATAGATGTGAACATCTTCATCTGATGAAGAAACATCTTCTTGAGTACCTGTATTAGTTGCACTTGACTCCTCACCTGCATTGTTAGTTTGACAATCTTTTTGCAAAGAGTAGTAGTCCATGGAGATAGTTAGATAATCTAAATCAAACATCCAAGCATAACCTATTCCTGGAACATTGGGTTTATTTTCTGAGAAATTGACATGAGCATTTTCTTCAACTTTCTTAGTTGCCAAATTGTAAACCCTATATGCTTTACTTTGCAATGAATATCCTACAAGATATCCTAGATCAGACTTCCCATAAAACTTTCCCAAGTAATCAAGAGTATTTAGTATGGACACATGACACCCAAACGGTTTTAAATGACTTATATTAGGCTTTACATTAGTCAAAAGTTCATAAGGTGTTTTGTTTTGAGGCTTAGTTACTAGGACTCTATTTAACACATAACATGCTGTATTGATTGCTTCAGCCCAAAAGGTATTTGGCAAAAGTGAATCAGCCAACATAGTTCTAGCAGCCTCAATTAATGTCCTATTCTTCCTTTTAGCTACTCTATTCTGTTGAGGAGTTCTAGGATTACTAAATTGCCTCTTAATTCCTTTAGACCTACAGAATTCATCAAAACCAGCATTCTTAAATTCTGTTCCATTATCAGTCCTAATGATTAAAACCTGTTTAGTAAACTGCTTTTTAACTAAAGTGATAAAATCCTTTAGTAATTCACTTGTTTCACTTTTAAGGGCTAAAAAGAAAACCGAACTGAATCTACTATAATCATCAGTTATGACTAAAAAAAGGTCGTATGGATAATGCTTCTTAAAGAAACTGGACCAAATAAATCCATATGCAAGAGATGCAAAGGTTTTGTCATAGTATTTACAGTCTTGGTCTTACAAGAGGCTCTATGTTGTTTTCCTTTTTGACAAGCAGCACATGTGAAATCATTTTAAAAAGATTTGTTAGGTAAACCTCTAACCAAATTCCTTTTTACCAATCTATTAAGATTCTTAAAATTAACATGACCTAACCTTCTATGCCATAAATTTGATTCATCTAAAGAAGCCTTAGCTAGCAAACATGTAATACCACCTGTTGGAGTAATAGTATGAAGATTAAAAGTGTACATATTTTCTTGCCTGGGTACTTTAAGCAGTATTTGAGATTCCTTGGGTATCTCAAAGTCTTTGGACAACACCAAGCAGTCTTTGTCTGTGAATAGCACCTTGTTCTTTGATAGGTGTGAAAACACCCATCCTTTTACCACTTAATTACAATAATAACCAAGCCAAAACGTGTATTTTGTGTTGTAAATTTCGGAATTATGCGTGGTTTGTGTTTTTGTTGTGATATATGACGAAAATGTGAAAAGGGGAGAAAACACGGGCATTCACGGGCTTTTATGGAAGAAAAAGACAAAAGACGAAGTCAAGAAATCAAGAGTGCAAAAAGAACGGAAGTCCAAGACCAATTCTGAAGATTTATCGAAGAAAAAGTCAAGAGACGGAAGTTTACTAAAAGCCGAAGAACTCAAGTCTAATTTATTGAAGAAATTACAAGACGAGTTTATTAATCCCGAGACAAAGTCAAAAGTCGAAGTATTAAGAAGATTAAGGACTAAAGGATAATTAGAGAAAGAAGAAAGAGGGAGGAAGCTTCCACTAAGCACCTCCCAAATCCACTATAAATAGATCCATTTCATTTCATTTGTAGTTGTTGGGTAGCTTGACAAACTACCTCTTCCACCATTTTCATACTTTGCACCTTAAATTCTTGCACTTTAATTACTTGTATCGCACCTTTTAGATCCTTTTAATTACAAGTAAGTTTTATTTAATTGTTGTTGAATCTTTACTTTTCTTGTTTAATCTCTCATCTACCTTTCTTATTTGTGTTTAATCTTTGTGTTCATGTTCTTGAGTGTTATGGTTTTCAATCAAGTGGGTTTTGATTGATTTGGCTTTATTTGTTAGTTTTGTTGATTTGTTTTGATTAATTATTGTTAGTTGATATTTATTGGTTATTTTGGTTTAATCTTTTGGTTTGTTTTGATTAGATTTAATTAAATTAGTGCCTTCATGTTCTTCCATCTGTTCTTCGTATTCATCCTGCTGCCCAGATTCCGAATGAGGGAAATCTTTCATTTATTCCGAACCATTTGTATTATTTAGAATCAAAGCTTAGTTTCATATATTCCGGATCAAGAGCTTCATTCGGAATATTATTCCGGATAAGGTTCTTTCATTCGGAATAGTATTCCGGATCGACCTTTCATTCGGAATAATCTATTATTCCGGATCAAGTCTTCCATTCGGAATATCCATTATTCCGATTCAAGTTCCTTATTCTGAAGCATCCTTTCCTTATTTTTATTTCGGATCAACACATTATTCCGAACGAGCACTTATTCCGGATAAAGACAATTATTTCGGATGAAGCCAAATATTCCGGATGAGGAAATTATTCCGGATGAGCTGTTTATTCCGGATAAGCAATTATTCCGGATGAACATTTTTATTCCGAATGAAGCCCTTTTATTTCGGATGAGGATTTTATTCCGGATGAATTGATTTATTCCGAATGAAGGCTCTTTTCCGAATGAAGTGTTTTCAGTTTTTTTTATAATTTTATATTTTTAATTTTCAAGCTTTATTTTTCCTGCCTTTTTCCTTACTTGCACTTTTAATTTACTTGCATTTAATTTTAGTTTACCTTATTTACTTTTAAGTTTGCCTTTTTATTTCTCGTCACGTTTTTAATTTCTCGTCATTAATTTCCCATCAAGTTTTTATTTGTCAGTATTTCTTTTTACCATCTTTACTTTATTTTTATTTGTTTCAAGTCTTTATTTTAAATTAGTTTACGACACCCAACAATTCTCTTTTCGTTACCAAGAACGACTGAGTCACACTTTGAGCCAGAAATCAATTCGAGAAGATACCGAGAAACGAATTTTCAACATAGTAAAATCTATACATTAAAATGGCGCCGCTGCCGGCTCTTTTCGTGAAGATTAACGGTTTTTTGTGAGAGACGCGTTGGCTTTTGGGATCCATTCACTTGTGAACGTTATTTTTCGTGTCAAAAATTTTCAAAAATCCCAAAAACATTTGAAAAATCATAAAAAGCATTTCTTTTTCAAAGTTTTGCACCAAAAATATTCTTCTTGCTTATCTATTTTTCTTTATGGATTCTTATGTCCATTGTGTCGGTTGTGGGAGACGATTATACGGGAACGACTCATGTCAATGGTGTACATGCGAGCAATGCGGAAACGACCTTCCTCCTATTTCAATCGATTCACAATTGGGATTTTGTCCATCGTGCAACTTGACTAATTCGTCCTTTTTAAATCTATCTCCTAGCGCCCCTTGCATGTATTATGGAAGCGATTCTCATTGGCATGTTTCATGTCCAATTCGATACCCGCCTCATGGCGAGCAAGAACTGGGTTACAATTATGACAATGGTAATTGCTATCTACAAGAAGCACCAGATTTTTCTCCATACCCATGTTGCCAAAATTGTGGGGGCCCTCACGATACTTCTTATTGTCAGCCAATGAATTATTATGAGCCAGATCCGTGTCCTCATTTTTCTTCACCGATGGATTATTATGAACCAAATCCGTGTTATAATTCTTCTCAACCGATGACTTACTATGAGCCACATCCGTGCTATAATTCCGATTTTCCTAACTGTGAGCCCCCACACCCCAACTTCAATCATCAATCCTCTCAGAGAATTCGTATGGCCCAACAACTCACTACTCTGAATGAATAAAGACAAGCCATTCTTTTGAAACTTCATGACGGCTTAATTCAATTGACCGAGGCATTCAAGGAACAAGAGCGACAACAACAAGAGCAAGTATCTAATCTTAGTGATTATACTCCTCCTCTTGTGCGTCAATACTATTATGATGATGATGACGACGATGATGTCTACGCTCTCGATCCATCTTCTGAAGTTGCTACTCCTATTCTCGATATTCCTAATGCGTCTAAGGATGATGATTAATTGAGTGAGACTAGTGATTTTGGCCTCGATAAATTCTTTGATGATGAGGCTTGTGACATGCCTACTGTTATAGAGTCTGAGGACGACGTTGCTCTTACGGAAGAGGTCGATCCTAATGATGACGATTTTTATCCACGCTATGAGAATTTCACTTTTGAAATTTCTCAATCTCTACCGGGAGATGCGGGCGATGACGATTTATTCTCTCCGGCTTACGAGAAGTTCACCGATGAACTTGCTCTTGAAGATGAGGTGGAAGACGTGATTCTCCGCGATAAATTATGGAAAGTGCATCTTCTTATTGCTCAAATCGAAGAGTTGACTTCTCCTCCTCTTTCCGAGTCTTTACCTCCATCTATTCCTCCTGTTGAAGATAATGACCCATTGCTGGAAGAAATCGACATTCACTCAATACCTCCGGGTATTGATGATGATGACACGGAGGGGGGTATTATTTTTGATAATTTGTTGCAGGAAGGTATTGACCCAAGTCCCCCTCCCGAGCACCTTTCATCCTCCCCTTTAGCCACTATTACGGAGGATGAGTGCTTTGAACCGGGAGGTGACATTCACTATTTCATGGTTGATAACATTACGGCTTTGCCGAGTGCTCAGCATCCATTGTTTTTAGGGGATGACAATGTGCTTACTTTACCCACCCCACCTCCCGTAGATCTCGATTTCACATACTTCTCGTATGTTGAAAGGACTTTTCTCCCATTTAAGACTTATCCCCCCACCTCTCCTTTGTTGATGTCCTCCGGGAACGAGGACAAGGTCTTTGATCCCGGTATTACATTCGAGGCTTCCCCATGGACCATTTAATTCGGGGACGAGTCAGGCTCGTGACTCGGTTAATATAAACAAGCGCTTTTTGGGAGGCAACCCAATTATCTATCTATCTTTCCTGTTTTCACCATAAGTGTAGGGAGGAGCCCCGTTGGTGTTTCTTGTTTTCTTTCTTATCATGTGCAGGGATTAGAGCTTCAAAGAAACACTCTTGATGACTTTTGACGACCCGTGATTCCGAGTTCCCGTCTTCCCGGTTCTATCCTAAACTCTTTTCGATTCACTATTTTATATTTCTCAATATTAAAATAGGAATGTCTTTAGTTGTCTCTTCCTTAGCGAGATTTAAACAATGTGCACAATGTCCTAAGTGTAGGGGAGTTTACTCCCACATGCTTAAACATTCAGGACAATGTTTATATTAAGTGTAGGGGGGACTTCTATCGAAGTTAAGTGGCATTTTCCTTGTATTTGTCCTCATTTTAACCGGAAATTCAATTTTTTTGACATTTTTCAAAATTTTTGATCTATTTTGGCCTATTAGTTTTTACCTTTGTATAGTTATTTTCTTTCTTTACTAGAATAAATTTTAATAAAGTGGTTTTAATTTTTAAACGTTGTGAATCTTTTGACTCAACCCAAGATTACTTATCTAAGTTTACTCTAGCTAGTATCCTTAACGTGTTTAAGTCAAGTTTTGCTAGGCTTTTATATATGGAGCTTTAAAACACGAAAGTCTTAACTCTCACGGGTTAAGAACAAGAACTTTTTTCAAGTTCCTATAATTGATCCTAGAGAGTTGTTTATCAAGGGAACTTTAAAATGCGATTTCTAAACTTGAAAAAGTCTAAGAATTTTCAAGATCCTATAGATGACTCGAAAACCCAAAACTTTGATTTAATAGGCTAAGCATCCACGAGTCTCATTCCTTAAGATTTTAAACTGTGGAGAACGAGAGATGATAGAGTCAATTATAAGTTTGGTATCCTTTCTTGAATTTATGTGAGTTAATTATAAGCCTATTCTCCCATTGCTTGTAAATAAATTTATCTGCAATAAATAAGGTTGTACGATTTGAAAAGTTACTTAGCTTCTAGCCCCAGATCGTTTAAAAGTTGCTCGGTATGGATTAGAGTTCATAGCCAAGGCATAACTTATTGAAGCGTGATGCGAAGATTGGAGAGTCCGAAAAAGCCCTAACAAGGCATGAGGGCTACATTTTGTTGCTAAAGATCCAACAGTGATGTGAAGAATCATTTATCGAAAATCAATATGAAGGATCGAGACACGCGACGAAAAGCAAATACTCCCGTAAAGATCATGGAGAAGTCTATCCGAAAAGACCCTAGCAAGGTATGAGGATAAATAGATCCAAGTCCAAAAAGGAGGCGGATCGTTGTATATCAAAGTCCAAAATAAAGATTGGAGAAAATTGAAGAAGTCGTGGTCCAAATATGAAGAATCTCTCAAAATCAAGTGAAAAAATTCCTATTATGAAAAGAAGACCATTATTTCATGAACGTCTCTCTAGATTTGAAGTAAGAAGTCTCTGCCAAATATCGGTCCGAGAAAGGTCTCAAATCGTGAAGCGAGTTATGCCAAGATATGAACTTTATGAGGTCCCGAAAAGCAGTTTTAAAAGATTTTGTCCTTTAACTAACTATTGATTAAATCGTCCCACTTTATTTTCAGCCTAAATAACTATCGAAATAAGTCAACAATGCATCCTTGTGATCATTCAAGACAATAATAAAATATAAGAGATACACCTAGGAATAAGGGAGTCTAAGTGAATAATTGGCCCACATGAGTTCGTGTTAGTTTGCTAACTGATACAAGCGTTTTGGTTGGGTTCAGATTAGTTCTTGGAATCTTCTCGAATTGATCACGGTTCAAAGTGGAATAGTTTGTTCTTGGTTACTAAAAAGGGGTTGGTTTGTTTATCTATTTTAAACTAATAGCAAATAAATGTAAATGGCGTTGAGTAAAGTAAAAGCTTTAAAGATTAAACTAAAATAACGAGTTAAAAGTAGATGATTGAGAACTTAAAGAAAAGATTAGAAAAATACTTCAACACTTAACAAATCTAAAACTTGAAAACTTTTTAAGAACATAAAACTCATCCAATCGGAATGTGTGGTCGGAATAAGGCAGATCGGAATGTCAACAACACCCTCGTCGGAATGTATTAAATCGATACTGATCGGAATACTAAACCAAACCCTCGTCGGAATACTGCTGTCGGAAAGCTTGATCAGAATAACAAAAAAGGATGCAATCGGAATATGGGAAATAGCTCAAATCGGAATACAATAAAAACAGGGCTAATCGGAATGTTTAACCAAACCAATTGGAATGTTACAAAACTGAACCAATCGGAATAATGGAAATAAGCCTCAATCGGAATGTATCAAAACCCTTGTCCGATCAGACGATCAGAATAAAGGGGTGTAATCGGAATACCAAATCGGAAAAGGGTTTACCCTTTCCGATTACCCTCTTTGATCCGAAAGATAAGCTAAGGCAATAAGCTATAATGATAAGATAATCACCAAAACTCTAACGAATCTATAATGAAACGGACTCAATAAGCACAAATAACAACTTATCCAAACTTAAAGTAATCAATCTTATAAATCAAACAATAAAAAGATGAACTTTTTAAGAAAACTATTTAAAAAGTAAATAAGCTAAACATAAAAACAAGCCAATAAGCACAAAGATCTTAAAGCTTATTCGTATGAAAACTTAAATAAACATAAAAAGATTAACTTTTTAAGCACGAAAACATTAATGAACAACACGGATCATAAGTTATTCACACCAAAAGTGAACTAAAAAAAAAAGAAAGGTAGAAAGAGATGAAAGATTAAAAGCTTAAACTTAAACTTGATTAATGTAATCAACAATACAAAGGTCTAATCTTGAAAGATTGAAATAAAAAAGATGAAAACTTAGTGAGAGAAAGTTTAGAACTTTCTCTCTCTAAAACTAGAAAAGAAAAATGGAAAGTGAAACTAAAAACTAAAACTAACCCCTCTCTAAAATTGTGAAGTGAAGTCCTATTTATAGGCCTTTGCTTTTGGGCTTGTGAATGGGCTTTGTTTTTGGGCTTCTTTTCTTCTTTCTTCTTTAGTCTTTACGTTTCTTCAAATAAACGTTTTCGACTTTAGATTTTGAGAAGTGTCGGTGAATAATTCCAACTCGTCTTATAATCTTTTGTTTAATAGACTCGAGTTCTTCGACATATATGAATCTTCCATCTTTGGCCCTTTTCTTCGATAAATCTTCAAATAGGCTCAATGACTTCAAATCTTTTGCATCTCTTGGGCAATAGACTTCGTCTTGAGTCTTTTTCTTCGATAAAACCCGTGCAATCCCATGTTTTCTTCAATATTCATCATGTTGACTCTAAAAACACAATAAACACAAAACCACGCATAATTCCAAACAAATGATATTAAATACGTGTTTTGGTCTCGTTTTAGCCAGAAATAAGTGGTAAAAGGATGGGTGTTTTCACACCTATCAAATCCCCTACACTGAACCATTGCCATGCCCTCATGCAATGCTTAGTGATAAAGCAATTTTACACTTTTCTCATAATCAATCAACCTTGGCCTTATTAACATTCTACTAAACAAAAATTAAAGTACTAAGAGACATTAAAACTTTTAAAGTAATCAAAAGGATAGAAAACCATTTTCACTTGAAAATAGCTATATGGAAATAACTTGCAGAGAGATCAAGGACTTACATTAGGGCTTTGGTGCTGCGAAGATTTATCACCCTCAAGTTTCACGTTCCCCAAACTAAGCTTAAAAACGAGATCATTGTTATTATAAGTTAGTAAATCAAACACTTACACATATGGCTTAATTATATGCTTAAACTCCCTTATTCCTAGGTGTATCTCTTATATTTTATTTTTGTCTTAGAATGATCTTGAAGATGCATTTTTGGACTTATTTCGATAGTTTATTAGGCTGAAAGCAAAGTAGGACGATTTGATCAATAGTTAGCTAAAGGACAAAATCTCTTAAAACTGCTTCTCGGGATATCAAAAAGTTCATATCTTGGCATAACTCGGTTCACGATTTGAGACCTTTCTCGGGCCGATATTTGGCATGTACTTCATACTTCATATCTTGAGAGACGTGCTTGAGATAATGGTCTTCTCATCGTTAATAGAGTTTCTTCACTTTGAGACTTTTGAGGGGTACTCCAACTTTTTTGACCATGACTTCATGATTATTTCTTCAATCTCTAATTGGGATTTTGAGATACAACGATCCGCCTCCTCTTTGGACTTGGATCTATTTATCCTCATACCTTGTTAGGGTCTTTTCGGATAGACTTCTCCATGATCTTTATGGGAGTTGATTGCTTTTCGTCGTGAGTCTTGATCCTTCATATTGATTTTGGGAATAATGCTTTTCACATCACTTTGGATCTTCAGCAATAAAATTGAATCCTCATGCCTTGTTAGGGCCTTTTCAGACTCGCCAATCTTCGCGCCCCGCTTCATAAGTTATGCCTTGGCTATGAACTCTTATCATTACCGAGAAACTTTTAAACGATCTTGGGCTAGAAGCTAAGTAACTTTTCAAATCGTACGACCTTACTTATTGCAGATAAATTATTAGCAAGTGATGGGAGAATAGGCAAATAATTACACCAAGTGAGCTTGTGCAAGAATAACGACTTATAATTGACTCTATCATTTCTCGTTCTCCACAATTTAAAATCTCAAGTAATGAGACTCGTGGATGCTTAGCCTAATAAACCAATTAAGGTTTACATGGTTAAGGATACTAGCTAGAATAAACTTGGACAAGTCTATTCGGGTTGAGTCAAAATAATCGCAACGGGCCTAATATGTCAAAGATTTCAAAACTAGCTACACCACTTTATTAATATTTTTGACTTTTTTGCGAGATATATACATATGAAAGCAACGATAAAAATTTAAAAATTACGACTAAATGGCCAAAGTTAATAAAAAATTTGAAAAATGTTGAAAAAGATGATTTTCCGGTTAAATGAAGGCATTTTCATGGAAAAGTCCACTTAAAACTTCGATAGAAGTCCCCCTACACTTAAGATAAACATTGTCCTCAATGTTTAAGCATGTGGGAAAAGTCTCCCCTACACTTATGACATTGTGCACGTTGGTTAAATCAAGCTAAGGAAGAGACGACTAACGTGATCAATTTCAAATGTGAGTATGAAGAAAATTGAATCACGATAGTTGAGATATAGAACCGGATTTCGGATAACACGGGAGCACGGTTCTTCAAAGGTTTCAAAAGTGCATTCATCCCTGTAATCACATCACCATACAAACACAAAGCACCTATATAGGTCCCCCTACACTTAGGAGGTTAAAATAGAAAAGGATAGATACTCGGGCTGCCTCCCGAGGAGCGGTTGTTTTTTATAACCGAGTCACGAGCCTGACTCGACCCAAAATTAGTTCATGGTAAACGTGGTGAGGGATGGAATCATCTCCTGAGAGATGTCCTCACCAAAGTACAACTTCACTCGTTGGCCATTCACCTTAAAATTAGGTCCAGTAGGTTGAGCGAGCTCGAGAGTACCATATGGAAAAATTTGGGCAATGGTGAATGGGCCGGACCAACGAGATTTCAGCTTGCCCGAAAAGATTTTCAACCGAGAGTTAAAGAGTAAAACTTTGTCTCCAACTTGGAACTCTCGGTTTTTTTAATCTTGGAGTCGTGAATGAGCTTAGTCTTTTCCTTATAGATCAAAGAATTTTCATAAGCCTCATTCTGGAGTTCATTCAGCTCATTGAGTTGGATCTTGCGTAGGTCACCGGCTTTGTTGATATCGAAATTAGCCCACTTCAAGGCCCAGTAAGCCTTGTGCTCCAACTCAATGGGGAGGTGGCACGCCTTTCCGTACACGAGACGATATGGTGTACAACCAATCGGAGTCTTGTATGCGGTACGAAAAGCCCACAAAGCATCATCAAGTTTATCGGGCCATGAGGCACGATGCTCTCCCACGGTTCTTTCAAGAATTCGCTTTAATCCTCGGTTAGAGATTTCAGCCTGGCCATTAGTTTGTGGGTGGTAAGCGGTGGAAAGACGATGATTTACACCATACTTATCCATGACTCTTGCGAATTGGTCATTGCAAAAATGAGTCCCGCGATCACTAATAATGGCACGAGGCACACCGAATCTAGCGAACAGCGACTTCAAAAAGTTACAAACCACCCTTGCGTCATTAGTGGGTAAAGCTTTGGCTTCAAACCACTTGGAAACGTAGTCAACGACTACAAGGATGTATTTGTTTCCTTTAGAGGAAGGGAATGGCCCCATAAAGTCGATACCCCAAACATCAAAGATTTCATATTCTTGAATGAAATTCTGAGGCATCTCGTCTGTATGTGTGATCTTGCCTTGTTTTTGGCAAGCATCACATCGTTTAACCATCGCGTGAGCATCATGGTAAATGGTGGGCCAATAAAATCCCGAGTCAAACACTTTTTTGGCGGTGTAGTTGGGACCAAAGTGACCACCGGTGGGTCCTTTGTGGCAAGCGTCAAGGATTTCTAAAGCTGCCGGTCCATCAACACATCGGCGAATAATCAAATTAGCACATTGTTTGAATAGATACGGGTCATCCCAAAAGTAAGTCTTAATGTCTTTGAAGAACTTCTTCTTTTGTTGGGATGTTAACCCGTCAACGAGAATTCCACCCGCCAAGTAGTTTGCAATGTACGCAAACCACTGGGTTTCATCAGAAGTCGAGTTGATAGACATTAAGGTCTCCAGGGGAAAAGAGTCATTGATCTCTTTGTTCGGATGATCCCCTTGGTAAGGATCCTCAAGTCTACTGAGATGATCCGCGACTAGGTTTTCAGCTCCCTTCTTATCACGAATTTCGATTTTAAATTCTTGGAGTAGCAAAACCCAGCGAAGAAGTCTTGGTTTGGAATCTTGCTTAGTCAACAAGTACTTCAACGCAAAATTATCGGTATAAACGATTGTGGTGGAAAGGACAAGATAGGGGCGGAACTTTTCAAAAGCATAGACAACAGCTAAAAGCTCTTTTTCGGTTGTCGTGTAATGCAATTGAGCCCCCGTCATTGTCTTGCTAGCATAGTGGATTGGTTGGAAGTGTTTGTTCACTCTTTTGCACATGACCGCACCAATAGCAAAGTCGCTAGCATCGCACATCAACTCAAAGGGAAGCTCCCAATTAGGGGTAACCAAGACGGGTGCCTTAGTTAGCTTATCCTTAAGAAGGTTGAAGGCTTCAATACACTCATTGGAAAAGATAAAAGGAGTATCTTTTTCCAAGAGGTGGGTCATCGGGCGAGCGATTTTAGAAAAATCTTTGATAAAGCGACGGTAGAAGCCCGCATGACCGAGGAAACTTCTCACACCTTTCACGGTTGAAGGTGGAGGAAACTTAGAAATAACATCGACTTTAGCACGGTCTACTTCAAGACCGGCTTTGGAAATTTTGTGTCCTAGCACGATGCCCTCTTTTACCATGAAATGGCATTTTTCCCAATTAAGAACAAGGCGAGTGTCTTCACACCGCTTAAGCATACGTTCTAAATTGGTAAGGCAAGAAGAGAAAGAATCGCCATAAACCAAGAAATCATCCATGAATACTTCCATAGTGTCTTCCACCATGTCATGGAAGATAGCCATCATACACCTTTGGAACGTCCCAGGAGCATTGCATAAACCAAATGGCATGCGTTTGTAAGCAAATGTTCCGTAGGGACAAGTGAATATGGTCTTTTCTTGGTCTTTAGGATCGATGGGAATTTGAAAATACCCGGAGAAACCGTCTAAGAAGCAGTAATAGTCATTACCAGCTAGACGCTCGAGCATTTGATCCATGAAAGGAAGAGGAAAGTGGTCTTTTCTCGTGGCATCATTGAGCTTGCGATAATCGATGCAAACTCTCCACCCAGTTACGAGATGAGTGGGAATCAACTCGTTGTGTTCATTGGGAACAATGGTTATTCCGCCCTTCTTGGGCACACAATGGACGGGACTTACCCAAGGCGAATCCGAAATAGGGTAAATCAAGCCGGCATCAAGAAGTTTGATAACCTCTTGTTTGATGACGTCATGAATTCGAGGATTAGCCCTTCTTTGGCTCTGGATTGCGGGATTAAAGTCATCTTCCATGAGAATCTTGTGAGTACAAAAGTTCGGATCTATTCCGCGGATATCGGAAATTTTCCAAGCAATTGCCTTCTTATGATCTTTAAGCACGGCGATGAGGCGAGATTTCTCTTCTTCTTTCAAGTCCTTCGCAATGATGACGGGCGACTTCTTCTTATCTTCAAGGAACACGTACTCGAGATGGGGTGGCAACTCCTTAAGTTCTAAATCCGGAGGATTTTCGATGGGAGGCGTATTCAAAGTCGGTGCATCGATAGCAATATCCTTGGGAGATGGTGGAGAAATAAGGTCTTCTTTAAGAAGGTTCTCAATGAGGCGAAGATCTTCATCCCAATCGGTGGGAGAATCGTCATCTTCTAAGTTCACATCTCCCATGGTGGCTTCCAAATCTTTCCAAAGGAAATCACTTTCTCCAAATAGAGACAGTGATGAATCAATAGAGGAAACGGTCTCAACATTGGGAAGAGAGGTAGGAATACTTTTACAAGCATCTTTGAAGTGTTC
Source organism: Glebionis coronaria (assembly GCA_025667525.1). Taxonomy (NCBI): domain Eukaryota; kingdom Viridiplantae; phylum Streptophyta; class Magnoliopsida; order Asterales; family Asteraceae; genus Glebionis; species Glebionis coronaria. The sequence continues at coordinate 209,076 of JANFOE010001262.1, read as the reverse complement.
TTCGCAAGCCTCATCAAGAACATCAATACAATTAACACTCTCGTATGAATAAGGTTGTTTAGAAAGCTTTCCCATGTTGAAGACAATTTTATCATCACCCACTCTCATGATAAGCTCACCGGCTTCAACATCGATGAGAGTGCGACCGGTCCTCAGGAATGGACGACCAACGATCAATGGCACACGAGGGTCCATATCGTAGTCAACGACGACGAAATCGGCAGGAAAAGTGAATTTTTCGGCTCCTACAAAGACGTCTTCGGCTATCCCCACTGGATAAGCAACCGTACGGTTAGCTAATTCCAAAGTCATTTTGGTAGGGACTAGCTCAGGGAGAGATAATTGCTTCCAAACGCTTAAGGGCATTAAGTTAATACTGGCACCTAGATCGGCTAGGGCCATGCAATTCTCTACTCCCGGGAAGTTGCAAGGGATTAAGAAACGACACGGATCACCAAGCTTGGTTGGCAATTTCCTTAAGAGCACTGCAGAGCAATTCTCATTAAGTTGGGTGTTAGCAATATCAAGAAGCTTCTCCTTGTCGCTAAGAAGATCTTTGAACATTTTCGCATATTTGGGCATATGAGCGAGAGCCTCAGCGAAGGAGATGTTGAAATTCAATTGTTTAAACATTTTGGGAAAGTTCGAAACCTGAATATCGTCCTTGCTTTTGAGCTTCTCTTTCCTCAACCTTGATGGATAAGGTATATCGGAAGAAGAGGAAGGCTTTGGGAGAATAGGATCACTCACATCCTTGGGTGGAGGAGGGGTAGAAGTAAGAGGTGGAGAAATTGGGGAAGTAGAAGGATGAGGAATAGGAGCAGGTGACTCGTTTTCCTTAGTCACAATCACCGGTGGAGGTATAGGAAGCTCGGGTTCCTTGGTACCTTTGCCACTGCGAGTGGTGATTGCTTTCATCTCCCCTCTTGGATTCGCAACGGTGTTACTCAGAAGAGTACTCGAAGAAGAGGATTGATTACCTTGGAAGAAACCAGCCATCATGTTCCTTAAGTCATTCGTTTGACTTGCCAAAGTGTTTCTCATATCAGCTCTCAGATCGTTTCCTTGTTTCACAATGTCTGCTTTCAAGTTGAGCACTTCCCGCTGGAGATTGTCCATGATCACATCATTATTCCTCATGTAGGTTCCAATATCTTGGTGTAATGCGGTGGGTTGGTTGGGAGGGGGAGCATGGTAAGCGGATGGTTGATAAGCAGGTTGTTGGTAAACTTGGTTGTTTCTTTGAGGTGTATATGGTTGTTTGTGAGGTGGTATGTATGGTGCACGAGGTTGTTGTTGTTGTTGAGGAGGGTGATTGAGGTTTTGTTGTTGGTTTGGGTTGTTAGGAGGAAAACCGGGTGGGGAAAGAAAGTTGTTAGAGCGGTAGCTAAGCAAGTTGCGGTCACCTTGAGGACGAGCTTGATAAGCGGCCGGAGGATAGGTACCGTATGCTGCATTCACATTCTCAGAAGGGTAGTCTTGGGTGGTGGTACAAGGTGTGTAAGAGTGAGGACCACCGCATATTTCACATGGTTGGCTGACAGCATTGACTTGAGCGTTTTTAGCATTGATGCTGTTGGTGTTGCTAGCGGTTTGGGTAGCAAGCGATTCAAGAAGCTCAATGATTTTGTCAAGTCGCTTGTCGTTGTCACTAGTACTAGCACTAGCGACATTGGTCCGCACACTCTTGGTTTGCACACGAGACTTATTTTCAATAATATCCCAAGCGGCATTAGAAGTCTTAACCAAAATATTACCCCCCCCCCCCACGAGGCACTGTTTAGTGAATCTTGGTCATTCATGCTTAAACCATTATAAAAAGTATTAATTTGGTGCACTTTGGTAAAACCATGTTGTGGGCACTTTCTTAAAAGATCTTTAAAACGGTCCCAAGATTCACTAAACGACTCATCTTACTTTTGTTCAAAATTAATGATTTCATTCCGCAAAGCGGTAGTACGAGAGGGTGGGAAAAAGTAGTTTATAAACTTGGTCTCCAAATCCGTCCATGTAAGAATACTTTGTGGCGGTTCCTTAGCAAGCCAATGCCGGGCTTGTCCCTCTAGGGAGAAAGGAAAAAGTTGTAATCGGATTACCTCTTGTGGAACACCATTGAATTTGACCGTATTCGTGAGTTGCAGGAATCTCTTGATGTGGTCATGTGGATCATCAATGGTACGCCCTAAGAATGGTTGAGCAGAGACCATCTGGATAAAACCGGATTTGAGCTCAAAGTTGTTGGCTGCAATCGCGGGTATGACAATTGGATCATTGTTGTCGTCTACATGTGCTTGCAGAAGTTCAATCATCGGGCGATTGTCTGGTAGAGGCTCATTGTTGTTGTTATTATTGTTGTTGAGAGGTGGATTGTTATTGTTGTTATTGTTTTGAGGTGGGTTATTGTTGTTGTTTTGTACACCGGCCATGTCTAAGTCTTCGAGAGGCTCGGGCTCTTGATAAGACGTGGATCATGTACGCATGCACCTGCAAAAGAACTAACAAAGCAAGCAAGAAATATTTTTGGTTTTTATGGTTTTTTAATTTTTTTGTATTTTTGAAAATTTTATATTTTTTAGGGTTTTTGAAAGTTTTTATGAAAAAGTAACGTTCACGGTGAACGGATCCCAAAATCCAAGTTCGCACAAAAAACTGGTGATCTTAACGAGAAGAGCCGGCAGCGGCGCCATTTGATACAAGCGTTTTGGTTGGGTTCAGATTAGTTCTCGGAATCTTCTCGAATTGATCACGGTTTAAAGTGGAATAGTTTGTTCTTGGTTACTAAAAAGGGGTTGGTTTGTTTATCTATTTTAAACTAATAGCAAATAAATGTAAATGGCGTTGAGTAAAGTAAAAGCTTTAAAGATTAAACTAAAATAACAAGTTAAAAGTAGATGATTGAGAACTTAAAGAAAAGATTAGAAAAATACTTCAACACTTAACAAATCTAAAACTTGAAAACTTTTTAAGAACATAAAACTCATCCAATCGGAATGTATGGTCGGAATTAGGCAGATCGGAATGTCAACAACACCCTCGTCGGAATGTATTAAATCGATACTGATCGGAATATTAAACCAAACCCTCGTCGGAATACTGCTGTCGGAAAGCTTGATCGGAATAACAAAAAAGGATGCAATCGGAATATGGGAAATAGCTCAAATCGGTATACAATAAAAACAGGGCTAATCGGAATGTTTAACCAAACCAATCGGAATGTTACAAAACTGAACCAATCGGAATAATGGAAATAAGCCACAATAAGAATGTATCAAAACCCTTTTCCGATCAGACGATTGGCATAAAGGGGTGTAATCGGAATACCAAATCGGAAAAGGGTTTACCCTTTCCGATTACCCTCTTTGATCCGAAAGATAAGCTAAGGAAATAAGCTATAATGATAAGCTAATCACCAAAACTCTAACGAATCTATAATGAAACGGACTCAATAAGCACAAATAACAACTTATCCAAACTTAAAGTAATCAATCTTATAAATCAAACAATAAAAAGATGAACTTTTTAAGAAAACTTTTTAAAAAGTAAATAAGCTAAACATAAAAACAAGCCAATAAGCACAAAGATCTTAAAGCTTATTCGTATGAAAACTTAAATAAACATAAAAAGATTAACTTTTTAAGCACGAAAACATTAATGAACAACACGGATCATAAGTTATTCGCACCAACAGTGAACTAAAATCAAAGAAAGGTAGAAAGAGATGAAAGATTAAAAGCTTAAACTTAAACTTGATTAATGAAATCAGCAATACAAAGGTCTAATCTTGAAAGATTGAAAGAAAAAAGATGAAAACTTAGTGAGAGAAAGTTTAAAACTTTTTCTCTCTAAAACTAGAAAAGAAAAATGGAAAGTGAAACTAAAAACTAAAACTAACTCCTCTCTAAAATTGTGAAGTGAAATCCTATTTATAGGCGTTTGCTTGTGGGCTTGTGAATGGGATTTGTTTTGGGGCTTCTTTTCTTCTTTCTTCTTTAGTCTTTAAGTTTCTTTAAATAAACGTTTTCCACTTTGGATTTTGAGAAGTGTCGGTGAATAATTCCAACTCGTCTTATAATCTTTTGTTTAATAGACTCGAGTTCTTCGACATATATGAATCTTCCATCTTTGGCCCTTTTCTTCGATAAATCTTCAAATAGGCACAATGACTTCAAATCTTTTGCATCTCTTGGACAATAGACTTCGTCTTGAGTCTTTTTCTTCGACAAAACCCGTGTAATCCCATGTTTTCTTCAATATTCATCCGGTTGACTCTAAAAACACAATAAACACAAAAACCACGCATAATTCCAAACAAATGATATTAAATACGTGTTTTGGTCTTGTTTTAGCCAGAAATAAGTGGTAAAAGGATGGGTGTTTTCACACCTATCACTAACTTATAATAACAATGATCTCGTTTTTAAGCTTGGTTTGGAGAAAGTGAAAACTTGAGGATGATGATCATTCATGACAATTCCAAAACCCTAAGGTAAGTTTTTGATTTCTTTACTTGTTTTGTTATTTTCTATCTCTTTAATAAAGGCCAATGTGGATTGATTGTGACGAAAAATGTAAACGTGCTTTGTAACTAATGCATTGCATGAGGACATTGCAATGGTCAAGTGTAGGGGATTTGATAGGTGTGAAAACACCCATCCTTTTACCACTTAATTACAATAATAACCAAGCCAAAACGTGTATTTTGTGTCGTAAATGTCGGAATTATGCGTGGTTTGTGTTTTTGTTGTGATTTAGGACGAAAATATGAAAAGGGGAGAAAACACGGGCATTCACGGGATTTTATCGAAGAAAAAGACAAAAGACGAAGTCAAGAAATCAAGAGTGCAAAAATAACGGAAGTCCAAGACCAATTCTGAAGATTTATCGAAGAAAAAGTCAAAAGACGGAAGTTTACTAAAAGCCGAAGAACTCAAGTCTAATTTATTGAAGAAATTACAAGACGAGTTTATTAATCCCGAGAAAAAGTCAAAAGTCAAAGTATTAAGAAGATTAAGGACTAAAGGATAATTAGAGAAAGAAGAAAGAGGGAGGAAGCTTCCACTAAGCACCTCCCTAATCCACTATAAATAGATCCATTTCATTTCATTTGTAGTTGTTGGGTAGCTTGACAAACTACCTCTTCCACCATTTTCATACTTTGCACCTTAAATTCTTGCACTTTAATTACTTGTATCGCACCTTTTAATTCCTTTTAATTCAAAGTAAGTTTTATTTAATTGTTGTTGAATCTTTACTTTTCTTGTTTAATCTCTCATCAACCTTTCTTATTTGTGTTTAATCTTTGTGTTCATGTTCTTGAGTGTTATGGTTTTCAATCAAGTGGGTTTTGATTGATTTGGCTTTATTTGTTAGTTTTGTTGATTTGTTTTGATTAATTATTGTTAGTTAATGTTTATTGGTTATTTTGGTTTAATCTTTTGGTTTGTTTTGATTAGATTTAATTAAATTCGTGCCTTCATGTTCTTCACCTGTTCTTCGTATTCATCCTGCTGCCCAGATTCCGAATGAGTGAAATCTTTCATTTATTCTGAACCATTTGTATTATTTCGAATCAAAGCTTAGTTTCATATATTCCGGATCAAGAGCTTCATTCGAAATATTATTCCGGATAAGGTTCTTTCATTCGGAATAGTATCCGGATCGACCTTTCATTCGGAGTAATCTATTATTCCGGATCAATTCTTCCATTCGGAATATCCATTATTCCGATTCAAGTTCCTTATTCCGAATCATCCTTTCCTTATTTTTATTCCGGATCAACACATTATTCCGAACGAGCACTTATTCCGGATAAAGACAATTATTCCGGATGAAGCCCAATATTCCGGATGAGGAAATTATTCCGGATGAGCTGTTTATTCCGGATAAAAAATTATTCCGGATGAACATGTTTATTCCGAATGAAGCCCTTTTATTCCGGATGAGGATTTTATTCCGGATGAATTGATTTATTCCGAATGAAGGCTCTTTTCCGAATGAAGTGTTTTCAGTTTTTTTTGTAATTTTATATTTTTAATTTTCAAGCTTTATTTTTCCTGCCTTTTTTCTTACTTTCACTTTTAATTTACTTGCATTTAGTTTTAGTTTACCTTATTTACTTTTAAGTTTGCCTTTTTATTTCTCGTCACGTTCTTAATTTCTCGTCATTAATTTCTCGTCAAGTTTTTATTTTTCAGTATTTCTTTTTACCATATTTACTTTATTTTTATTTGTTTCAAGTCTTTATTTTAAATTAGTTTACGACACACAACAATTCTCTTTTCGTTCTGAGTCACACTTTGAACCGGAAATCAATTCGAGAAGATACCGAGAAATGAATTTTCAACATAGTAAAATCTATACATTATTCTTCTTATCACACATTTGTGATACTGAAAAGAGATGGAACTCATTCAATTCTTTCACAAAGAAGACATCTTCAAATTCCAACTTTCTTGTGTTGATTTTCCTTTTGCCAGTGATTCTACCTTTGCTACCCCCAAAGGCTACTGGTCCTCCTATGAATTCTTCAAATTCAGCAAGAAAATCTTTGTTACCTGTCATGTGTCTTGAGCATCCACTATCTACAATTCCTTTATATTTTAATTCATCAATGAGATGACCCTCAGTATCTTCATGAGAGAGAGCCATTAATCCAAGCTCTTCTTCTTCTTCTTCTGCCCAATTCACCACTCCATCTACAGTAACCAATGCTTTGGTTCCTTTAGGACTCCTGCTGTTTCCTCTTGGAAAGCTTTCAACTATTTTTGAACTGGTTCTATAGCTGTTCTTGGACTTCAGATTGCTTGTCTCAGCTTTATCTCTATTGCATTCTCTTGCAAAGTGTCCATTCCTTCCACAGTTATAGCATTCAACTTTAGACTTGTCATATCCCAATGGCTCATTAGGATCAACAATCATTTTTCTTCCAGTCTTCTTGAAGAACCTATTAGACCTTACTGACACCATTGCAGCTTGCCATTTAAGATCCATCTCTTCAACATCAGCATCATCCATTTGGAACAAGTCATTGAGAGTTAACCTTGGCCTGTTGTCTTGTCTAGCAAAGGATGAGAAGGCATCATTGTCACTGAACAATGGTGAAGACCTTCCATGTGGATTTTGAGAGATCATAGGACAGCTTTCAATACTTTGTGTGTAAGTACTGCTTGTAAGTCCTCCAGCGGTATTCGTGAAGTAAGTACCGCTGCTTGATCCACTAGCGGTATTTTGAAAGTAAGTACCGCTGTTCCCATCTGACACAAAAGCCAAGTTAGACTTTGAAGTAGTTGCTGTCTTTACTTTAGTGCCTTTCACATCCATCTCATATGCTCTAAGATTGTTGTAGAGATGATCAAATGGAATTATTTCCAAATCCTCTTTTGTGATGAAGTGCATAGCCATTGCTTTCCACTCTGGTGGAACACTTCTTAAGAATTTTAGATTTGCTTATTCATTAGGAATTACTTGTCCATAAACTGCTAACTGGATAAGCAACTTGCTGAACCTTCCATGTCCACCATGTATTCCCTCTATACTGGTAATGGAGAAGTTATCAAATTCTTGCTTAAGAACAATCTTCTTAATTTTCTTATATTTGTCATTGCCTCCAAATCTAAGTTTTATAGCATCCCACATAGCTTTCGCATCTTTATAATGATGAAATCTTGGTAGAATGACTTCAAAAAGATCCATAGCCAAAGCAATTCTAGCATTTATTTCTCTGATCTCTTCTTGTACCTCATCAGCAGTCACAACAGGTAGAACATAGCATGTATCGTCTGGCAACCAGTGAAGCTTCTTTGGTGTGTTTCCATTCTTGATAACTTGCCACACAGTATGATCTGTGTGATTCAAGTAGTGTTACATCTGCATAGCCCAAGTCTCATAATTGTCACCTTTGAGAACTGGGAGTTTAACAGCAGACAGAGTATGAGAATGTGTTGGTGTAGAGGTAGCTACATTGTTCACGACTTGAGCACCTTGTGTTGGTGCAGGATGCATAACTTGTGGTTGTCCTTGAGGTAGAACAGGATCAGTGTTCTGAACATCATCCACATGAGCATTAACACCATCTGGTTGAGACATTGAGATTTGGTATGTGGGTAGTGTATGGGTTCGTGTTCTTCTTTTTTAGAGTTTCTCAACAAGCTCTGATACCACTTGTTGATTCCTTTGGTTGGATCTATATTCTGTTAAGAATTAGTATAATAGTTTGTAATCAAACTAAAACACTTTGAGCACTCTTACTATACACTAAATAAGTTATGCGGAATCTAACTTATAAATCACAGAAGAACAAAATTACTTTTAACTATTCGATTCTCTTATTAATCGACTTGTGTGAGGTACATGAAAGACATTGTACCTATGTTCCTTTTATAGAGTAAGGAACCCTAGAAACCTTAGAATATTCTATAAAGATAACTATATCACAGACGATATATTATCAATATTCTAACTATTTAGGTATAACACAAAAGATATACTCTAACTATAACTATGACATATCTTATACAAAGATATATTCGTCCTAATCTTTATAGCAGTACTTAATTTATAAGTAGCAGTACTTACTATGTACCGCGTTAACACCAACGGTATTTACATAACACTAACAGTACTTCAAATACACTAACGGTACTTGACACTTAACACATAATTCCCAACAAACCACATCCCAAGCAACCCTAGCCTTAACCCTTGTTGTCCCACCAGAGCACCATAGGAATCATCGCATAAGTTTTTCTAAATCATATATAATCCTCCTTGGGAGGATAAAAACAGAAGCCCAGTATATATGCATAGATGAAAGAACAAACATAATAAGCTGAAGACGACCTGTAATTGATAGAGATTTATTCCGCCAGTCCATAATTCGAGCTTCAAGTTTTTCAATAAGGACATTGCAATCCCTATATCGAAGCCCAGATGAAATAAGAGGAACACAAGGTACTTCACAGGAAGGGTACCTTCTACAAATGGTAAAGTACTCAAAATAGAGGACTTTATAACATTAGGAACGTTACAGAAAAAAGCAGTACTCTTCTGTATACTCGGAACAAGCCTAGAAACATGCTGAAAATCACCCAAACCCTGCATAATAACATTAACCGAGGATTGATTACCTCTAATAAACAAGAATAGATCATCAGCAAAGCATAAGTTAATAATTTCCTGTTTGTCACACAAGTGGTGAAACTGAAACGAATCACTCTTAGCAACTTTCTTCTTAAGAATTAATGCGAGAACTTCCATAACCATTGTAAAGAGATAAGGAGACAAAGGATCACCTTGTCTTAACCCACGCTTCCCTTGAAACCAGCCATGAAGATCTCCATTAATACAAACAGAAAAGGAGGCAGTAGATACACACATCATAATCCAATGCACCATTTTTTCATGGAACCCAAAACCTAGAAGAATATATCGAAGAAAACCCCAATAAACAGTATCATACACTTTTTGGATATCCACCTTAAATTCACACCTTGGGGGACCATTATTTCTATGATAGTTACGCATCAACTCTTGAGTAAGAAAAATATTATCCGAGATATGACGGCCCGAAACAAACGCAAATTGATTAATGCTAATAATATCATCCAGATGCCCCTTAATACGATTAGCAATAATCTTGCTAATACATTTAAACAACACATTGCAACAAGATATCGATCTATAATCATTTATCTTTGCTGGAGTAGAGACTTTAGGTACAAGAGCAATAATGGTATGATTAATTTCTTTAAGAATCTTACCTGTTGAAAACAATTCCCGAATAGCAGCAATCACATCTAACCCCACCACATCCCATGATTTATTAAAGAAAGCAGTAGTATACCCATCCGGACCGGGAGATTTATCCTCTCCCATAGAAAACATAGCATCCTTAACCTCCAAATCCAAAATACTTCGAACCATAAATTCTGCTTTCTGAGCATCAAATGTATTCGAAAATAACAAAGGATCAATGGTAGTCGTAACACCCTGAACACCAAGAAAATTTTCATAGTGTTTTACAAAAGCCCCTGCAACTTCATTACTTTCATGAATAAAATTAGAATTATCAAGAATCATTTCAATACGGTTACGTGCACATCTACTTTTACAACTTTGTAGAAATAAGCTGAATTAGAATCACCAGCTTCAAGCCATTCAATCTTTGCTTTTTGTTTTAGAAAACGCTCCTCATCAAGGAAAGTTTCCTTAAACGAAAGCAAAAAATGGGCATGACTATCACGAAGCTCAGAATTATGTTGATCTTGATCAATAGCTATTTGGGAATCATCAAGATCTTTTCTAAGAGTAGTAACTCTTTTATGAATATTACCCTGAGCAATTAACAACTTACGAAGAGGAGACTTCAAGTTCTTAAGACGTTTAACCACACGATAAATATGACACCCCTCCACATTAAGTAACCACCCACTAGCAACAATATCCTTAAAACCTTCCTTATACACCAAAAATTCGAAAACTTAAAAGGCTTTGGGCGCGGTTTTCTAACAACGGGAATGCGAAGAACACAAGGTGCATGGTCAGATATATGATAAGGTTGAAATATAGCAAATGAACCTTGGAATAGATCATAAAACTTGAGATTACTCATGATTCGATCAATATTCTTAAGAATTCCAACATCCCCTTTAGGTTTCTGAGTCCATGTAAAGTGCAAACCCGTAGCATTGACATCCTGAACTTCCATGGCATTCACGCAATCTGTAAAATCACGCATGGCAGCAGTTTCTTGATAACCACCCAGCGTATGATCCTCAAGATTAAGAGCCGAATTAAAATCACCCAATAAAACCTAAGAATGATTACGCATAAGACCTGAATGCCCAACAAGATTATCCCAAAGCTCTCGCCTGTCAATATAATAGTTAGTTGCATAAACAAAAGAACAAAATAAGGTTTTATTATCCAATCTTGTCTTCACTTGGATATGCATGACTTGGTTCGTTTGAGCCATAAGCATAACATCAACTACATCATCATTCCATCCTAATATAATACGGGAACCGACAGATACTTCCATTCGAAATCCATTACCACCTACGACAAACCTTCTTACAAATATCATAAACTGCCGAAGCATCAACATGAGATTCCAATATAGCCCAAACACTTAGGTTATTTTCATTAACAACTTGACGAACCTCCTTTTGTTTAGGGGCGTGATTCAAACCCCTAATATTCCAAGAAGCCATACTAAACATTAGAAACCAAAGCATCATGAGTGCTTGCCCCTTTAGGAATATTAAGATTAGCAGATTCATCATAGATATTTTACACATCATCATCTTCTTCATCCATCAAAACACCAAATGAATTAGATGTAGAAACTCCTTGAGGTTTATTCAGGACCGTATCCTTACTAGCTTGACCATGCATTTCACTAGAAGCCTTACCTTTATTAACATCCTTATCAGCATTCCGAATACTAGGTTTAGCTACTTGAGCAGATGAACTAGGTTTAGAAAAATTAACACTACGGTTAGCACCATTATTACCACCTTCAGAATTCTTAGGTTTGAATGAAAAATTTTGGCCAACTTGGAACCCCTTACTACTAGGCACACCCTTTGGCAAAGGAATATTACATTTGCCTATATTGTTTCGTTTTCTACCAACCACTTTCTAGAATCCATCATCAGACTTTTCAACAACCGGAATAGGAACCACACGTTTTGGACAATTATCAGCCGTATGTCCAAAGATTCAACAAGTAGGGCACCGAGGTGGTTTCCATTCATATTCAACAAGAATGGTCTCTTTAATAAACCCAGGACCATCAACTTCAGGTATACCAATAGTAATAGAATCCTTGAGCTCCTCACTTGAATTAACCTCAGTTAAGACTCTAGCAAAACTACTACGACCCCAAGAATCTTTACACATACCACTAGTATAAGAATCTATCATGATAGGAGTACCTAGATATGTAGATATCAAGCTGATTCCCTCTTCCTCAAAAACTTGTAACAGAACATCATGGAGTTAACCCATATAGGGATACGAGTTAACTCCTCCTTTTGCAGGCTCGTTTTCATAGTAAGCTTCTTAAGAATAATAGGCGAGTTGCGCACCATCGATAGTCCTCCTTCTAAGACAGATTCTAACCCTGCGTTAGTTACAAACTTAAAAAAGAAAAACCCTTCAGCATTCATCATTATGAATTTTAAACCAAACTTAGGCCAATTATTTTTCGCATAGAATTCAACAACAAGAAAAGCCATTCTTTTACCAATAAAATATCCATACAATATGTTCTCAAGTTTTCCACTAACCTTCTCAACCACATTTCGAGGGATCAAGATATTAACACCTTCACAAGTATTCTCCAAAATCATTGGTTGTAAATAGGTTCGTGTGGTATTACTAGCACTAGCATTCGTACCAGCCGCACCACCATAAGTGGTATTCAAAACTTCAACTTTAGTACTTGTCTCAGGAACAAACGAATTACCTGTAGATTTTGACCACGCACGCTCCTCCACATCCTCCTCGGACACAATAATCTCTAAATGAGTATTAAACGAAATCTTCTCTAGAAAGAGATTCACCTTCATTAATATTCAGACCCATATTAGGGTTTCCATCAGCATGCGCAAAACTCAAGTCCCCATCGAGTAACTTAGACACCAAAGGAGAGGACACGCTAACAAAATCATCCTGTTTATCCTGTAAGCCAAACGACGGGTATGAAGAACCCCTAGCTGGTTGACGCGTAGTAACATGACCATACAGAGTATCGTTAGGATTTGTAGAAACCCTAACCTGATCAACATTCGAACTACCCTCCTTCGCAATCAATACAGCTTCATATTCACACAACAAATTAACTATTTCCTTTGATCGTTCACCAGACACCAACGACCAGATTGCAAATTTGTTCATCTTTAAGTTGTGCATGTAATCACGAACATCCTTCATCGTATCCAGTGTTATCCCAAAAACCTTCACAATCATTTCCATCTTACAAGATTGCATGTTATTGATTAACATAGCCTTCTCTCCCAAATCCATCTTAGAGTAATCGTTAGTTTCCATAACATGCGAAACAAACCCTAATCAGCGATAAGAAGAAACAAACCCTAATAACAAGAAAACCCTAATATGCGATGAAATTAGAAACGAATCAAAGACAAATCGTGCAGGTAACAAGTGAACACACACACAAAAGATATATAATCACGACCAGAGACAGACGACACCAACCTATAAAAACAAAACACCGCCTTCACAAGACGCACGAAAAAAATATAAAACAAATCGATTAAAACAAACCATTAAAAACTTACAACCAAGTAAAGACTATGTTAACTCAAGAGTAATCAAAGATTAAACGAGAAACCAACATCGTTATAAGGTATTCAGATTAAAAGAGGTTAGAAAATCGAATCAAAGAGCCGCCATTAATGAAAATTAGGGTTCAATATTTTTGTAAGAGATTTGATCAATTTTATTTACTATCTAATCCTAGCCCCTCTCTAGGGTTGTTGGGTAGATTATCTACAAGCTTTGTATCTCGGTTTACACGTGCTAGAATCACGGTTAGCTCGTTGTATTACGTGTGTACAAGATCGTATTATAGTCTTACTTTAGACTATATCTTTGTTATATACGATATAAACCTGAATTGGTGATTCGTTCTTCGTCTTATGGATTTGCTTTAGCGTAAAGGTATGTAACCCTAATTTGATTAATTATAATTGTGTTATTATTATGATCTTGTTAAATCGTTTCCGCTATGTGTGCTTTGATCTCGTTTAGGGTTTTGTGTAATTGTTATGAACTATATAAACCTTCACATACTAGCATACTTATTGATTGTGAAACGTATTGTGTGCATGTACTTAGAGAGATCATACTTTGATCTTTAATTAGGTTTTCGGTTATACTGGTTGTTCAATAAAGGTGATTTAATCCATTGCTAAAAGGTATGTGATTCTTTATCGTTTATGTTAATTACTTGTCTATACGTGATCTTAATATTCCGATGTGTACTTTTGATTATTAGCGTGTTAATAAGGTTAAAGGATTTTATAAGATCCAACAGTGGCATCACGAGCCGTTCGTATAGATTTTAATTACATTAAAAAAGAAAGATCTAAAATTTTATAAACTTAATATGATGTTGTATAATTATTTTATTTGATGATTTGGTTTTCATAGACCCTAATTAGGGTTAATAAATAAATTAGACAAACCCTAAGTTGTATGCCATTTTTAATGATAAATATATTGTTAATTGTTAATTAGTCGTTAGTTATCGCATTATTAATCGTTAATATGATAGATATATGAGAATCATGCAAGTTTACCATGAATCATGTTATCTTGATATTTTATATTGATGATAACTAATCGTTAATAATTTATACATGCGTAATTAATGGTTTATTATGAATCTTGACATTATTGTTGGTTAATTTTTAAGAAGGTTTGTTTTAACACCCGTCACTAAAAAAATCATAATATATTTATAAGATGTCAGAAAATTTGATATTTTTATGGGAAGCCCACGACTCAAAAGTCTACAACTTTGTAGTTTTGGGCTAAGGCTGGGGAAGTCCGGAGCTATACTCTGACGTGACCTAAAGTCTGTCACACCCCCAAATTCGCCGCAGTGAAAAACTGGCGTTGGGAGGCTGTGACTTCATGAGTATTTGAGAGCTTGATCCGAGAACGACCTCAATATACCAAAACCACATAGCAGAATCCAAACTATCCATATAGTCAAGTACCTGAAAATACATCCGTTAAAATTTCAAGATAAAGTTGATGAGTTCATAAGTTTTGTTTTAAAATATTTAAAATGTTAGAGTTTATTTCGACCACTGGACCTTGCAGTGAAAATATAAGAGTTTAAAAATCACAGTTTCTTGTTAAATATACGTTCTTTGATGATTACAGAGTTTATTAATAATGAAAGAGTTTATTGATAAGACAAAATTCACGGATAAAAATATAGTTTACTGATAAAAACATGATTTACTGATAAAATCTGAGATCACTAATAATAATTAGTGTTTGCTGATAAAAACAGAGTTCGCTGATAATGATTGAAGTTTGTGATAAAAACAGAGTTCGCTAATAATGAATAGATTTTACTGATAAAAACAGAGTTTACTGATAATGAAAAGAGTTTACTAATAAAACAGAGTTCACTGGTAATAAGTAGAGTTTTCTTACAAAACAGAGTTCACTGATAATAATAATTTTCTAGATAATAATAGAACTATTTTAATAAAACACAAGATTTTCCAACCATGAGTGACAATATAACAAATACAAAGTCACTAAAAAATAAAGCATTTATTATTGTCTAAGCTCATGACACCAAAACGTTAACATAACCAACCGTTCAATAATACAAGGTAGTCCAAACAGGTGTCTAACCCATGACACCTGTACATAGACTCAAATGTAAGTGTACCTAATTTGACCACACAGTCACAATTAGGTAGGGATGTCAATTCCAATAGATATATCCATAACATTCGCGCTCACTTGACCGGTCATCCCGTCAAAAAATTAACGGTCCATGAAAGTAGGCCAAAAGTAACTTGGGTTAAATAGGTACTCAGACCAATAACAAATGAGTAATTGCACTTGCGTTCATATGTTAAATCAAGCAATGATAAAGTAAAAAATGAGTGTGAAGTGAAACAATTAAAGGAGTTCACAGATGAGCACGTAACAACTAAGCCAACTTATAGATAGTTTATGACCAACCAAGCAAGCTTAAAATTAGCTTATGACAACCAAGCAGTTTATAAATAGTTATTGAAAACCAAGCAAGTTTATAAATAGTTTCTAACAACAAAGCAAGTTTATAAATAGTTTATCACCAAGCATGTACCTCCCCTAGAAAGTGATTATAAAACATTTATAAATCAATTTAAAACAAGAAGGTGGGGGTATGAACTCACCTCGACGATGTAGAGCAAACATTATTGATGTTAATAATACGCTCCGCACAAAGAAAAAATCGAAACAACTCGGCCATGGTTTTGTGGTTTAACTAATCGGCTAAATTTCAATAATTCAAAATGGTGTATATGAGTCCCGGTGGAAATTTACATCAACGTGGCCCGTTGATAAAATATTTAGATTCCATGTTTTAATAGTTTGGTGGCTGGTTAAATAAAATGAATAGAGCAGGCATATACCAAGTATCTAATGTATTCCATATGCATCACGTACGATAAAACGATTATATAATTCTTATGTTGAATCATATAATAGAGATAAACATCTTAAAAATAAATCAAAATATAATATTACTTTAATGTTATTGTATAAGAACATGATAAAAAATAATTTAGAAATAATAATTTGACACATTTTAGAAAATCGCCAATTAATTAATAGTTGTTACTTTTAAGTAAACAATTATAACAGAAATTTGTAGAAATTTGTAGCGAAAAATATAAAGTATAACATTTTATTGAAATTTCGACATTACCTATTCGTTTATACAACGTTTTTCAATTTTACCAATTCTCAACATTTTCTATTTTTCAAACAATCTACGTTACACCAAACACGTTTTAGCATATTGGAAGTAGGCTTTTGCCAAGTACAAAATTTTATCGTCCGATCTCTTCGAATTGATTACTGGTTTAAGTGCGACTCAGTCGTCTTTTGGTAAAAAAGAATATTTTTGGTTGTTGTAAAATAAATTGCGAGACTTTAAAGTAAATGACGTGAAAAATAAAGCTAAAACTAATTAAAAGGTAAATGGTGCGATATTAAAACTTTAAAAGTAAATGACGAGAAATTAAATGACGTAAAATTAAAGCTCGACGAAAATATAAAAATATGACAAGTTAAAATAAAAATTAAAATTTAAAAACATAAAACAATGCAAACTTAAAAATAAGACTAAGACAAAACATTAAACAAAACCTACCGTCGGAATACGATCGGAATCCGATCGGAATAACATCCATCGGAATGATGCCGGAATCCAAATCGGAATGCAAGCTTACCTCCCCTTATCGGAATCGTGATCGGAATGTGTTCTTGTCGGAAAGTGGTCGGAATCCCTTGTCGGAATATCCAAAAACACACCCTTCGGAATCCCCAATCAGAATCACGTGTCGGAATGTGAGAAACTAACACCTATCGGAATCCCAAAAAGGAATCCTCGTCGGAATACCCAAAACCCTTTTCCGATCCAGCAATCGGAATGCTGGTCGGAATGTAAAGCCCCTGTCCGACGTGGTGATCGGAATAACAATATGAAAATCGTAAATAAGCAAAACAAATAAGCTATTAACCAAAAAGCACTTGACTAAAAACTTAACTAAAACACGTATAAGAAAAATCTAATAAGCTAGAATTTAATTACTTTTGAAAACACTTAAATGAAAAATATATACGAAAATAATTTTTTTATAAAATAACTTTTATAACACTTACGTAAATTTAAGAATGACACAATAAGATATAAAATCAATAATCCAAAACAATCAAAAGCGTAAGAACATAACATTTAATCAAATAAGAATAACAATAAGCACATAAACATAAAGATTAAACAAAACAAGAAAGGTAGAATGAGAGATTAAAAATAAGAACTTGATTAAAAATAAGATTCAATAACAAAATTAACAGACTTACTTGAAATTAAAGGCAATAAATTAAAGGTGCAAGACAAGTAATTAAATGACAATTAAGTAAAGTGCAAGTAATTAAAATGGAAGAAATATTTTGTCAAGATAGTCAACACCTCCTAATGTGTCATTAGGAGGGTATTTATAGGTGATTAGGGAAGGTTAGCATGTGTTGCTTTTTTCTTTCTTTTCTCATCTTCTCGTCTTCTAAATTCTTCGACTTTTTTGACTTTGTCTCGGAATTATTTGAACTCGTCTTGTAATTTCTTCATTAATTAGACTTGAGTTCTTCGACTTTTATTAAACTTCCGTCTTTAGACTTTTTCTTCGATAAATCTTTAGAATAGGCCTTGGACTTCCGTTCTTTTTGCACTCTTGATCTTTCGAGTTCGTCTTTTGTCTTTTTCTTTGATAAAAGCCCGTGAAAGGCCGTGTTTTCTTCCCTTTTCACATTTTGATCCTAAATCACAACAAAAACACAAACCACGCATAATTCCGACATTTACGACATAAAATACACGTTTTGGCTTGGTTATTATTGTAATTAAGTGGTAAAAGGATAAGTGTTTTCACACTTATTAAATCCCCCACACTTGACCGTTGCAATGCCCTCATGCAATGCATTAATTACAAAGCAAGTTTTACATTTTCCATCATAATCAATCCACATTGGCCTTTATTAAATAGATAGAAAAATTACAAAATATTTAAAGGAAGAAAACTAGTAAAAAGATCAAAAACTTACCTTGGGGTTTTGGAATGTCTTGAATGTTTATCATCCTCAGGTTTCACGTTCCCCATACCAAGCTTAAAAACAAGATCATTGTTATTATAAGTTAGCAAACTAACGTAAACTCATGTGGGCCAATTATTTACTTAGACTCCCTTATTCCTAGGTGTATCTCTTATAATTTATTATTGTCTTGAATGATCACGAGGATGCATTGTTGACTTATTTCGATAGTTATTTAGGCTGAAAATAAAGTGGGACGATTTAATCAATAGTTAGCTAAAGGACGAAATCTTTTAAAACTGCTTCTCGGGACCTCATAAAGTTCATATCTTGGCATAACTAGCTTCACGATTTGAGACCTTTCTCGGATCGATATTTGGCATTCACTTCATACTTCAAATCTTGAGAGACGTTCATGAAACAATGGTCTTCTCTTCATAATAGGAATTTCTTCACTTGAACTTTTTTGAGAGATTCTTCATATTTAGACCACGACTTCTTCATTTTTCTCCAATCTTTATTTGGGATTTTGATATAAAACGATCCGCCTCCTTTTAGGACATGGATCTATTTATCCTCATACCTTGTTAGGGCCTTTTTGGATAGACTTCTCCATGATCTTTAGGGGAATATTTGCTTTTCATTGTATGTCTCGATCCTTCATATTGATTTTTGATAAATGATTCTTCATATCACTTTTGGATCTTTAGCAACAAAATGTAGCCCTCATGTCTTGTTAGGACCTTTTCGGACTCGCCAATCTTCGCATCCCGCTTTAATAATTTATGCCTTGGCTATGAACTCTAATCAATACCGAGCAACTTTTAAACGATCTTGGGCTAGAAGCTAAGTAACTTTTCAAATCGTGCAACCTTACTTATTGCAATTAAATTTATTAACAAGCGATGGGAGAAGAAGCTTATAATCAACTCACATAAATTCATGAAAGAATACCAAACTTATAATTGAATCTATCATCTCTCGTTCTCCACAATTTAAAATCTCAAGGAATGAGACTCATGGATGCTTAGCCAACTAAATCAAAGTTTTGGGTTTGCAACTCATCTATAGGATCTTGCAACTTCTTAGACTTTTTCAAGTTTAGAATTCGCATTTTATAGTTCCCTTGATAAACGACTTTCTAGGATCAATTATAGGAACTTGCAAAAAATTCTTGTTCTTAACCCGTAAGAGTTAAGACTTTCGCGTTTTAAAGTTCCCTATATAAAAGCCTAGCAAAACTTGACTTAAACACGTTAAGGATACTAGCTAGAGTAAACTTAGATAAGTAAACTCGGGTTGAGTCAAAAGGTTCACAACGTTGAAAAATTAAAACCACTTTATTAAAATTTATTCTAGAAAAGAAAGAAAATAACTATAACAAAGGTAAATACTAATAGGCCAAAATAGATAAAAAAATTTGAAAAATGTCAAAAAATCAATTTTCCGGTTAAAATGAGGACAAATACAAGGAAAAGCCCACTTAACTTCGATAGAAGTCCCCCTACACTTAATATAAACATTGTCCTCAATGTTTAAGCATGTGGAAGTAAACTACCCTACACTTAGGACATTGTGCACGTTGTTTAAATTTTGCTAAGGAAGAGACAACAAAAGTTATTCCTATCTTAATATTGGAAAATATAAACTAGAGAATCAAAAGAGTTTAGGGTAGAACCGGGAAGACGGGTACACGGGATCACGGTTTGTCAAAAGTCATCAAGAATGGATCTTTGATAGCTCGAATCCCTGCACATGATTAGAAATAAAACAACAAACACATACTAGGGTCTCCCCCTAAACTTATTATAAAAAACAAAGAAAAAGGATAGATACTGTGGGTTGCCTCCCGAGAAGCGCTTGTTTTTGTTAACCGAGTCGTGAGCCTGACTCGACCTTGATTAGCATGGTAAAAAGCTTGAAACACATCTACTAGGATCAAATACATGGTTTTCATCCATCAAATAGCACAAGCTTAAGGTGAACAAGGCAAGCCAAAGAAGAGTAGGCAAGGTTCCCTTAAGTAGTTGTTGAACACGGTGGTAGCAAGGGTGATGAGGTGCAAGCATATATCCAAAAGTTCCAAAAATATTTCTTTTTATTTCATTAGATGGATACTGAGATGGCTTAAAAATTTCAATATCGGGATCGAACACCTTTTCCTTTAGGGGAAAATAAGACTCGGGCTCAGTAGACCTTGAAGAGGATCCGCTCATAAATCACACTCATCATCAGAAGGGGGATAGAGAGGTCTCAAGACATAAGTACTGCTGATATCAGTGTCGTCCGGCTTCTTCTCCTTTAAAACGGTTTTCTTCATATCCAAAGGAGGATAAAGACCATAATCATCAAAGTACAAAGGAGGAGAATCACTCTCATTTGGGAAGTAAGTGTTGAGAAAAGTAGCAAAGTCTTCCTCAAATGATTAGTCATCCAAAGTAGGATCAAGCATGGTTGGTGGAGGATCTTCATCAAAAGTAGGTGCAAGGTCATCATGTGAAGAATCACTCGAAAGAGTATCGACATCATCAAAATCATCATAAGTGGGCATGTCTGGATACTCTGAAACAAAATTATCATAATCATCCCCATCGGAACTAGAATCATCATCATAATCATCATAGATCGGCGGAGAATCATAAATTGGTGGAGGATCTAAATTGGAGAGCGAATCATCCACATCATCTTTGAACAGTGGAATATCATAGCAAGAATCGAAAAGAGGATTGTTGTAGACGACAAAATCATCAAGCACATTAATCATATTCGTTGATTCTCTTCCATTGGATTTGGTTGTGATCTTCCCCATTTTAAAAACTTGTGCATCATTCCCGACCCTTAAGATTAACTCACCTTCGGCAACATCGACTAAGGCTTTTCCGGTTCTCAAGAATGGCCGACCAAGTATTAACAGAATACGAGGGTCCATTTCATAATCAACAACAACAAAATCGACCGGAAAAGTGAAGGTGCCAACTTTAACAAACACATCTTCGACAATACCAATGGGGTAAGCGAGAGTCTGGTTTGCTAGCTCAAGAGTCATCTTTGTTGGTGTAAGGTCGGGTAATGATAACTTTTTCCAAACACATAAAAGCATCAGATTTATACTTGCCCCGAGATAAGCTAAGGTAGTAAATTCTTCGGTTTGATTAAAAGTACATGGTAGCACAAAATGATCGGGATCTCTAAGTTTTTCCGGAAGTTCTTTAAGAAGGACAGTAGAACAGTTTTCATTCAATCGAGTATTAACAAACTCGGCCATCTTCTCCTTCTTATTAAGCAATTCCTTAAACATCTCAACAAATTTAGGAATTTGTGCTAGAGCTTCAACAAGGCTAAAGGTGATGGTTACTCCCGAAATCTTCTTCAAAAAGTTCGACACTTGAATGTCATCCTTGATGAGCAATTGTCACATGTCTAAGCGAGAAGGATAAGGGATATTGGGTTTAGTTGGTGTAGGTGTAGTAGGTAAAGGTTGAGATGTTGAAGGTTTAAAGGTGAAGGGTTCTTCTTGAGTACTTCTTTATTAAGAGGTGGAGACGGTAATGGAGAACTAATACTAGGCGTGGAAATAGGAGGAATAAATGGTGGTGGAGGAGGTGTAGATGGAGTAACTGGGGAAGGATAGATGGTCCTACTAAAGTTGCTCCACTGCGTGTAGTAATAGAACTCACATTCGCTCTTGGGTTGGTGACGGTATTAGAAGGAAGACAGCTTGAAGTAGAGGGTTGAGTACTTGGAAAGAAACTCGCCATCATATTCTTCAAATCATTCGTTTGATTGCTAAAAGAGGTTTGCATATCATGTCGAAGCTAGATTCTAATATCATTCCCTTGCTTAGTGATATCTCCCTTCAAGTTGATGATTTGGCTTTGCAGATTCTTAATTTGCTTTCCTTGGGTCCTCATTAAAGTTTCCACATCATGATTAATGGGTGGTGCTTGTTGAGCGGGTGGGTGATAAGGATTAGAAGCTTAAGGTGGGTTTGGGTTGCTTCTATTGTAGTTGTTGGGGTTGTGGTTTTGAGGAGAAAAACCGGGTGAAATAAAGTTGTTAGAACGGTAACTTAGCAAGTTACGATCACCTTGAGGTCGGGCTTGATAGTTTTCTGTTGAATAGTTACCATGAGCCGCATACACGTTTTCCGGATTGTCATGAGTAGAAGGGCAATCAGTGTAGGAATGAGGACTGTCGTAGATCTCACAAGAAGTTGCTATAGCTTTAACTTGTTGTTGTTGATTTGTGGCCAAAATATTCTTGCTCATTTCGACCATTGCGCGGGTCAATTCGGTGATATCAGGGTTTGAAGAAGTAGAAGACACATTGACTCTCAGGTTTGATCTTGAGGATGCGGATGAATCCCAATTTTTGTGATGAGTAGTCATGTTCTCGATAAGCTCTCTACACTCCTCGGGTCTTCTTTTTTCAGAAATGTGCCACCGACGACTGCATTAATCGTATCACGATCACGAAAAGTTAAACCGTTGTAGAAAGTATCAATTAAGGTGACGGGGAGCATGTTGTGGTTTGGGCATCGATCGATCAAAATATTATATCATTCCCAAGCATCAAAAAGTGATTCATCGGGTTCTTGTGTAAATCCACTAATTTGATTCTGAAGGCTCGTTACCATGGATGGTAGAAAGTAGCGCGACAAAAAGCGTTGAGTCATCTCATCCCAAGTATGAATTGAATTCTTCGGAAGACGATCAAACCATTTTTCGGCATGGTGGGATAAGGTGTGGAAATAGGTGAAGGCGAAGAAAATCCATAGTAACACCGGGCAACTTCATGCTTTGAGTAACTGTAATGAATTTGTTGAGGTGTTTGTTGGCATCATCATCCGACAATCGGCGAAATGGACAAGTGTTTTGAACTTTTTGGATCATGTGATGCTTCAACGAAAACTCCGGAGCCGTGATTTGCATCGGCGCAATCGGTCCTCCTCGTCCATTCATCGTAGGTTGACACAACTCCTCCATCGTTTGAAGGTCGGGTGGGGGAACATTGTTGTTGTTATTCATGTTGGAGTGGGGTGGATTATTGTTGTTGTTCACACCAGCCATAACTAAATCTTCGCGAGTCTCGGCTGAGAATAAGTTGAAGATCTATGTCACACCCCACCATGGCGGAATATGGGGCGCGACGTATGGATATCATCACAACAATTGTGTGTCTATAGACATAACTAAAGGAAATGGAAATCATACATTGTGACACAATGTCATGAAGATATCTTAAACAATGCAGGCGTCTAGGTAAGTAGGTAACAGGTCTACCTCTTACCAAAGACATACAATTAACAAATAACAAACATATAGGTGTTTACAAAGAATCACTTATTCAAACATAAATAAAGACTAAGAGGAAATGGGGCTCCTCCAAATTCAATCCTAAGCCTTCTAGCTAACCACTCCTATTCTCACGCTTAACCATATTCTCACCTGAAAGAGACACTAAAACACGTCAACATAAAGTTGGTGAGAGTCATAGGTTTAGACTCCAACGCCAAATCAGTTATAAGTTGTGAATAACAACCATTAACAAAAGAACATATGGACAATGTGCTACAATTATGTATTAACTACTGGCGTTCAAGATTAACCAATCACCACAAATCTAAGGCTCCAAGCCTTACCAATTACCACAATTCCAAGGCTCCAAGCCTTACCAATAACCATGGTCCCATAGGCGCCCATACACCTATGAACCAATCCCAAGGCCCCGCCTTATCAACATCCCCTTGGTACCAAGTCAAACCACAATAACTGAGACGGTACGTGTCCCCTGATCCAAATCATAAACACAATCAAGAATCACATAGCAGTTAATCACATAAGTGTACACACAAGTCCATTACAAACCATAAAAACATTCACAACATTCTTTATAAAACCATTTAGTGTCTCTTCCATCCCATCTGGAAATCAAATCATAAAAAGACATGGGACTATGAAACTCACCTGAACAAGCTTCTCCAAGTATTCCGCGCTCTAGCAAAAATCTAAACACACAAACATATAAAATCAAGACATGAACCACATACCAAAATGGCTCATCAATCTATGATGAATATCTAACCTTCTCCTACAGCTTAACCCCATTCATAATCCATAAGCATCTCATTACATCACTCTATAAATCCCTTAACTTAGTTTAGTTCACAATTCGTCCCGTGAACATTAAACCTAAAACAGTCCCGTTTTTCACACTCCGTATTATGAGCCAAACGTCCACCAAACCTAAACCACATTCCTTGAAATGAAAACCCCATAAACCTATATGTGTTATCTAAAATCTCAGCCCTTTCCCCAACATGAAATCTAATCTTAAGTCCCCGGTATACAACTTATACTTTCGCCTATCCATATTTTTACCGATTTTGAACATATGAAATTTTTGTTATAGCCAGAGGGTCTTAACCTATCCCATTTTCTTAGCCCTTATACATATCTTTTATTTAATATATAATCTAAATCTATGTTCATTCGAAGCTCCAATTATAACCCTAAGTTCCCCAAACAATTCAAAACATAAAATGAAAACATGCTGATCCAAAAACTGTTTTGACACCCGACTGATGTAACCTGTTTTTGACCCACTTCCCCACCTCCAATTTAGTTCTAGTTTCTTTCATTTGATGGATAATTCAATTACCTTTCCGGGGACATAAGATTCGAAATTTAAAAGTTTGTAGAACTCATGATATGATCAAAACAATAAACCAAAAATTCTGCCCAGTTTTTAAAACGAATTTAAACATGATTAAACCATAATTACGATCACTAATATTCATAATAACCAAAATAATCAATTCATATGAACCCTAATCTCACTAATCTCAGAAAACTCACAAACTCTAATACATAATAAGATCAATTACATGATTAAATTGATTAAAATCATTAATAGAACAAGGGTTTTGAAGGTTTTACCTTAGAAATCAATGGAAGATCTTTATTTGTGAAACCCTAATTGGCCACCATTGTTGAATTTCGGCTAGGAGCTATTATGGATGTTAAAAATCTGATTATTTTGGTTATGGGATGGGTTTGGTTAAGTCCTAAAGGCCCCCTAATCCCATTACAAGTCCATTGGGCCTGTTTTGGGCTTTTCCTTCTTTCTTTCTTTTAGCCGCCCAACCCAAAGTCCAAAACCCCTATTTGGCCGACTTTTATACTCCACCTACTGCTATTTATTCTTAACTAAACTTAGTGTTACCCTCGGGTTACCTCCGGGCCAAAGCCCGAAAGCCTTACGTTAATTTTTCGTCTTCTTACGCGATTACCGTAAAATACATAATTTTATGGAAACTCTTAATATAAGTTAGTGACTTAATAAATAAGTCTAAAATAACCTAAATCTAACACGTAAATTACTCTCGAAACTAAATCCTTAGTCCGAGACCTCTAAACGCTAAACCATCGCATCGTAAATATACGATTTACTATAATACATATACGTATATATAAAAACTTAAAATTAGACTGTTTCATTTCATAGTCACTACCACGTGAGCTCATGAACATGAAATAATCACACATCGTTTCACTTACAGCGTACCCCGTACCCGTAAACGATGTCCAAACCACACTATATTCACACCAATTAACACATAAACACATAGACACATAATTTCACGAAATATGCACAAAATAAAACTAAGTGACGAACCTCAAAACCGCGGTTGTCACATCACTCCCTCCTAATAGAAATATAGTCCCGAGATTTACTCCTTAGGATCAAACACACAATCAACAAATCACATGAGGATACTTGTTCAAAATGAACTCTTCTCATTTCCATGTGTACCTTGGTTCATGACTCAATATACCACATATACTAACCAACAATATTTAAATTCATTCCCAAACTCTTGATCTCACAGCCAATAAATCTCATAAATGACTCTTTGATAGAACGAAGACTCTAATTAACACAAATCCCGAATAACCATACATGCAAATACGCATTCTCAAACAACATTTACCAATCTTAATACATGAAATATATCATGTATACCATTAAATTTCCTAGGTAATCCTATACCCATAAGATACTGGTCCAATCTTTCCAAATATCATAAATGGACCTACAAAACTCGTCATCAACTTTTCCCTTTTACCAAAACATGCCACCCATTACTATAAGTGAAACTTCCTACATAACTTTGTTACTAAAATCTAGTGATTTCCTCTTTTTCAACATATCATCTCTTGTTACTCTCATCCTTTCCACAAACACCATTTCCACATTAGTAGTCTCTCTCACGAATTTTAGTCCACCATAAGGATAACTCACCCTATCCTTCTATATAGTGCCTCAAATGGCATTCATCGAATTCTAGTATGATAACTATCATTATATGAAAACTCAGACATCACTAACGAGTTTCCCACATCCCTCTAAATCAGTCACCCAAGCTCTCAACACGACTCCTATACTTGTATCAATTTCCCACATCCTCCATCATTTTCTAATTAGCTGGATATACTCATATCCAATCATTTTCATCAACTCCCTTTAGTCCATACCGCAAACTACTTAAAAATTCCAATATCCTTACACAAGTGACCTATGACGATATTTCACATATTTATTAGTTTATCACAACGAGGCTCTTCCAATACAAATCCACTTATGATCTATACACATCACCAAAAGGATGGTTATCTCAGTTAGTCTATCAACTTCCATCCAAACCCATGCTACAACTACTTCCATAAAATTTGGATAGATCATTAATAGCACCTATACACTTCTTTCTCACTTTTCTCCATGAAATATTTTTTCCCTGATACTCAACACTTCCTTTATACCTACACAATGTCTTACCTTCAAGCTCATAGTGCTCCTCATCTTGTCTCAGTTAGACCAAGCCCTTCGTCACTCATGACACATCACATCTATAACTCCTCAACCATTCGATTATCGATATTAAGCCTTCCAATCAAACTGTATAGGTCAGTACCATTTCCTTTCCACACTACAATAATATTAGCATGCTTAGTGCCCTACTCTACTCATTAGGCTATACCAAAGTTTTACCTTCGGTTCCTATCTCGGCCTATTTCATTCATGATTCGCATCTATCCACACTTCCTTCTTCTTCCTCGGCTCATGGCATACATCACGATGTTATGCTTCCCGTCTTTCAAGTAATCTATACCTCCAAATTTTTCCAAGTAGCTTCACTTGTTTTTACTCACAATCAGTTCTCCTACTCCCTCATAATAGGGACAAACTAGAGTTTTATGTGATCCCATGCGGATCACACTCTTATCTTACACCCATATTAGTTTCCATTTATCTAAACTAAGCCATATTTTAAATTCTTATTCAAATCTCATACTTCTATTTTGATCTTGCACCCAACATGAGGTACTTTCAATCATCATCTTCTAGGAATACTTGGTTCTCTCCTTCCATGGTTCTTCCTAATTCCTACACTATCCCGTCCAACAGAATGTCCATACTTCATTCATTAATTCTGTGGAAATAGCTAGTGCATTGGATAATGTATAATTGTCTCTTCCAAATATCTTTCATAACTACTTCACAAAACCGACTCTCTAATCACTTCTCCATGAACTTATTCAGCTCAGGTTCACTACTCATCCCTCGATATTGATTGCCACAAAATTCTATCCGCATAGTCACTCGACTCCCCTTGTTACCTCCACGAGTTCTTAATCTCCCATGTTATGTATTCAATTCATCACGATCCACTAGTTCAGCTCTTTGTAACTCCACTCCGGTACTCGATCTGTCTTTCTTCGTCACGAACCATACGGAGATTCCCATCATAGTGCTTGTCACCTTTCCAGTCCTTACAACTTCTATGACTCCTTCAAAATCTCTTGCTTCCTTCTAGCAGCCGCCACGTAGTCCTTTCAGCTCCTTGATTCACGATGTAGCTCTTCACGCACTCCTTCTCGTCTCTATGATGTTACCTAGGAACTTCACACTACCCAGTAGCCTCTAACTTCAGCTCATCTACCACAATATTTCTAAAGTTACTTCAACCCCTCAATGGCTCACTCTTCCTTACTTGTTGTAATCACCATTAATCAGCCTCCTACCAATCATTCTTTCACATCCATGTTTTCCTTCATGTGTCTACTACTACCTCGCCTCCATACCTATACCAATTCCCTTGCGTGTTATTTGCCTAATCTTTCCATTAGTAGAAAATTTCTACTCTACCCTCACATCCGCTGGTACTTTCATCAATATCCTAATGGTACTTCAACCAACTTCTTATAGCATGACATATCGTTCCCACGACCAGCCAACTAACTTTACTTACTCCCTTATTCCCGTAACCAAAAACTCCACAAATCTTAATTATTCTCTCAACACAACCTTTAAACCAAAAGACATCTCTCCATTCTAATATCTAACCATAAGTAATACTACCCAACTCTATCATCTCATCCTAACATTTCCGCAACTGCATAACTAAATCAACCATGATGTGTACCAAAAGAATTCCAAGCAATCGCGTCCCATAATAAATATAGGATAAACCAAAAGATCAACCATAATGAACCCTAGCCAAAACAGCTCAAAACGAAACAATGTAATCCGAAAGATCAATGGAGTGTGCCAACAACAAAAAATTAGACTCATCACGATTAGTATCACCAAATTTCGATACCTTAGAAAATTTTAAACTTTCGCCCCAATTAGTTACTTCTCGTAAGAACCAAACTTCAATAATACCAAAATCAATCATACTCATTTTTAACCATAAACTCATCTTTTATCTTCATTATTTTATCAAAGATATCAATTAGTTAGTATACTACAATCTTATTCTAACCATTATCTTGTTTAATCATATTAAACTTATTTCACTTGTTATTATGAAACCAATACATGTTTATAAAATAGAGTGTGTTTTTTTTCATTTTATTCTATATTATTATTAATATTATTTTATAAAATCCATTTAGGCTGGTTATAACTAAACTACTACACGTTTACAAGGCTGGTGTTATTATTATCATTACTATAATAAATCTCCCTTTTTACTTTTTCCGTCTAGTTAAATACTTCTAAAATTTTAAATCCACTTAAGAAAATTTTTGTAAAATTTCTCTACCTCTTTAAAATGTATTATCACATGTTACCTAGAAAACTAATCCAATCATTTTCAAGATTTTTTTTAACTTACTACCTCAAACTTAAAAAAGATATGTAAGTCACAATATCATACCATACACTTACAAATTATTTTCAAAATCAATTTCCTGTAATTAGTCGGTCTTATTTGTAAGAAAATTTAGTAGTTCTCATTAATTAAAATACATACCCGAATGTAGACACACATAAAAAACACTCAAAACGTCGTTGGAACTCCATCAAACCTTAACACCATAAAACACGAGCAAACACAAGGTATGTTCAAGTTATAATAACTACTGAACGACCATATATCATAACTTAACACATACTAGTATATATACATCCGCATATATATACCTATTAAATCATCCAAAACATACTCGTTACCATACATGTCAGATCAATCAATCGTGTCATACACTCGTTTTTTCCATACGAGTAATCACCATGTTACAACAAGGCATCAAAGCCACCACTAAAACCAGTCCATATCGTGTGACCACATAATCACACAACATGAGTATAACCCAAAGCATATAACACACTAAAAAAAACCATATTGTAGGCAACCGTTACATAAACCCATATATTATACATATACCCAAAATCCACATGTCATCATATACAAGCATGTACTAACCCTCTTTTATACAATCATACTTAAGAACCCATTAATGTTGTGGTACTTGTATAACTATGTTGGCCACCATACTTATACAATTACCCTTTCCTTAATTCACTCCCTCCTATGATGACACTTATAAGAATCAATACAACATATAACACATAAATCCATCTACTCATATAAGCTCGTAACCACATAAACAATAAGGTCCAAAACTCCATCTATTAAAATAATATAGTCAAACTCTTGGAATACATAAATCCATAGTCTAGCTAGAATAGCTGATATGTGTGAAAACACACATCTTTTCTACCACTTAATTACAATAATAACCGGACCAAAACGTGTATTTTATGTCTTTTATGTCGGAATTATGCGTGGTTTGTGTTTTTGTTGTGATTTAGGACGAAAAGGTGAAAAGTGGAGAAAACACGGGAATTCACGGGCATTTACGGACTTTTATTGAAGAAAAGGATGAAAGACGAAGTCAAGAAGTCAAAAGTGGATAAAGAACGGAAGTCCAAGACCAATTCTGAAGATTTATCGAAGAAAAAGTCAAAAGACGAAAGTTTACTTAAAGCCGAGGAACTCAAGTCTTATTTATCGAAGAATTAAAAGACGAGTCCAAAGAAATCCCGAGCCAAAAGTCATCACATTCCAAGATTAACAAAAAGATTAAGAAGGAAGGACTTGATGGTGCAATTAACAAGAAAGGAAGGAGAGAGGAAGCTTCCCCTAACCACTCCCTAATCACCTATATAAACCCTCATTTTCATTTCATTTAGCTTTGTTGACTAATCGTGACAATTAGTTCTTCCATCTTTATTTTATGCACATTTAATTACTTGCACATTTAATTACTTGTCTTGCACTTTTAATTACCTTTAATTTTCAAGTAAGTGTTTCTTAAATTTCTTGCACCTTTACTTTATCTTGTTGATCTTAATCTTCTTCTACCTTTCTTTGATTTACCCGTTTTTATCTTGTTGATTTGTTAAAGATTTGATTTTTAAGCTTTTAATTGTTTTAAACTTCTTATTTTCATAGCTTATTTGATTTATTTTCAAGTTTATATAGTTTTTATAAAAGTTATTTTTATATAAAAGTTGTTTTTCTTAAAGTTTATCTTTTTCGTATCTTAAAAGTTTTCAACTTTCAGTTTTATAGCTTATTTTTACACGGTTTTAGCTAGGATTTTAGTCTTGTGCTTATTAGAACAATAGCTTATTTACTTAGCTTAATTTCCATCCAAGTCTCCGTATTCCGACCGTGACAATCGGAAGGAGGTTATACATTCCGATCGGTTCTGATCTGAAAAGGGTTTTGAAATTCCTTTCTATATTCCGATTGGAGTGGTTCGATACATTCCGATCGTGTGCAAAGGAAGTCATTCCGATCGTGTGTTAGTGATATTCCGATTGGGGAGGCTAGTGGATTCCGATTGGTGTTTGGTGACAGCTTTCCGATCAAAGATCTTCTACACATTCCGATTGGTTGTTCCGACCAATTATTCTGATCAAGGTAAGTAAGCAACATTCCGATCAGGGTAACTTTGGTATTCCGATCTGACTAGGTGACAGCATTCCGATTGGGTACTCTAATTTACATTCCGATCAGGTGTTGGTTATTCATATTCCGATCAAGGGTAAGTCTATATTCCGATCGTGATTGATCGGAATATATTCCGATTGGGAGTTATCTTTAGCACTTTGTCTTGTTTTATTTTTACGTTATCATTTTAATACTTGTCTAAATTTAATTTCCGTCACGCTTTAATTTTGTCATTTACTTAATTTACTTTCCGTCACGTTTTTAAATACTTGCACCATTATTTTAATTAGATTTAGATTTTTATACTTGCCCTTTACTTTAACGACATTTACTTTTAAGTCTTTGCACATTTAAATTTAAAACAACCAAAAATATTTGTTTTCACCAAAATAAAACTGAGTCACATAGAAAACTAAGATCAATTCGATTAGACCAACAACACAACGAACACATAATCTTTTTAACCTGAGTAAAATCGAGTTATTAAATGGCGCCGCTGCCGGCTCTTTTCGTAAAGATCAACAGTTTTTTGTGAGAGACACGTTGCTTTTTGGGATCCGTTCACTTGTGAACGTTACTTTTCTTCCATAAAAAATTCAAAAAAAAAAAAAAAAAAAAAAAAAAAAACCATAAAAATTATAAAATTCATAAAAAACCATAAAAATTAAAAATTTCAAAAATCCAAAAAGATTTTATCTTTCTTGTGTATATATATTGTCTTTGTTTTTGGTTTTGTTTTCTTTTGCATTTTCAGGTGTATGCGTACTAGATCTTCTAATTATCAAGAGCCCGAGCCTCAAGAAGATTTAGATATGGCAGGTGTTGTCAACAACAACATTCCACCGAACCTAAATAATAATAATAACAACAATGCTCTTTCACAGCCCGATCTTCGGACCATGGAGGAACTTTGTCAACCAACAATGTTTGGACGAGGAGGACCGATTGCGCCAATGCAAATCAACGCTCCTGAGTTTTCGTTGAAGCACCATATGATTCAGCAAGTGCAAACAAACCCATTCCGTGGACTGCCTGATGATGATGCCAACAAACACCTCGACAAGTTCATTACTATCACTCAGAGGATGAAGTTGGCTGGTGCCACAATGGATGAGCTTCGCCTACAACTCTTTCCACACACTCTATTACATCATGCCGAGAAATGGTTTGATCGTCTCCCGAAGAATTCTATTCACACTTGGGATGACATGACTCAACGCTTTTTGTCGCGCTACTTTCCACCATCCATGGTCACAAGCCTTCGCAATCAGATCAGCGGTTTCATGCAAGATCCCGATGAATCTCTTTTCGATGCTTGGGAGAGATATAATGTCTTGATCGATCGATGTCCAAACCACAACATGCTTCCGGTCACCTTGATCGATACTTTCTACAACGGTTTAACTTTTCGAGATCGTGATACGATCAATGCAGCCGCCGGTGGCACATTCATGAAAAGGAGACCCGAGGAGTGTAGAGAGTTAATTGAGAACATGACTACTCACCACAAAAACTGGGATTCCTCTGCTTCTTCTAGGAACAACCCGAGAGTCAATGTTTCCTCAACCTCAGCAAACCCTGAGATGACCGAACTCACCCGCATGATGACTGAAATGAGCAAAAGTATTACGCTTCTCGCTTCCAACCAACAACAACAACAAGTTAAAGCAGTAGCTAATCTTTGTGAGACATGCGGCGGTCCTCACTCATACACCGATTGTCCTTCGACACAAGGAAATCCGGAAAATGTGTATGCAGCTTACGGTAATTATTCACCGGAAAATTACCAAGCTAGACAACAAGGGGATAGAAATCTGCTGAGCTACCGTTCCAACAACTACCTTTCACCCGGTTTTTCTCCTCAAAACCAAAACCCCGCCAACAACTACACTAGAAGCAACCAAATCCCACCTAGAGCTTCTAATCCTTATCACCCACCCACCCAACAAACCTTACCCATTAATCCCGATGTTGAGGCCATCATGAGAACCCAAGGTGAGCAAATCAAGGAAATGAGATAAGATCCGAGCTTCGAAATGATATTCAATCCTCCTTCAGCAATCAAACCAATGATTTGAAGAATATGCTTGCTAGTTTCTTGCCCCCTGCTCAACCTTCTTCTTCAAGTTCTCTACCTTCAAACACCGTCACCAATCCGCGAGCCAATGTGAGTGCTATTACTACTCGTAGTGGAGTCACCATTGTAGGACCACCCATCCCACCCCCATCATCTACACCTCCTCCACCACCATGTATCCCTACTCCTCCTACACCTAGTATTAGTGCACCATTACCGTCTCCGCCTCGACGTGATGAAGTTCCCGCCAATGACCCTTCAACATCTCAACCTTTACCTACACCTGCACCTTCACCACCCAAACCCAATATCCCTTATCCTTCTCGCTTGGGCAAGAACAAAATGCTAAACAAGGAGGACGCTCAAGTGACTAGCTATATCAAGATGATTTCTCAAATGAATTTCAACATTAGCTTTCTTGAAGCACTTGTCCACATGCCCAAATTTGTTAAAGCATTTAAGGAATTACTTAACAAGAAGGAGAAGCTGATTGAACTCGCCAACACACGCTTAAATGAAAACTGCTCTGCAGTTATTCTTAAAGAACTTCCGGAAAAACTTGGAGATCCCGGTCGTTTTGTGTTGCCTTGCGTGTTCAACAAAACTGAAGAATTTACTGCCCTTGCTGATCTCGGGGCTAGTATTAATTTGATGCCTTTGAGTGTTTGGAAAACACTATCATTGCCCGACCTCACTCCAACAAAGATGACTCTTGAACTTGCAAATCGCACTCTCGCTTACCCTGTTGGTATAGCCGAAGACGTGTTCATTAAAGTTGGCACATTTACTTTCCCGGTCGATTTTGTCATAGTTGATTATGAAATGGACCCTCGTATTCCTTTAATACTTGGTCGGCCATTCTTGAGAACCGGACGAGCTTTAGTGGATGTTGCCGAAGGTGAGTTAATCTTACGAGTCGGGGATGATGCAAAAGTTTTCAAAATGGGGAAGCTTACTAGTTTAACTTTTGGAGGCCGAGAATCAGTGAATATGATTAATGTGCTAGATGACTTTACCGTCTACGAAAATCCTCTATTCGACTCTTGCCTCGATAATCCACTTTTTCATGATGATGTGGATGATTCTCTCCCTACTTTGGACGCTTCTCCCATTTATGATTCGTCACCGGTCTTTGACGCTTATGATGATGATGATTCTAGCTCAGATTCGGATGATTTTGAGTGTACTTCTGAGTATCCTGAGCTGCCCACTTTCGATGATTTTGATGAGGCTGATACTCTCTCGAGCGATTCTTCACATGATGAAGATCCTCCGCCATCACTCGATCCTACTTTGGACGATTATTCATTTGAGGAAGATTTCTCTGAATTTCTCAATACATACTTCCCTCATGAGAGTGATGCCCCTCCTTTGGACTTTGAAGATTATCGTCTTGATCCTACTTTTGATTTGAAGAGCATTTTGTCAAAGGAGAAGAAACCGGTTGACACCGAAATCCGTTGCACGTATGATTTAACACCTCTTTGTCCCACTTCTGAGGACGAGGTTGTGCTTCTTTGCGGATCTTCTTCCCACTCGGCTGAGCCTGAGTGCTATTTTCCCCTAAAGGAAAAGGTGTTCGACCCCGGTATTGAAGTTTTTAAGCCATCTCAGTATCCACCTGATGAAATAAAAGGAAAAATCTTTGGAAATCGTGAAGACATGCTTGCACCACTTCATCCTTGCTTCTACTATGCTCCATCACTACTTAAGGGAACCTTGCCACTTCTCTTTTGGCTTGCCTTGTTCGCCTTAAGCTCGTTCTTATTGATGGATGAAAACTATGTCTTTGATCCTGGTGGATTTGTTTCATGCTACTTCCGTTGATGATCAAGGTCGAGTCAGGCTCACGACTCGGTTAACAAAAACCAAGCGCTTCTTGGGAGGCAACCCATGCATCTATCTTTTCGCTTTCTTTACCATAAGTGTAGGGGGAACCCTTTGGATTACTATTTCCTCTCTTCACTTCTTAATCTGGGATTCGAGCTTCAATGATCCACTCTTGATGATTCTTGACGACCCGTGATTCCGTGTTCTACTTCTTCCCGGTTCTATCCTAAACTCTTTTCGATTCACTATTTTATATTTTCTCAATATTAAATTAGGAATCTCTTTAGTTGTCTTTCCCTTAGCAAGATTTAAACAACGTGCACAATGTCCTAAGTGTAGGGGAGTTTACTCCCACATGCTTAAACATTGAGGACAATGTTTATCTTAAGTGTAGGGGGGACTTCTATCGAAGTTAAGTGGTCTTTTCCTTGTATTTGTCCTCATTTTAACCGGAAAATCAATTTTTCGACATTTTTCAAAATTTTTAATCTATTTTGGCCTATTAGTTTTTCCTTTTGTATAGTTATTTTCCTTCTTTGTTAGAATAAATTTCAATAAAGTGGTTTTAATTTTCAAACGTTGTGAATCTTTTGACTCAATCCGAGTTTACTCTAGCTAGTATCCTTAACGTGTTTAAGTCAAGTTTTGCTAGGCTTTTATATAGGGAGCTATAAAACGCGAAAGTCTTAACTCTCACGGGTTAAGAACAAGAACTTTTCGCAAGTTCCTATAATTGACCCTAGAGAGTCGTTTATCAAGGGAACTTTAAGATGCGATTTCTAAACTTGAAAAAGTCTAAGAATTTGCAAGATCCTATAGGCGACTCGAAAACCCAAAACTTTGATTTAATAGGCTAAGTATCCACGAGTCTCATTACTTGAGATTTTAAACTGTGGAGAACGAGAGATGATAGAGCCAATTATAAGTTCGGTATTCTTTCGTGAATTTATGTGAGTTAATTATAAGCCTATTCTCCCATCGCTTGCTAATAAATTTATCTGCTAATAAATAAGGTTGTACGATTTGAAAAGTTACTTAACTTCTAGCCCCAGATCGTTTAAAAGTTGCTCGGTAATGACGAGAGTTCATAGCCAAGGCATAACTTATGAAGCGGGGCGCGAAGATTGGCGAGTCCGAAAAGGCCCTAACAAGGCATGAGGGCTATGTTTTGTTGCTAAAGATCCAAAAGTGATGTGAAGAATCATTTATCGAAAATCAATATGAAGGATCGAGACACACGACGAAAAGCAAAAACTCCCAAAAAGTCATGGAGAAGTGTATCCGAAAAGACCCTAACAAGGTATGAGGATAAATAGATCCAAGTCAATAAAGGAGGCGGATCGTTGTATATCAAAATCCTAAATAAAGATTGGAGAAAAATGAAGAAGTCGTGGTCCATATATGAAGAATCTCTCAAAAATTCCAAGTGAAGAAATTCCAATTATGAAGAGAAGACCATTATTTCATGAACGTCTCTCAAGATTTGAAGTATGAAGTCGCTGCCAAATATCGGCCCGAGAAAGGTCTCAAATCGCGAACCAAGTTATGCCAAGATATGAACTCTTTGATATCCCGAGAAGCAGTTTTAAAAGATTTGGTCCTTTAGCTAACTATTGATTAAATCGTGCACTTTATTTTCAGACTAAATAATTATTGAAATAAGTCAAACGATGCATCTTCATGATCATTCAAGACAAATAATAAAATATAAGAGATACCCATAGGAATAAGGGAGTCTAAGTGAATAATTGGCCCACATGAGTTCGTGTTAGTTTACTAACTTATAATAACAATGATCTCGTTTTTAAGCTTGGTTTGGAGAAAGTGAAAAGTTGAGGATGATGATTATTCATGACATTTCCAAAACCCAAGGTATGTTTTTGATTTCTTTTGAATGTTTATAATTTTCTATCTCTTTAATAAAGGCCAACGTGGGTTGATTATGATGAAAAGTGTAAACATGCTTTGTAACTAATGCATTGCATGAGGACATTGCAATGGTCAAGTGTAGGGGATTTGATATGTGTGAAAACACACATCTTTTCTACCACTTAATTACAATAATAACCGGACCAAAACGTGTATTTTATGTCTTTTATGTCGGAATTATGCGTGGTTTGTGTTTTTGTTGTGATTTAGGACGAAAAGGTGAAAAGTGGAGAAAACACGGGAATTCACGGGCATTTACGGACTTTTATTGAAGAAAAGGATGAAAGACGAAGTCAAGAAGTCAAAAGTGGATAAAGAACGGAAGTCCAAGACCAATTCTGAAGATTTATCGAAGAAAAAGTCAAAAGACGAAAGTTTACTTAAAGCCGAGGAACTCAAGTCTTATTTATCGAAGAATTAAAAGACGAGTCCAAAGAAATCCCGAGCCAAAAGTCATCACATTCCAAGATTAACAAAAAGATTAAGAAGGAAGGACTTGATGGTGCAATTAACAAGAAAGGAAGGAGAGAGGAAGCTTCCCCTAACCACTCCCTAATCACCTATATAAACCCTCATTTTCATTTCATTTAGCTTTGTTGACTAATCGTGACAATTAGTTCTTCCATCTTTATTTTATGCACATTTAATTACTTGCACATTTAATTACTTGTCTTGCACTTTTAATTACCTTTAATTTTCAAGTAAGTGTTTCTTAAATTTCTTGCACCTTTACTTTATCTTGTTGATCTTAATCTTCTTCTACCTTTCTTTGATTTACCCGTTTTTATCTTGTTGATTTGTTAAAGATTTGATTTTTAAGCTTTTAATTGTTTTAAACTTCTTATTTTCATAGCTTATTTGATTTATTTTCAAGTTTATATAGTTTTTATAAAAGTTATTTTTATATAAAAGTTGTTTTTCTTAAAGTTTATCTTTTTCGTATCTTAAAAGTTTTCAACTTTCAGTTTTATAGCTTATTTTTACACGGTTTTAGCTAGGATTTTAGTCTTGTGCTTATTAGAACAATAGCTTATTTACTTAGCTTAATTTCCATCCAAGTCTCCGTATTCCGACCGTGACAATCGGAAGGAGGTTATACATTCCGATCGGTTCCGATCTGAAAAGGGTTTTGAAATTCCTTTCTATATTCCGATTGGAGTGGTTCGATACATTCCGATCGTGTGCAAAGGAAGTCATTCCGATCGTGTGTTAGTGATATTCCGATTGGGGAGGCTAGTGGATTCCGATTGGTGTTTGGTGACAGCTTTCCGATCAAAGATCTTCTACACATTCCGATTGGTTGTTCCGACCAATTATTCCGATCAAGGTAAGTAAGCAACATTCCGATCAGGGTAACTTTGGTATTCCGATCTGACTAGGTGACAGCATTCCGATTGGGTACTCTAATTTACATTCCGATCAGGTGTTGGTTATTCATATTCCGATCAAGGGTAAGTCTATATTCCGATCGTGATTGATCGGAATATATTCCGATTGGGAGTTATCTTTAGCACTTTGTCTTGTTTTATTTTTACGTTATCATTTTAATACTTGTCTAAATTTAATTTCCGTCACGCTTTAATTTTGTCATTTACTTAATTTACTTTCCGTCACGTTTTTAAATACTTGCACCATTATTTTAATTAGATTTAGATTTTTATACTTGCCCTTTACTTTAACGACATTTACTTTTAAGTCTTTGCACATTTAAATTTAAAACAACCAAAAATATTTGTTTTCACCAAAATAAAACTGAGTCACATAGAAAACTAAGATCAATTCGATTAGACCAACAACACAACGAACACATAATCTTTTTAACCTGAGTAAAATCGAGTTATTAATAGCATAGACAAACTCCAACAAAACATCATAATCAGTTATAAGTCATGTCGCCCATAATAGTGGAAACAACTTAAAATCCTTCCTATCCACCTACTCCTAGTAACTCGAATCACCACATGATTCTTAGGGAACATGACTTAAACATCAAAAGAAAAATACTATACATTAGGTACACCAAATAACTTACTATGGTGAAAGTAATTTATATATCAAAAGCAAAACAAAAATTAACAGGTGACTAAGTATGGGCAACTACAGTTCAACTTATACTAGTCAAAATTCAAAAAAAATAAAATTTAGGAACATACAATCAAGACCACACGTAATCCTGTGACGCATATATGCAGGGGTCCTTAAGCTATAGACTAGGCTAGGCAACCTAATTCTCTATAACCATTGGCTCTGATACCATTCTGTCTCACCGCACCATGGCGTTATATGGGGCGCGACGTATGGATATCATCACAACAATAGTTTGTCTATAGAGATAACTAAATGAAATGGAAATCATAAATGTTGACATAATGCCATGAAGATATCTCAAACAATGCAGGCGTCTAGGTAAGTAGGTAACATGTCTACCTCTTACCAAAGACATACAATTAACAAATAACAAACATATAGGTGTTTACAAAGAATCACTTATTCAAACATAAATAAATACTAAGAGGAAAAGGGGCTCCTCTAAATTCAATCCTAAGCCTTCTAGCTAACCACTCCTATTCTCACGCTTAACCATATTCTCACCTGAAAGAGACACTAAAACACGTCAACATAATGTTGGTGAGAGTCATAGGTTTAGACTCCAACGCCAAATCAGTTATAAGTTGTGAATAACAACCATTAACAAAAGAACATATGGACAATGTGCTACAGTTATGTATTAACAACTGGCATTCAAGATTAAACAATCACCATAAAGCCAAGGCTCCAAGCCTTACCAATAACCACAATTCCAAGGCTCCAAGCCTTACCAATAACCATGGTCCCATAGGCGCCCATACACCTAGGAACCAATCCCAAGGCCCCGCCTTGTCAACATCCCCTTGGTACCAAGTCAAACC
This sequence comes from Glebionis coronaria, assembly GCA_025667525.1. Taxonomy (NCBI): domain Eukaryota; kingdom Viridiplantae; phylum Streptophyta; class Magnoliopsida; order Asterales; family Asteraceae; genus Glebionis; species Glebionis coronaria. The sequence continues at coordinate 168,662 of JANFOE010001262.1, read as the reverse complement.
ATAATAACTGAGACGGTACGTGTCCCCCGATCCAAATCATAAACACAATCAAGAATCACATAGCAGTTAATCACATAAGTGTACACACAAGTCCATCACAAACCATAAAAACATTCACAGCATTCTTTACAAAACCATATAGTGTCTCTTCCATCCCATCTGGAAATCAAATCATAAAAAGACATGCGACTATGAAACTCAGCTGAACAAGCTTTTCCATGTATCCGTGCTCTAGCAAAAATCTAAACACACAAACATATAAAATCAAGACATGAACCACATACTAAAATGGCTCATCAATCTATGATGGATATCTAACCTTCTCCTACAACTTAACCCCATTTATATTCCATAAGCATCTCATTACATCACTCTATAAAGCCCTTAACTTAGTTTAGTTTATAATTCGTCCCGTGAACATTTAACCCAAAACAGTCCCGTTTTTCACACTCCGTATTATGAGCCAAACGTCCACCAAACCTAAACCACATTCCTTGAAATGAAAACCCCATAAACTTATATGTGTTATCTAAAATCTCAGCCCTTTCCCCAACATTAAAGCTAATCTTAAGTCCCCGGTATACAACTTATACTTTCGCCTATCCATATTTTACCGATTTTGAACATATGAAAATTTTCTTATGACCAAAGGGTCTTACCCTATCCAATTTGCTTAGCCCTTATACATATCTTTTATTTAATATATAATATAAATCTCATGTTCATTCGAAGCTCCAATTATAACCCTAAGTTCCCCAAACAATTCAAAACATAAAATGAAAACAGGTTGATCCAAAAACTGTTTTGACACCCGACTGATGTAACCTGTTTTTGACCCACTTCCCTACCTCCAATTTAGTTCTAGTTTCTTTCATTTGAAAGATAATTCAATTACCTTTCCAGGGACATAAGATTCTAAATTTAAAAGTTTGTATAACTCTAGATATGATCAAAACAATGGACCAAAAATTTTGCCTAGTTTTTAAAAACGAATTTAAACATGATTAAACCATAATTACGATCACTAATATTCATAATAACCAAAGTAATCAATTCATATGAACCCTAATCTCACTAATCTCAGAAAACTCACAAACCCTAATCCATAATAAGATCAATTACATGATTAAATTGATTAAAATCATTAATAGAACAAGGGTTTTGAAGGTTTTACCTTAGAAATCAATGGAAGATCTTTATTTTTGAAACCCTAATTGGCCACCATTGTTGAATTTCGGCTAGGAGCTGTTATGGAGGTTATAAATCTGATTATTTTGGTTATGGGATGGGTTTGGTTAAGTCCTAAAGGCCCCCTAATCCCATTACAAGTCCATTGGGCCTGTTTTGGGCTTTTCCTTCTTTCTTTCTTTTAGCCGCCCAACCCAAAGCCCAAAACCCCTATTTGGCCGACTTTTATACTCCACCTACTGCTATTTATTCTTAACTAAACTTAGTGGTACCCTCGGGTTACCTCCGGGCCAAAGCCCGAAAGCCTTACGTTAATTTTTCGTCTTCTTACGCGATTACCGTAAAATACATAATTTTATGGAAACTCTTAATATAAGTTAGTGACTTAATAAATAAGTCTAAAATAACCTAAATCTAACACGTAAATTACTCTCGAAACTAAATTCTTAGTCCGAGATCTCTAAACGCTAAACCATCGCATCGTAAATATACGATTTACTATAATACATATACGTATATATAATAACTTAAAATAAGACTGTTTCATTTCATAGTCACTACCACGTGAGCTCATGAACATGAAATAATCACACATCGTTTCACTTATAGCATACCCCGTACCCGTAAACGATGTCCAAACCACATTATATTCACACCAATTAACACATAAAAACATAAAGACACATAATTTCACAAAATATGCACAAAATAAAACTAAGTGACGAACCTCAAAACCGCGGTTGTCACAATCTAGTACGCATGCACCTGCAAAAGAAAAAGAAAAAGATACCAAAGAAATAGAGAATATATATGTACTTGTAAAAATAAAAATAAAAATAAAATCTTTTTGGTGCAAAACTTTGAAAAAAAATGCTTTTTATAAGTTTTTTACTGTTTTTGTATTTTTGAAAACTTTTAATTTTTATGATTTTTTGAAAATTTTTGACACACAAAAAATAATGTTCACGAGTGAACGGATCCCAAAATTTAATGCGTCTCTGATAGGTGTGAAAACACCCATCCTTTTACCACTTAATTACAATAATAACCAAGCCAAAACGTGTATTTTATGTCGTGAATGTCAGAATTATGCGTGGTTTGTGTTTTTGTTGTGATTTAGGACCAAAACGTGAAAAGGGAGGAAAACACGGGCTTTCACGGGCTTTTATCAAAGAAAAAGACAAAAGACGAAGTCAAAAGATCAATAGTGCAAAAAGAACAGAAGTCCAAGGCCTATTCTAAAGATTTATCGAAGAACAAGTCTAAAGACGGAAGTTTAATTAAGCCGAAGAACTCAAGTCTAATAAATGAAGAAATTATAAGACGAGTTTAAATTAATCCCGAGACAAAGTCGAAAAAGTCTAAGAACTTAAAAGACGAAAAGACGTGAAGAAAGAAAGAAAGAAAAGAGCAACACAAGCATCCCCTCCTTTCCTATAAATACCCTTCATTTCACCACATGAAAGGGTGTTAGTCATTTAGGAGTAGTTAGATTAGTTTAGGAGTAGGTAATTTTAGAGAGAGAAAGTGACAGTTTCTCTCACTAGGATCTTAATCTTTTATCTTCCTTTCTTGTTTTTAATCAAATCTTTACTTTTGATAGCTTAATTATTCTTTTAGTCTTAATCTTATTCTACCTTTCTTAGTTTTTATATATTTTTAATACGAAATATTTATGCTTTTTGTTTAATATTGATGTTTGATTTATCAAAAAGTTTATCTTTTTATCAATCCTTAAGTTTTCTTACGGAATAAGCTATAAGTTTGACAATCTTATTAGCTTATTTTGTTTAGCTTATTTGTTTTTTTAGTTTTTCTTAAAAAAAGGTTTTATCCTTTTAATGTTTATCTTATTAAGTTTTCTTATTTTGTGTTTTTAAAAGTCTTTAAATTCTAGCTTATTAGCTTTTCTTAAACGTGTTTTGATTAGGTTTTTAGACGTGTGCTTAGTTGATTAATAGCTTATTAGATTTAGCTTATTTTATACATTCCTTTTTCATCCCGGTCATCTTGATTGGAAAAGGGTTTTACATTCCTTTTATACATTCCTTTTACATTCTGATCATCTTGAATGGAAAAGGGTTTTACATTCCTTTTAGCATTCATTTCAGCATTCCTTTTAGCATTCCTTTCAGCATTCCTTTTACATTCCTTTCAGCATTCCTTTTAGCATTCCTTTTGTATTCCTTTTACATTCCTTTTAGCATTCCTTTCAGCATTCCTTTTAGCATTCCTTTCAGCATTCTTTTAGCATTCCTTTCAGCATTCCTTTTAGCATTCCTTTTAGCATTCCTTTCATCATTCCTTTTAGCGTTCCTTTCAGCATTCCTTTCAGCATTCCTTTTAGCATTCCTTTCAGCATTCCTTTTAGCATTCCTTTCAGCATTCCTTTTACATTCCTTTTAGCATTCCTTTCAGCATTCCTTTCAGCATTCCTTTTACATTCCTTTTAGCATTCCTTTCAGCATTCCTTTTAGCATTCCTTTCAGCATTCCTTTTAACATTCCTTTCAGCATTCCTTTTACATTCCTTTTAGCATTCCTTTCAGCATTCATTTTACATTCTTTTTGCATTCCAATCAACATTCCTTTTGCATTCCTTTTAAATTCCTTTTACTTATCACAATTTACATTTTCATTTTACTTAGTTATAGACAGCGACAACCTTTTTATTTTCCACCAAGAACGATTGAGTCGCACTTTGAACCGGAAATCAATTCGATTAGACACCGAGAAAACGAACTTTTTCACCAAAAACCGTTAATCTTCACGAAAAGAGCCGGCAGCGGCGCCATTTGAAAGTAGGCTTTTGCCAAGTACAATATTTTATCGTTCGATCTCTTAGAATTAATTACTAGTTTAAGTGCGACTCACTCGTCTTTTGGTGAAAAAGAATATTTTTGGTTGTTGTAAAATAAGTTGCGAGACTTTAAAGTAAATGACGTGAAAAATAAAGCTAAAACTAATTAAAAGGTAAATGGTGCGATATTAAAACTTTAAAAGTAAATGACGAGAAATTAAATGACGTAAAATTAAAGATCGACGAAAATATTAAAATATGACAAGTTAAAATAAAAATTAAAATCTAAAAACTTAAAACAATGCAAACTTAAAAATAAGACTAAGACAAAACATTAAACAAAACCTACCGTCGGAATACGATCGGAATAACATCCATCGGAATGATGCCGGAATCCAAATCGGAATGCAGACTTGCCTCCCCTTTTCGGAATCGTGATCGGAATGTGTTCTTGTCGGAAAGTGGTCGAAATCCCTTGTCGGAATATCCAAAAACACACCCGTCGGAATCCCCAATCAGAATCACTTGTCAGAATGTGAGAAACCAACACCTATCGGAATCCCAAAAAGGAATCCTCATCGGAATACCCAAAACCCTTTTCCGATCCAGCAATCGGAATGCTGGTCGGAATGTAAAGCCCCTTTCCGACGTGATGATCGGAATAACAATATGAAAATCGTAAATAAGCAAAACAAATAAGCTATTAACCAAAAAGCACTTGACTAATAACTTAACTAAAACACGTATAAGAAAAAGCTAATAAGCTAGAATTTAAAGACTTTTGAAAACACTTAAATGAAAAATATATACGAAAATAACTTTTTTATAAAATAACTTTTATAACACTTAAGTAAATTTAAGAAAGATACAATAAGCTATAAAATCAATAATCCAAAACAATCAAAAGCATAAGAACATAACATTTAATCAAATAAGAATAACAATAAGCACATAAACATAAAGATTAACCAAAACAAGAAAGGTAGAATGAGAGATTAAAATTAAGAACTTGTTTAAAAATAAGATTCAATAAAAAATAAAGACTTACTTGAAATTAAAGGCAAGAAATTTAAGGTGCAAGACAAGTAATTAAATGACAATTAAGTAAAGTGCAAGTAATTAAAATGGAAGAACTATTTTGTCAAGATAGTCAACACTTCCTAATGTGTCATTAGGAGGGTATTTATAGGTGATTAGGGAAGGTTAGCATGTGTTGCTTCTTTCTTTCTTTTCTCGTCTTCTAAATTCTTCGACTTTGTCTCGGGATTATTTGAACTCGTCTTGTAATTTCTTCATTAATTAGACTTGAGTCTTCGACTTTTATTAAACTTCCGTCTTTAGACTTTTTCTTCGATAAATCTTCAGAATAGGCCTTGGACTTCCGTTCTTTTTGCACTCTTGATCTTTCGACTTCGTCTTTTGTCTTTTTCTTCGATAAAAGCTCGTGAAAGCCCGTGTTTTCTTCCCTTTTCACATTTTGATCCTAAATCACAACAAAAACACAAACCAAGCATAATTCCGATATTTACGACATAAAGTACACGTTTTGGCTTGATTATTATTGTAAATAAGTGGTAAAAGGATAAGTGTTTTCACACTTATTACATATATCCAATTAAACTAATTAATCCCCATAATTAAGTAATAACCAAACACAACCTATGTGTTGTAAATCAAAATACAAAATGCCCTAGGTGGGCTATAAAACAAATATCCAATCGTATAATTATTTTTGTAGATCTCATAATAACGATAGTTTTCGACATATTCTTTTAACCATATCATATATACCACCATTTTAAACCGGTTTTATATTTAGTAAAACTTTAAATGTTCTAAACCACGACCAACCATGAACTATAATTGTGCCTGGTAATCAAAACAGTTGAAACCCCGTGCCAAATGCACCCTTTGCGTTTTCTGCTCAACCAAACACACCTTTATATCCTTTCTGCTAACCCAAACACCCTTTATAACCTTTCTGCTAAGCCCAAACACCCCCTTATAACCTTTCTGCGAACCCCAAACACCCTTTTGCGGGTTTTTCTGAAAAACCAAACGCCCATGTAGTGTTTTACAACTGAACCAAACACACACCTACTGGCTTTCTGCTGAAACCAAACACCCCCGTACTACTGAACCCTTACACCAACGCACCCTACGTCATTCTACTAAACCAAATGCACTAAGTGGTGCTTCTAGCCAATCCAAACGCACCCGCTAGTAGTTATTCACGAAACCAAAACGCGCCCTTTTGGTTAATTGTACCAGAAACAAACATCCCGTGGCTGGTCAACGCCACGGGTGACGAGATGAAAGACCACATGATAGTGGTGATACGAGGGTGACGAACGGTAGTCTGTGTGGTGGTAAACACCATTATGGTGACGAGGTGGTCATGTATTTGTGGTTATTGGATGTGAACGATAGTGGCTGAGATTGTGACTGTGGTGGTTTCGAATGGTGACGATGATGATGTTGATGGCTGTGGTGATATGTAGATCGGGGTAGTGGCGGCTAGGAGTCACGATTATGGTGATGACGGATCTAAGATGGATCTAGAGTGTTTACGGCGTTATGGTCAGGGTGACAATGAAATGGTGGTTTAACTGTGGTAACGATGGTGGCTAACTAGAGATGATAGATCAGGCTGATCTATTGATGTAGGGGGAGTTGCGGATGATTGTGGCTACTGGTTGGTGAGGCCACGAAGGTGGCCGATTTGTGGTGACTACGTGGTATGGTGGAGGTAGTTCACTGATGGCTGTGTCAATGACCGACGGTTGTTGTGGTATTGTTTCAATAGTAGTTTTAGCTAGTGGTTTATTTTGGTGGTGGATCGATGGTAGATCTATAGTAACAAGGTTGCGGCGCGCAACCGAAATTTTTGGCCAAAAATGTGTCTGTGTCGGGAAAGTATAAGAGAGAGACGTGTGTGTAAATTTTTAGGGTTAATGTCATAATGATATGAAACCCTAATTTCTAGCATTTATACTTCTTAAAAGTAAATAAAATAAGGTGAATGCTTTTAATAATTGAAGGTTTGTGTTGTAATTATTTCTATAGGGACCGAAAATGAAATTTTGTTATGTCTATCGTAAATAAATGGTCTGGGACTCGTTTGAGTTCGATAACATTGAATTCGGTGTTTGAAATTCAGGTCGTTGATTTTCAAAATGATATTTTTTCAATAAATTAGAGTATTTACTTGATTAATTTTTCATAATCGTTCTATATTTACGATTTATCGGATATTTGTGTATGATTTACGTTCAAAGATAATATATCTCAACTTGTACATTCTTGTTTTTAACTTTCGTTACAAAAGTTTAAAAACTAAAATTAAAATATTAAATAATTTAATAAATATTTATCAAATATCTGTGAATAATTATATATAAATTTAATTTATATCGCGTGAGTTCTCAGATTTTTGGAGTCATTTACAGTGTGTAAAATAAACTCCCGTTTTTGAATCAAATAACTTTGGTATCTCTCAAAAGTGACTGTGGGTTAATAAATAATATAATTTATTACTATTTAAAGCCTGGAAAAATCCACGATTGTTACTTCAACCTGCGTTATTTTGAGTTTCCTCCTCGGAACTCAATCATGGTAACCCGATGAAAAAGGGTAGAGAAAAAAATTTGAAGTTCTACCCCAACGTTATATCGAATATATATAAGTCTACTTACAGATAATCTTTCCTGGACTTTTAAACTGTGTTATCCACCAATGGTTGACTAAAAAGCAATAAGTGGACTACAATTTATCCGAGTGGTTCTATTGGTCAATCTGACAAACGACAATTGTTCATAGAACATTTAAAGGAAACAATTTGAAGCGAAGAGTCTAGAAAAATCGTCAGCTCTTAAAAGTCGACAAGCGTTCACCACAACCAACCCGTTAGGTTTTCGCCAGTCCATGTATATTCGGAAAAACTTCCCGCACAAATTCGCAAATCAAATGAATCTTAAAGAATCACTCGTCAAAACGTCGTAATGATAACGATAATAAGACAAAATACGATTAATTCGTACGGAAGAATCATGAGCCAAAATCAACACACTCAAAAACTAGAATACTAATAAATGCCATAAATACCGGGTCACATCAGATATAAAGCCTACTCATTTATAATCTCATATTTGCATACGGAAGCGTCCTAATATATGCAAATATGTATTGTAAACTTATGGTTCGGTGATTTATGATTTATTTATTTAAATGCAAAGGCGTCCCAATCAATTTCAATAAAGACTTCATAAATCATCCTACTCAAGTGTCACCGGCAAAATACCCAATTCAAAATCCTTAGAATCTCTAAACAATATTATCCAAAATTACCAAAAAGCAAAGAGCATGAGTTGATAATAAGTCGTCTTCCATAAGTAGACGTTTTAAAAGTACGGGATGGAAGAATTTAAATGTAGATAGCAAAGGAACACACAGTTACAAGTAGGATAATTATATAGTACTCGGTAAGAAATTATCTAGTCACACAAAACTTTCCCATACTCGAGGAAGACTCATCAAAACTCTAAGCTGAGTAATAACTTATCACTAGCAGGGCACCCGCGCATTGCGGTTTCGGCTACCTTGAAACTAAATGTAACACCCCACTTTGATAAGTGGACCGTTACGTGTAATTATGTTCGTTTGGCGGATGATTTTTGTATCATAATCATTGTGAGCACCAGCGTATTGTTAATCTATGTTTTGCAGATGATTTATTTATTTTCGCTAGGGGGCATCTGGATTCGGTTCGCACAATTATGGATGCTATGGAGGAATTTAAAAATGTGTCAGGTTTGGTTCCAAGTATTCCTAAGAGTACAACTTTCTTTTGTAATTTTCCACCTGATGTGAAAGCTAGTATTCTGGATCTTATGCCGTTTGCGGAAGGCACGTTACTAGTGCGTTATCTTGGGGTTCCTCTTATCTCGTCCAGGCTGCTTTATAGGGATTGCAAAGTCCTTGTGAAAAAGTTGGAGAGTCATGCCCAGGATTGGCGTAACAAATTTCTATCTACTGCAGAGAGACTTCAACTTGTTAAATCTTTGTTATCATCTATGCACTTGTACTGGGCTTCAGTTTTTATCCTGCCTGTTCAGATTATTCATGATCTTGAGCAGCTTTTGAGGAACTTTTTATGGTATCAAGGTGAGATGAAAAAAGGGAGGGCAAATGTGGCTTGGGAGGATGTTTGCATTCCATAAAGTGAGGGTGGTCTTGGTATTAGGAGGCTTGATGATTTTAATGTTTCTCTTATTACCTCTCGTATTTGGTGTCTTCTCACACGTAAGGAATCCTTATCGGTTCAATGAATACATTCGTATAATTTAAGGGGTAGGAGCTTTTGGGATGTTCCTTGTATTGGTGATGTAAGTTGGGGTTGGCGTAAGCTTTTTTAGCTTAGGACATGTGTTCGGTCGTTTATTTGGTATAGGATTCATGATGGTAAATCTGCGTCTATGTGGTTTGATAGGTGGGTTGTTGAGTGTCCGTTACGGGATACTCTTACGGTACGCAATATTGTTAGGTCCGGTTTTACCCTTCATGATACTGTTGCTGATTTGATTGAGAACAACGCCTGGAAATGGCTGACTGATTGGGTGGATAGATTTCCTGCTTTCGTCTCTATCCCTGTTCCCGCTCTGGAGGAGGGGAGGCCTGATTCTCTGGTATAGCGTGATGGTGGTGGTTCTTTGCAGTCATTTTCTGTGGTTCTGGCTTGGGATACTCTATGAACCAGAAGCCAGGCTATGGTATGGTACCATGTTGTTTGGTTCTCCCATTGTATTCCTCGACACTCGTTGCATATGTGGCTTGTTGTTAAGTAGAATCTGAAGACTCAGGATCGTTTACGGCAATGAGATGTTGGGCCTGCTGTGGATTTAAGCCATCTTCGGTGTCCTTTGTGCAAAGTCACTCTCGATTCTCATTCTCATTTATTTTTTGAGTGCTCTTATTCTTCACAGGTGTGGACGCAAATTAGGGTGCTTTGTGGTATGGATTCTATTCCTCCTCGTTTGAATGATGTTTTGGCATTTCTTATACCAATATCCGAAGGAAAATCTACTACTAGTATTATTGCTCGTCTGGTTGTTGCGGCAACTGTATACTTTGTTTGGATGGAACGGAATGCTATATTGTTCAAAGAGAAACATCTTTCTGTGGATAAACTTGTTAGTATCATTACTTCTACTGTTCGCCTCAAGCTTATTACTTTCAGATTCAAGAAGATGACTACACGGTCTTTGGCTATTTTGGATCGGTGAAGACTTCTGTTCTCAAGTGTTTCTCATGATAGGGGTACCGGGTAAGGGTTGTACTCTTTTTTCCTTTTTGGGGTTTTTCCCACAGGGTTTTTCTCAAAAAGGTTTTTTAAGGAGGCAGCCATATCTGGATCCTTTACTTCCATTATGTTGCTGCTGGTGTTGTGGGGTGGTCGCCTGGTTCCAAGATTTCTTCTTATTGGAGTTTGTTAATGCTATTTTTTACACTAGTTTTCAATTTGTAATGTTAGCTTAGTGTTGCTGTGTTTATGGCCTATCAAAAGCACTTGTTGATCAAGCTTTTGGCTTGAGGTTAATACGGTATTTCAACCGTATTCCATTTTTACTTAACATTGGTTTTTTGGTTAATTTATTTACCGGGGTAAATCCCTTTACCAAAAAAAATATGTAATAAAACATACATGACCATAAAGGAAACCGGAATCAAACATCGGCTCCTAAACATAAACTCAAAAGTTTTCATAAGATAAATGGAATGCAAAAGGAATAGAAGTATAAGGTAGCTCTCATCCTATGCACGTCCGCTAAATGCTCAAGTCCATCCTTGGGTACTTGTCGTATGAGTCATGGAAAGAAAATATGACTGAGCAATACGCTCAGTGAACGGATATGATGACATGATAAGAATATCTGGAATATAAAAGAGAGATCTGGAATAATAAGCTGAACAGATAAAAGTACTGAAGGTGAAAGACTAATAAGTAAAATGCAGCGGAAAACTGTGTATGTCCTGGAAAACCTGGTTTATAACTGGTAAAGCTGAACAATTAACTATTTAATATGAAAAGATGTAATTACTATATTTTAAGTGCCAAGAGATTATATAGGTCATGTGTTGTAACAACGTATGCATGAATACATAGAGTCGTGACCTCGTCATGCTGTAAAGGGGTGACCTCTAATTGATAAACTGGGTGGAGGATCAACTCCAATGTGAAGGATGTAGAGCACACACCACATTCACCTGATAAGCTGTAAACTGATAAACAAGGATGCACTGATACGCCCCGCTGATAATACTGATAAATGGCCAACTGAAATGAAAGGGACGATGCGAGAAATCATTCCCTCACAGAGGAGTCATGACACCGGTGCCTCAAGTGTCATGGTTAAGGTACCTCCGTAACTAGTGAACCTAGTCATGCATGTATATACGACTCATGCAATTAATATAGTTATCATGGCAATCATTTAAAGTTTTAAAACATATAACTAAGGAAAACGACTCATGCAATTAATATGCAGACGGGGAATCCTAATCATTACATAAAAAAGGAAAGTCCATACCGAAGGACGGAAATCCGTAGCTTGTGTCCAGTAACTGAATGAAGAAGAAAAAAACGGAAATCCTATTTCGACTTCACGTGGGCTATATGATAAAGGGACATGTATGAATTATTTCTGCATGACATGAGTTACTATTTCTTGACTTGATTTAATTGTTCTTGACTGGTTATACTTGTTCATGTGTTATCCTGTATTTCTTAATGTTACACGTTTCATGTGTTCTTCATTATTGAATTACATGTTTCTAGTGTTATAATACTTGGTATTTGCATAGTTAGTAAGTTTCCATAAATATAAATTAAACATATTAATAAGTCGATTACTTAATAAGCACATTTTAGTAAGCCATTCATAAGTCTAAATTAAACAAGTTTAACTTAATTAGAATATTTTAATAAGTCATGAATTAATAAATAATTATTAATTAAGTTTAACTTAATAAGCCCCTTTAAGTAAGTCTTGATTTAATAAGTCAAATAGTAATTAAGCTCATATTAAATAAGCCCAAATAATAAACCAATTCATAATAAAACTTTAGAGTCAAATTAAAAGACTACACTATGTCACTTGTTATAAAAAAACCAGTATTCAGTTTGTCAAAACTTAAATGGACTCAATTACAATTTAACAAACAAATTTTTGTGCATGGCACCATTTTAACATTAGGTAGATATACATCATATGAGTGACTAACTGAAATATTATATATACAAGCAAGTCTTCTTCCTCAGTTTATAACAATTAGAAGCTTAAGAGTTTGGTTTGTATTCATTAACGATGATTATATACATATCGATTGTGTGGACTACATATGATCAAAGGTAGGATTGTGAAGGAGTTTATCGAGTTTACCTCCTAGTAAAATATGGATAGATCGAGATCGAAACCGAAAGCATGAACTCTTAGATACCGCGAGACACGTTCGAACGTGAGACATAAACGATTCTAAACACTCGAAACCCCACACTCACACGTAATTGGTTAGATGAACCAACAAAATCAGCCCGCAGCGAACAAACCCGAACCGTCTTCCTGAACATGGCACAATCGTCCTTAGCATAGCGCAAACCGCTAACACAAAACTCAACTCTGCCGAGGTCACCAACTATAAAGGAACCTTGCCCAAATGAGTTGCCGTATTCGACAAGAATGATCGTTCGTTGCTACGATTCTCAAACGTGATAATTCCAAACTCATAACTTGTCACTTGAACATACTCCAAATCGACCGGTGCATGGACTCAAATTTGATGAATGTTTAACGAAACCTAAACCTTGTCTTCTCTAAACTTGCAGCCATGTTTTTAAAAGTGTTTGTTGTGACATGTGGGTTAACAATATGTAGTTTATTTGTATCATATATGATCATGTAATAACTCCTAAGACGAGAAAACGGGACTTAAAGCGGAAGGTTGACAACATTATAATGACGTGAAGATACTAGTATTCACAGCCTTGATTTTGAATACGAAAATATCGGGATATGAAAGAGATTTGATAATAACATGACCAAGTAATATCTAGATGTGTGTATATGTATATTTAGGAATTGAAACCACCAATTACGAGATTTAATATAGGGAACTGTTTTACTAAGACTAAAGTCATGCCTCATTCTTTTTGTAAGTTCAAAAGTCAAATTTTCTTTGAAAACGTTTTTTAAACAAACCTATCTTATATTAAAAGTTAACATTACACAAATAATTATGACATAAGGTTTTGAAATCAAACATTTTATTAATTAAACTTTAAATTATATTCAAAATGACGAAATAAAATAGAAAACAAATTTTTGGGTTTTACAACTCCTCCACTCTAAAAAGAATAATTCGTCCTCGAATTAGAAACATGATATGGCTGGAGGGTAACATACTCTGATCATGGGAGAAAAAGAGGATAAGAAGTCCGGGTCGACTCCTTAGTTTCCAAGTGGCTTCCCGTTCGAGATAGTTCCTCCAAAGAGTCTTGATGAAAGGAAAAGTCTTGTTTATCATGACCTTATCTTGACGATCTAGGATACTTTCTGGTTCTCCAACATAGGATAGATCTCCACGAATCTGATCGAGTGGATACGAAATGAAGTGTAAAGGATGATACTTGGAACCTCTGAGTAATGATACGTGAAACATATTGTGAACATGATACGTGAAACATATTGTGGACATGTGATAACTGAGGAGGTAACGCCAAACGATACGAGACGAGATGTGAAACGTGACGTGTCACGTTTGTCTGAGGAAGGAAAGTTATGCTAAACTTGAGTCTAGTTCACCAAGCTTCCTGCAACCCTTTCCAGAATGAAACGTGCACGTGAATCGTGGGATAAAACGAGAACATGAACGCGAACAAGGTCGTGAACGAGATCGTGAGACATAAATCATGAGATGGAAAAAGAATATGAACATGAACAAAGTCATGAACGTGAACGTGAGCAGAGACATGGGCGTGAACGTGAACGTACATATCTGTCTGAATTTATCCCTGATGGAGCACCGTGTTATCGTACGGTCGCCTGCTGAAAATTTCTGCTAATCTACTAACTGCGTAATCCTTGCGGATGAAAGAAAACGTGCAGACTAGGTCAAACAGTCGACAACGACCTAGGTAGCATCATGCTTCCTATGAGTCTGTGGTATTCCGGTAACAAAATCCATGGAGATCTTTTCCTATTTCTATTCAGAAATTTCTAATGGTTGTAATAAACTACTAGCACACTGATGTTCTATCTAACCTTGCTGGCAGGCCAGACACTTAGATACCACCGTATCTACATCTTGTTTCATACCGCTTTCACCAAAATATTTTCTGGGATCATGATGCCTTTTTGTAGAATCCGGATGAATAGTCAATAGAGAACTATGAGTCTCAGTCAATAAGACCTCTCTTAGCGTAGGATCCTCTAGGACAGATAATCTAGTGTAGTATTCTCTCCCTTACGCGTAATCTCAGTTATGGTAAAGTTAACCGTGAGAAACTTTCAAAAATTTTGCGGTAGTAACCAACTAATTCCAGTAAACCACGTACTTTAGTCACAGACATCAGCCTTGACCATCTGGTGATGTCCTTTACTTTTGCAGGATTTATGAAATTTCTTTCTACTGAAATAAAATGGCCCAGAAATGCCACTTTGTTCAATTGGAACTCACATTTGGAAATATGTGTATATATATTCTCCTATAAGAGAATCTACAGTATCGTGTAGAATCTTGATAACCTATGAATCTATGAAGTGGGTTGATGTTTTCTAGAGAGAGAAACTAGAGAGAGAAAGTGAGAGAAAACTATGTGATATTTTATTAAGTGGAAAAACAAAGTGAACAACAACCAACCCCTTTCCAAGGAGGAAAGGGGTATTTATACTTCCAAGCCTCTGACTTGGGCCGGCCCATGACAAGCCCATGGGCCGGTTCTTACTTAACTAAATAAGTAACTATTAACTATTTGTTAACTACGAGCTATTACAACATAAATAATATTGTGGAGTGACCCATACTTCTAATATACGTAAAAACGTATTTCTAACAATCTCCCCCTAAGGGAGGTCACTCCATGTTACAAATTTCTAAACCTAGCATACTATACTAAGTCTTCGTTCTTTAGCTCGTAGTCTTTTCTTCTTTTTCTTTTTATTGTGAATATTTTGATTTGATCTTTTAGGCTTTGGCTTGAGAGCATTATTCTTTTGGCCTTTCACGTGCGATCTTTGCCTTCTTGTGAATTCTGCCTCCTCGTGACTCCATGTTCCACACATTTATGTCTTTTTGTTGAATTCTCGAAAGCTTAAGAGTTTGTTACAGCGGAAGACTTCATCTTGTGCTTTCTTGAATTTTTTGTTGAACTTTGATGCAGAAAGACATAAGCATGTGGGAACGACTTCTACAGGTACACCGCAACACCACCGTCTTTAACTGGTACACAGCAACGCCACCGTCTTCAACAGGTACACAGCAACGCCATCGTCTTTAACAGGTACACAACAACGACACGAATAAAATGGCTTTGAACATTTTATTCTAATTCGGTAGCATTTTACCTCCGGTCGGTGAAGACCGTTGGACGATATTAGATATCGTACCCGTGACGGATAGTTTCAATTAAGTAACTTCCTGACAGGATTTCGCGGGTAAACCCGTTCTCTTTATTCGACCGTCCAAAGCTGACTGCGAACATAAAAAGTGAATCACTTGGATAAATTATCCTTATGATTTGAAGCCGTCAATTCATGAAACCTGGAACAAGTGAATTTCAATTAAGATTTTCACCATCGTTGCTTTCTAGTTATCACGAGCTCAATTCATAAAGAATCTTGCACGTCACCTACCAAGTGCTGTTTGATGTTAACACTAGAAGGATTTCCATTCGTCACTGTGATCAATAAAGAGTCACTCTGAGTGTTCTGGCAAGATCATATGATAATGCGTAGAGGCCTGGAACGAGTTTAAGTTCAATTAAGAATTAAACCACTGTTTCTTTCCAGTTTTTCACAAGATTGGTTCTAAAAGAACCGTACGTGTAACCTACCATGAGCTTGTTTGATGTTGGCTCAAGCAGGATTTCCATCTTCATTGTAATACTTGCGTATTACTCGGATTCTGGCAATATTACAGGAATACTGCGTAGGACTCATAAAAATCTCTTACTTTTCACAGTGTGTGAGAAAGCAAGGAATACATGGAAAGTGTCCTAATGAGACTTTTGATGATCTCTTGGCTCTAGACTCGATTGTGCGTTTTGATTTAGTGAGCGATGGCTGGAGAGGAGTGCCACCTTTTCAATACCAGTCTATTCGGAGTGAATAAACCAATAGATAACGTGTTGATCTCTGTGTGATTAAAACAAATACCTTTTGAGAGATATTTGAGTTAGCTGGGAAGGGTTGTGCATTGCATCACTGGGTCCATGACGTCTTTCTTCAATATCGAGAATCATTAAAAAAAATGATCTCAATAGCATATGTATTGACCCGGTTTCTGCCTAAAGTTGTAGGGAGGGCTTCTTTCTTTACACCCTTTATCTTTACATTTCTTTTTCATTCTTCAACCCCTTCAGTACTTACCAATACATCATCACTAGCACCTTGTTGTGATTGTTCCAGTGCCAGCATCAGTAATTAGTCGGTACTCAGCTACGTTCACATTCTTTCTCCATCTTTCCTAGGACTTCTAATTCTATCTAGGGAATTGTCCTTGGGAAGATTCCATCGGCTCTGATGAATCATTGGACGAAACCTATTCCTACCACCCTTTTGTCACCACATTCGTCGTGAATTAAGCGTGTTTTGGGAAAGTATAGCCACCATGAAAAATTATTGAAAATCACCTAAAGTACTTGTGATATTGAAATCAAAAGTTTCGTACCTTAGGTGTTTTTGATCATCAAAAACGCTCCCCCTTAACACGTGCTTTACACATATTAAGTTGGATTATCGTTAAGTCTTTTTCATCTTTTAGCCAAGTATCACTTAAGTCTCCATAATCCCATTTTCTCCCCTTATCCAAAATGTTAACCATTAATATTTGGGATATTGAATGGATTAACCGGTCTTTGGGTAAAAATGAAATCGATGTTTGGCCATAGAACATGTTAATGCTCCCCCTTAAGTTAATAAGGGATAGTTGTAGTGCTTTAGTATGATATATTTTGAAAGATTTAGAATCTCGTGAGAAATTCTTGAAAAATTATCATACCTTAACACTACATCAAGCCATTAAAGCACAATATTCACAAATTTACATATTCACAATTAAAACCAATATAAAGTGGACCTGAAATGTACGACCCATTAGATGGATCGTTGCAGTAACTTGTGGTGCACTCCATATGGTGTACCACCAACGGATCTTTCTAAACTCCTCATCAATCTACGTTCACGGAGCTTTTGATCGATCTTCTTGATCACATACTTCGCCATTTGCCGATAACCCTGATGCCAATCCTCAGTCATCTCTGGTAAAGTCCCACCCGAATTGAGATGATCCAACTTTCCTTCATTCGGAACTTCTTCATTCGGAACTTCTTCATTCGGAAGTTCTTCATTCGGAACTTCCTTCATTCGGAAGTTCTTCATTCGGAACTTCCGTCATTCGGAAGTTCTTCATTCGGAAGTCCTTCATTCGGAACTTCCTTCATTCGGAACTTCCTTCATTCGGAACTTCCTTCATTCGGAAGTCCTTCATTCAGAACTTCCTTCATTCGGAAGTCCTTCATTCGGAACTTCCTTCATTCGGAACTTCCTTCATTCGGAACTTCCTTCATTCGGAACTTCCTTCATTCGGAACTTCCTTCATTCAGAAGTCCTTCATTCGGAACTTCCTTCATTCGGAAGTCCTTCATTCGGAACTTCCTTCATTCGGAAGTCCTTCATTCGGAACTTCCTTCATTCGGAAGTTCGTTCGGAACTTCCTTCATTCGGAAGTTTTTTTAGAAAATTCCTTCATTCGGAAGTTGGCAATCGTAACCTATTAGCAAATCTCCAAGATCTTAAAGCAATTCTTATCACATAGAAAAAGCACAAGTTGTATTCTGAAGCAAGACCACTCATAAACCATTTAGCCAATTAATTTTCCACAAACACTTTTGAAAATCGATTTAATGACGAAGATGATTTAATATTTTCTCCCCCTTAAACGATGACCCGTTTTCTAGTTAAAGAGCTGTAGTCATTGTTTAAAGAGTCAAATATTGATGAAAACATTTCCAATTAATGTCTTGAAAAAGATTGATTCGTGGTGGCAATAAGATTTCTCTTATTTTGACAAATTAATGCACTGAGACGTACACAAATTCGTGTTAGACCAAGTTGTAAAGTAAACTTGATCCCTTTGCATGATTTGGCTTGTAAATCATGCCCGAGAAAATTAATTCCCGTTGTGAGCCAACGTTTTCCAAAGAAATACGTGACTTTAATATGAAAACCGGGTTGCAGTCAGAAATAACTACAAGCCATAATGGGCATGTTTTAAAAATGTACAACTTTTATACGGACTCTATTTATGGCACCGTGTCAATATTAATCGACATTTCTAAGGCCGTAAATATTACCGTACTAAAAGACATGCCCGATTTAAAAACAAAAAAATATTTTTGGTTTTTCTTGATTTTATAATTTTTATGGTTTTTGTAGGTTTTATATTTTTTATGGTTTTTGTTGGTTTTATATTTTTGTATTTTTATTTTGTGGTTTATATATTTACTATAATATACATGATCACGAACAAAGGATACTCTGAATAGTTTACCACCACTATTCAGCTGATTCTTCTGCCAACTCTTTGAGAGTCGCTGGAATGAATGATTTCATGCCAAGCTTGTCGATCAAAAACTCGATTCGTCCTCGATCTAAGGCTTTGGTGAACATATCCGCCAGCTGGTACTCAATAGTGACAAAATACAGCTCGATCACTCCGTTCTCCACCTGCTCTTTAATGAAATGGTAGCGAATGTCTATGTGCTTGGCCCGGGAGTGTTGAACATAGTTGCAGCAAAGGGCAATGGCGCTCTTGTTGTCACAATACATCGGGATTTTGTTAAATCCCAAACCGTAGTCAGTTAATTGTGATCTCATCCAAAGGACTTGAGCACAACAACCGGACATGGCGATGTATTCAGCCTCCGTGCTAGAAATTGCAGCGCTTTTCTGCCTTTTTGAAGACCAACTGATCAATCTATCTCCAAGGAGTTGCACAGATCCAGAAGTGCTACGCCTCGTGTCTTGACATCCAGCATGATCGGCATCTGCGTATGATATTAAAGCAATAGAGGAATCTTTCGGATACCATAGACCACGATGAAGTGTTCCTTTTAGATACCGAAAGATCCTTTTCACAACATGTAGGTGCTTTTCGGTAGGCCGAGCCTGATACCGGGCACACATGCATACAGCAAATTGCAAATCAGGCCTGCTAGCAGTCAGATAGAGAAGGGTGCCGATCATTCCACGGTAAAGTTTTGGATCGACAATAGTCCCATTCCTATCTTCATCTAACTTGGATTTCTCCACCATTGGAGTGTCCACGGGGTCACAATTTTCAAAGTTATATTTCTTTAAAGATTCAAGAGCATATTTGGATTGATTAATGAAGATGCCTCTGGGATTCTGTGAAATCTGTAATCCTAAGAAAAATGAAATTTTTCCCATCATCGACATCTGAAAGCGTGTGGACATTATCTTTTCAAAGCGATTTGACAATTCTATGTTAGTGGCAGCAAATATTATATCATCAACATAAATTTGTACCAGAATCATGTCGTTGTCCTCCTTGAGAGTGAATAGAGTGGGGTCCACCTTGCCTTTGGAGAAGCCTTCCGATATGAGATAAGTTGAAAGGAGATCGTACCACGCGCGTGGAGCTTGTTTCAACCCATAAAGAGCCTTCTTAAGCTTGTACACATGATTAGGAAACTCCGTGCTAACGAACCCATCCGGCTGACGAACATAGACCTCTTCCCTTAGTTCACCGTTCAAAAATGTCGTCTTCACATCCATTTGATAGACGATCATATTCATATGAGCAGCATACGCAAGGAATAGTCTAATAGCCTCCAATCTTTCCACAGGAGCAAAAGATTATTCAAAGTCTATACCCAAGGCTTGTTTATATCCTCTAGCGACCAATCTAGCCTTATTCTTCAATACTGCACCCATCTCATCGAGTTTAACCTTATAAACCCATAACAAAGTAAGTATGTTAACCTTGTCAGGGAGAGGAACCAATTCCCATACTTCAAGTCTTTGGAATTCATTTAGTTCCTCCTGCATGGCTTCAATCCAAGATGATTGAGTCATAGCCTGCTGCCAATTTTTAGGTTCAACTTCAGAGAGAAATGCATCAAAGTAGCAATAGAGTGCACTCTCTTGTAATTGATGGCGTGTAGAGACTGGTCGATCTAGATCTCCAATGACATTCCTAATAGGGTTGCATTATAAAGTCTTGGACTATGTCTTAAAGCTTGTTTTGCATACCTTGGGTTAGGGGGAAGGCCTTTTTGACGTGATAAGTTAAATTCTCTAAACGAAGCATCAAATAAGTGCACTAGTTGAGAAGCAGCGTATTGTCTTAAAAGCAAGTAATTTAGACTTCTAATCTTATTAGCAGCATTAATCTCCATTTCATTCTTCTTAGACTCGAGTAACTCAAAATCCGTTTGAATTTTTTGAAAATTAGGGACCACTAACTCCTTTTCTTTAAGTTCATTAGAAAGATTTGCTCTTAAGTTTTCAATTTCTTGCAAGTGACCCATTTGTTTGTTTCGAAAGTGATCATATTCGGGATTTGTTAGAACACTAGACGAAGGCACTAATTCCAAAGTTTGAACTTTCTCGTTGCTTAAGGCAAGCTCATCAGACAAATTCTTATTCTTAGCTAGGGTTTCTAAAAGAGCAGCATTCATTTGGCTAAGTAATGTAGCAGGAACCATGACCAAATCTTGTTGAGCAGGAGTAGGCGTATGCGAAATGGCTCCCGGTTGTGATTCACTCAAAGTCTGGGGACTCACATTGATATTTCTATCATTGATTGTCTCCTCCTTTGAAAGACTCACCACCGAAGACTCATTCGAATCAGCACTCTCTTGCATAACTTGATGTGGTTGAATACTATCATCAGTGGTATTATCAGTGGTATTAATAAGTACCTCAGATCTCTTTTCTGGCCCTAAGCTGGAGATAGTTGCCATAAGAGCTGCCTTTGCAGATTGAAATTCATCACAGTCTGAGTCATACGCATCAAGATCATCTGCTTGGTATGCTGCATTCTGTGTGGTGACAGTGTCTTGTTCAGCAATCCCTGGATCAGCAAGAAATGCAAGCTCCTCTTCATCAAGTTCCCTTCCTTGTGCCTGAGCATTCACCAGATAGATCTTCTCTGCAAACCATTGACCATCCCTTCTCCTCTTGGGTTTCTTGCAATCCCTGGACATGTGTCCTTCTTCCTTGCAGTTGTAGCATGTAATCATTCTCAACTTGCTTGTAGAATTAGCCCGTGGAGGATTGTTGACCATTGGAGCAGGATTGACCGTGCGAGCATGGGTGGTTGATGTAGTAGGTCTCCCCTGATAAGGTTGAATAGGTTGAACCATTACCCTGCCATTCTCAATAGTAGCTTGTTGGCGAGAATTGGATGAATTCCTCAACTGATTGTTAGTTGGAGCTGATCCTCTGAATCCTCGTTTGCTTAAAGTCATTGTGAGATAAGCAGACATAGTGGTTAACACTTCAACTGGGTCAGCTCCTTGTTTGAATACAGGAATGGGGACTTCCTCATCATCACAATACATTGCTTGGTCTTGATGAGCTGCATAATCACTAGAAGGAATACTCATTTGATCAGGGTAGCTTGTTGGATATGCTGCATTCTCTTGATAAGAAGAATATGAAGACTGAGCATAAGGTGCAATGCTTGCTGGGTGAGGTTGTGTAGCATATTGTGATGAAGGTGCACTAAACCGATATTTTTGCTGATGTGAGGTGGGTGGTTGCGGTAGAATCGAGTATTGGGGGAAGGTTGGTGTCATGTAAGGTGATGGATGATAGGCTTGATGTCCCAAGATATAAGGAGTCTTGTTGTGAGACAAGCTTGGTTGATTCGCCATCAAAGCTAATGAATCAGGGAACATACCTCGAGGCGAACGGTGCATGATCACATGTTTCTCATGCTGCTGAAGAAAAGCATAGAGTTGATCCAAATTGCACTTGTGCAAATCCCTGGTTAACTTAACATCAGTAATATACTCACCCCATTCAGCTTGAGGTAAAGTATTCAAAATTTGGTGTTAACCTGGAATGGAGCAATCACGAGATTGTATACATTCAGATCATTCATAAGAGTGGTGAATCTGAAGTAATAGTCGTGAAGCGTTTCCCCTGGGTTGTACGTGAATCTATCAAACAGATCATACAACTGACATTCCCTTTCCTGTTTGGTGAGGGACGTACCTTGTAGCAACACCTTTATACGTTCTCATAAGTCCTTTGCAACCGTATACTGACTTACCATCCGATAGATATCATGTGGAAGAGCTTGGAGAATTGTTTGAAGAGCCTTTTCGTCTGCATCGGCAACAAGTTGTTGAGCTGGTGTAAGTTCTTCAAACTCCCTTGGTCGAGTCACATTGTTCACCACGATGGTACCATAGTCAAGTGGACCATTTAAAATTGACTTAACCATAAGCCTCCCATATACCGGTTTTCCCTTAAGGTAAGACATCATCCGGCCTTGCCATGCTTCAAAAACTTCTTTGATGAGCATTGGCGGGCGATTATCCATTCCCGTAATGACGGAAATATCCGTAAGTGATGTCATCTGAGGCATTACTGAATTCGGATTCATTTTGTTCACTTCAAAGAGACAAAGATTATCGATTGATCGAGCAGTGAAGTAAAGCTTGTGAATTGTGTTGAGTTTTTGTTGTAAGAAACCAAGATTAAATCCTCTAAAAAATCGTCGAAAAAACAAGTAAAATATCCCTTGATTCGGAACTTTTTTGTTGATTCGGAAGTGTTGATTCGGAAGATTTGTCTTGGAATACCTTGATTCGGAACTTTTGGTTCGGAAATCTTGATCCGGAACTTTCCCTTGATCCGGAACTTTCCTTGATCCGGAACTTTCTCCTTGATCCGGAACTTTCCTTGATCCGGAACTTTTGGTTCGGAAGTCTTGATCCGGAACTTTCCCTTGATCCGAAACTTTCCTTGATCCGGAACTTTCTCCTTGATCCGGAACTTTCCTTGATCCGGAACTTTTGGTTCGGAACTTCCTTGATTCGGAACTTTCCTTGATCCGGAACTTTTGGTTCGGAACTTCCTTGATCCAGAACTTTCCTTGATCCGAAACTTTTGGTTCGGAACTTTTGGTTCGGAACTTTTTGATCCGGAACTTTGGTTGATCCGGAACTTTTTGGTCCGGAAGTTTTTGGTTCGGAACTTTTTCTGGGAAACAGTAACCTTGTTCGTGATGAACAGTCGATCAAAAAAGGTGAAATAAACCCAGATTTTTACCAAATAGCCCAAAAAGTTTTGTGATTTCTACAATAATAAGTAAAAACTAATACTTATCTACTAATCCCAATCACAAAAACACCAAAAACACAAAGAATCAAGATGGATCTTCTTAAAGAACACTAATACAATCAAAAACTAAAAACCACACAAATCATTACCTTAAATCAACCCATAGCTCTTGATACCAAATGTAGAATCTGATAACCTATGAATCTATGAAGTGGGTTGATGTTTTCTAGAGAGAGAAACTAGAGAGAGAAAGTGAGAGAAAACTATGTGATATTTTATTAAGTGGAAAAACAAAGTGAACAACAACCAACCCCTTTCCAAGGAGGAAAGGGGTATTTATACTTCCAAGCCTCTAATGGACTTGGGCCGGCCCATGACAAGCCCATGGGCCGGTTCTTACTTAACTAAATAAGTAACTATTAACTATTTGTTAACTACGAGCTATTACAACATAAATAATATTATGGAGTGACCGATACTTCTAATATACGTAAAAACGTATTTCTAACATATCGTGTGAAGATGATTCTCGTGTTCTTCTCTAGACTTGAGAAGATCAGAAAGCTATCAATGAATATAATGACGAACTTGTCCAGGATTTCATGGAGGATTCGATTAATCAGGTTCATAAATAAAGCTAGAGTATTCGGGAGCCCAAAAGGCAAAATCAGAAATTCATAAAGACCATAACGTGTGCGAAAAGCAATCTTGGAAATGTCTTGTTCTTTCTCTCACAACTAATGGCAGCATGATCATGGATGATCTTAAAAAGATGTTTAAGACTTTGTAGTTGATCTCATAAATCATAAATACGTGGAAGGAATAACGTTTATGAATGGTGCTCTTGTCCAATTTACGGTAGTCGATACATGTTTTCATGTTACCGTCCATCTTGTAGTTAATCCTTCATCTCCTTTAACTCAATGGAAGCCATGTGACAAGGAGCTTTGGCGACAGGTTCTGTTCCTGGAACAAGCTCGATGCTAAACTCCACCTCGTGGGTAGGGAGGGATTTCTGGAAACTCTTCTGGGAATACATTGTGGAAACTCTAGAACAATCGGCTGATCATGGATTTAAGGATATTCAGAAGTCGCGTCATAAATGGTAGCTAGAAAGTCTTCGTAATCATGGGATAAGAAGGTACGTATTTGTAAAGCAGAAACAGTTTGTACTGATTTTCCTGGTAGGGAAATAAAGCTGACATATGAATACGTGAAGTAAATGTGGCATATCTCACTGAATGTGTCCTGTCTGTATCTACAAAGAACGAACACCGCGTGTCCAAACATGAACAATACTTCAGTGGTGGTACCTGAATTTTAATGGTCTGCTCTATACGTGGCATAACAGAAAAGGTATATCCCCTTGGAGGGTACCCTGAATTACTGCGGGCCTGATGCAGAAGATATACGTGAGTCATGTGTCCTGACTTTTATCTTGAGAAAATATACGTGTGACATGTATCATGACTGGCGTCCTGACATGTGTCTTCAGAAATTATACTTGAGACATGTGTCTTGGCTGATGTCATGACATGTGTCTTGGTAGGTGGATACGAATAAAATTGAAAACTTTGGGTAAACTGCTAGGGTTGACAGATTGGTTAGACTGCTGACTGTTGTATTTCTGGTCACGTCCATTACCGGAGTTCCGATTGTTATTGACAGCTTAATTATTAGCACGGTTGTAAAACCCGCATGCTTTTACCATGCATAGTACCCTTAGGATCGTACGTACTAGTTAAAACTTTCCTAATATTGCATGATTACGATTACGTGTTAGGAGTTTACGTATTACGTACGTGTTAGAACACGATAAGTATTTTATATGCACGATCACGTAATAATTATTTAACAATAATTAATCACGAACATGCGATCATGAAATCATGAACGTAATTAAAACACGAACTATTATTAATTACGTATATATATTTATTACGAGCGTAATTAAATATATTAGATCACGGTATTTACGTAACGAGAACATTTAAAACACGAACATAAATAATCACAAACGAGTAACTAAATAACGAGACACGGAAAAAGGTACGGGAACCCCATGTGGGGTCCCTACCGCGGCCAAACAAGGGCAAATGGGCCAAGCCCATTTGTCAAATTTACTAAAGGGGGTTATGTTTATTTTTACTACTCAAAAATAACTTACAAAAGATTTTAAGAAAAACCTAAAACTCTCTTTTCCTTGTTCTTTGTGCCGCCACCCATAAATCACCATCCAAGGTGATTTGTTGATCTTTGATCTTGAAGAGTTGGTGATTGATCGTGTTTGTTCTTCGTTCTCTTGATCCACGAATTGGGTAAAACCTTTTTAAACCTTTTCTTTTAATTTAATCTTTTTATTAATTATGAACATATGATGTTTTTATAAAAACATAATAATTAATCATAGATCTAACATGTTTTGGTGATTAATTAAATCAAAGGGTTGTTTTAAGGGGTGTTTTGTTTTGGCCGCAGGCTGCAACCGAACCCGGGGGGGTTTCGGTTTGCCAAGCCGACCACCACCAAGACCATATGGTCTTGGTTGGTGCGTGTGGGTCCCACGGCAGCAAGGGGAAACATGGGGTACCCCGAGTTGGTTCGGGGTACGGTGTCGATTCATGTCCGGTTCATGTTTTTAGCCTAGATCCGGTTCATGCTATATGTTAGTTTTTTTTTATGTTATGAACTTATGTTAAAATTAAATTAATAAAAGATGTGATTAATTTAATAACATGACTTAGGTTATTTAATTATTAATAATCATGAAATTATTTTAACCTAAGTATTTATATATTTAAGACTTATAATTAATTAATTATTTTAAAACCATGGATATAATTAATTAATTAATTAACATGACTTAGGTTATATTATTAATATATAATAATACATATTTTAACCTAAGTATTTGACTTATTTAATTAAAAACATGTTATACTTTAATTAAATATTATAACCTATAGTTTAATTAAATTACATGAAATAATTATTAAACTATACAATATACCATATGACTTAGAAAATAATCATGAAAAACACTTAGGCTTATATGCTTAGCTTATTTAACCAGCTTATTTCTAATTATGGAAACTTTCTATTTTTAGAAACTTAATTAAATAAGGCAGCTAATCTATTATGGAAACCAGCTATTTTTAGAAACTTATTTATTTAAGGCAGCTAATCTATTTATGGAAACTTATTTAATTAAGGCAGCAAATCTATTTATGGAAACTTTCTATTTTTAGAAACTTATCTATTTTAAGCAGTAAATCTATTTTTGGAAACTTTCTATTTTTGGAAACTTTCTATTTTTAGAAACTTTCTATTTTTGGAAACTTTCTATTTTTGGTAACTTTCTATTTTTGGAAACTTTCTATTTTTGGAAACTTTCTATTTTTGGAAACTTTCTATTTTTGGAAATTTTCTATTTTAGGAAACCTGCTATTTTTGGAAAGTTACTTATTATTACACAGTAAGTATAATAACACATGAAATACCAGAAATACTTAATCAGATTAAACAGAATATAAGATTTAATACAGTTTAAGGCTTTAAAACAGTAAAACATAGTAAGAACACATAAAATAAGCTAAGACATGACATAAAACCAGCTATGTATTTAGTAAGCAGATACTTATTCATGTACGTATTTATGTAGCACTAGTGATTCGGAAGTAGGATTCTTGCAGTTCGTCTTTCTCGTTCACTGGACATAAGGTACGGATTCCCGTCCTTTCAGTATGGACATTCTTTCCTTATTAGGATTTCCCGTATGCAGCCAACTGTTTTCCTGTAGTATAAGTTACGTGTTTGATTGCTTATGTTTAATTATGATTACCTTTAGCCATATACATGCTTGAACGGTTTCACCTAGTTATGGAGGTACCATAACCATAACATTAGAGGCACTGATGTTATGACTTCACCACGGCGGAGTGATTGCTCGTGGCGTCCCTTCAGCTTTTGGCCATTTATTTATATTTATCATATGGGGCGTATGGGTGCATCCTAGTTACATGTTTTTATTCAGGATTACATGGTGAATGTGGTGTGTGCCTTGCATCCTTCACAAGGAGCTGATCCCTCCTACCCATAAACCAGTATATTAAATTAGAGGCAGCCCCTATAATTTGCATGATGAGGTCACCCTCCAATTATTCATGCACGGTGGATTTTCATGACCTATATTGGCTAATGGTAAAATATGACAAACAGATTTTATAAGATAAACATAAGACTTTTAAACTATAAAACCAGTTTTATTAAGACTTAACCAGGTTACTCGGGACTTAGTTTTCTTCCGCTGTTATTATGTTATATGCTTATCCTATTCATGCTTTATTGTACATCCGTGCACTGAGCGTATTTGCTCAGCCGTTTTCCTTTTCTATGTTCCCAAAACGGCAGGTACTCAGGGACGCTCGTAGACACTAAGAGTACGTGCATATGGACTGGAAGCTGTCTAGCCTTCTTTACATTATGCATTTCCTTTCTTTTGATACTTATGCTTTAGACATTGTTTAGTACTTTCCTTTATTATACTATGTTTGTGTGTGATGAGCTTTACTTTTGGACTACCGATGTTTGATTCCGGTATTTTCCTTTTTATGGTCAAGTAATGTTTAGACATTTTACCTTGTACGCTTTGATGACACGCCATAATTACTGTGATATTTTCCATTTCCAAAATGGGGTGTTACAACGGTAGTTGTCATTATCTCCTTGTCTATCAGATCTATGACGGTCATCATTCTAATCGTGGTTCATGTAACTATTCTGCTGAGTGGTCGGCTGGTACCGGTTCCCACTCTTATGCCTTAAAAGACTACTGAGCGACGCGTGACATGTAACTGAGAGGGTAAAGACATGGAATGGGATGATAACGTCTGGTGGATGAAATATATTTCTTGTCTGATCGCTTTGGTTCATCATACTCATCTATGTCCTGTAAAAATCACCAAGCTACGAGCAGCATTTTAACTTAAGCAACATAGGTAAGTGAAATACATCTGAGACGATTGAGGATCAACTAGCGATTACACATGGAATACGATACATGGGGTACACATGGAATACGATACATGGAGTACACATGGAATACTGTACATGGAGTACACATGGAATATTGTACATGAGGTACACATGAAATAACGTACATAGAGTACACATGGAATACTGTACATGGAGTACACATTAGATGATCGGTATTGGTGTCGACCATCTAACATGATCAAAGGAGACAAATGTTTAAGCGGTTTGAAGACTAACTGAACAGAACAACATGGTAGCCTAGTTATATTCAACATAGACATAATTCTAGTTGTATAAAGAAGCACTAAAACATGATTAATCGAAATTTCAACCATGATTAGCATGAAACATAATTATCAGGAGAGCATGATTAAAGAACTCTACCACTGAAGAGCGTGAAGGCATGATCGACATGGAGCAGCATGAAACAATTTAACATGCTAAAACATGAAGGACATAATCAACATGAGGGAGCATGAAAATACAACCCGCATGAAAACATAACCAATTCATGAAAGGTATAAGACATAACCGACATGAAGAAACCTGGAAGCATGATTAATAGAAATCTGACATTGACTGCTGTGGACGACTATGGTTTAGCCCACAAAATTCAAAGTAAAACATGTGAGTAAGTATGGACGACTATGGTTCAACCCATACTAGTCTAAAATTTAAATAAAACATCGTTAACATAATTAACAACATGGTAATGATTTCATGAAATAAACAGTGTCAGTTTAGGAAGGGCTTGGTGACTACCCACTAAGCACATGTCAAGTTTTAGAGCCTACAGGTCGAAACCTTGGGCTCTGATACCATAATTGTAACACCCCACTTTGATAAGTGGACTGTTATGTGTAATTATGACGTGTCATCAAAGCATGCAAGGAAATATAATAAAACATACATGACCATAAAGGAAACCGAAATCAAACATCGGCTCCTAAACGTAAACTCAAAAATCTGCATAAAGTAAATGGAATGCAAAAGGAATAGAAGTATAAGGTAGCTCCCATCCAATGCATATCCGCTAAATGCTCAAGTTCGTCCTTGGGTACTTTCCGTATGAGTCATGAAAAGAAATTACGGCTGAGCAATACGCTTAGTGAATGGATATGATGACATGATAAGAATATCTGGAATATAAAAGAGAGATCTAGAATAATAAGCTGAACACATAAAAGTACTGAAGCTGAAAGACTAATAAGTAAAATGCAGCGGAAAAATGTGTATGTCATAGAAAACTTGGTTTATAACTGGTAAAGCTAGACTATTAACTATTTAATATGAAAACCTGTAATTATTGTATTTTAAGTGCCAAGAGCTTATATAGGTCATGTGCTGTAACAACGTATGCATGAATACATAGAGGGGTGACCTTGTCATGCTGTAAAGGTGTGAACTCTAATGGATAAACTGGGTGGAGGGATCAACTCCAATGTGAAGGATGTATAGCACACACCACATTCACCTGAGTAGCTGTAAACTGATAAACTAGGATGCACCCATACGCCCCGCTGATAATACTGATAAATGCCCAACTGAAAAGAAAGGGACGATACGAGAAATCACTCCCTCGTTGAGGAGTCATGACACCGGTGCCTCAAGTGTCATGGTTACGGTACATCCGTAACTAGTGAAACTGGTCATGCATGTATATACAGCTCAGGCAATTAATATAGTTATCATGGCAATCATGTAAACTTTTAAAACATATAACTGGGGAAAAAAGATGGCTGTAGACAGGGAATCCTAATCATTGCATAAAAAGGGAAAGTCCATACTGAAAGATGGAAATTCGTACCTTGTGTCCAGTAACTGAATGAAGAAGACAAAAAAACGGAAATCCTACTTCGACTTCACGCGAGCTACATGATAAAGGGACATGTATGAATTATTTATGCATGACATGAGTTACTGTTTCTTGACTTGATTTAATTGTTCTTGACTGGTTATACTTGTTAATGTATTATCCTGTATTTCTTAATGTTACACGTTTCATGTGTTCTTCATTATTGAATTACATGTTTCTTGTGTTGTAATACTTAGTATTCCATAATTAGTAAGTTTCCATAAATATCAATTAAACATATTAATAAGTCGATTACTTAATAAGCACATTTTAATAAGCCATGTATTAATAAGTCAAAATTAAACAAGTTTAACTTAATTAGCATATTTTAATAAGTCATGAATTTATAAATAGTTATTCATTAAGTTTAACTTAATAAGCCCCTTTTAATAAGTCATGATTTAATAAGTCAAATAGTAATTAAGCTCATTTTTAATAATCCCAAATAATAAACCAATTCATAATAAAACTTTAGAGTCAAATTAAAAGACTACACTATGTCAGTTGTTATAAAAAAATTAGTATTCAGTTTGTCAAAAGTTAAATGGACTCAATTTACAATTTAACAAACAAATTTTTGTGCATGGCACCATTTTAACATTAGGTAGATATACATCATATGAGTGACTAACTGAAATATTATATACAAGCAAGTCTTCTTCCTCAATTTATAACTATTGGAAGCTTCAGAGTTCGGTTTGTATTCTTTAACGATGATTATATACATACTGATTTTGTGGACTACGTATGACCAAATGTAGGAATGTGGAGTTTATCGAGTTTACCTCCTAGTAAAATTTGGATAGATCGAGATCGAAATCGAAAGCATGAACTCTTAGATACCGCGAGACACGTTCGAACTTGAGACCCAAAAACGATTTTAAACACTCGAAACCCTACACTCACACGTAATTGGTTAGATGAACCAACAAAATCAGCCCGCAACGAACAAACCCGAACCGTCTTCCTGAACATGGCACAATCGTCCTTAACATAGCGCAAACTGCTAACACAAAACACAACTCTGCCGAGGTCGCCAACTATAAAGGAACCTTGCCCAAATGGGTTGCCGTATTCGACAAGAATGATCGTTCATCGCTACGATTCTCAAACGTCATAATTCCAAACTCAAAATTTGTCACTTGAACATACTCCAAATCAACCGGTGCATGGACTCAAATTTTATGAATGTTTAACGAAACCTAAACCTTGTCTTCTTTAAACTTGCAGCCATGTTTTTAAAAGTGTTTGTTGTGACATGTGGGTTAATAATATGTAGTGTATTTGTATCATATATGATCGTGTAATAACTTCCAAGACGAGAAAACGGGACTTAAAGCGGAAGGTTGACAACATTATAATGACGTGAAGATACTAGTATTCACAGCCTTGATTTTGACTACGAAAATATCGGGATTTGAAAGAGGTTTGATAATAACATGACCAAGTAATATCTAGATGTGTGCATATGTATATTTAGGAATCGAAACCACCAATCACGGGATTTAATATAGGGAAGTGTTTTACTAAGACTAAAGACATGCCTCATTATTTTTGTAAGTTCAAAAGTCAAATTTTCTTTGAAAACGTTTTTTTTAAAACAAACCCTATCTTATATTAAAAGTTAACATTACACAAATAATTATGACATAAGTTTTTAATATCAAACGCTTATTACTTAAACTTTAAATTATATTCAAAATGACGAAATAAAACAGAAAACAAATTTTTGGGTTTTACACTAAAATTCTTGAAGCACGATGTTTTGTAGTTATATTTATTTATAATGACGATAACTTTATGTTGAGATAAATTGATCGATAATAAACCATTTCATATAGAAATAATATTACGAGATTGTGATAATTGATGGTGAAAAGTATTTGTAAATATGTGTAATATTCGTCGCAATATCATATAATATATAAATATAAAAATCTTCTTAATTTATATGTTTACACGTTTTCATACATCATAATGACCTTATTATCCTCCTACTTTGATGTGTACGATTTAATCGAATTCAATAGCAAAATGATAAGTATTTCACTAAATTTATACTAAAATGCATACATAGACGATATATGTCTCTAAAAATGCAAATTTATGAAGAAAAAAAATTGAATGGTTCAAAATCGAACATAAAAATTTAATTTTAAACTTACCTTGATGGATAATTAAAATAATTGTATCTAAAAGATTATAATAATCATTTTTACATGTTGCATATTAATTTGTATTGATTTTGTCATTTAATGTTTATTGCCCACCAATAATATAGAAATAAGTTTATGAAATTTTTGTGTTGTAAAGGTTTGTTCTAAAACTTTCTAACGTTGTACTACATAAAATTTTGGAGATAGGGATTACAATCTCTTTTATTGGTAGTACAAATTTATGTGTTGTTCAAAAAAATAGTACAAATTGATTTAACGGTGCCGTTTTATCAGTTTCGGTGGGTCCTCTTCGGTTCGTCTTCTAACTTTTTTTGCTAATTGAACCGACTGTGACTCCGGTTCCCAATTGAACCTATCATTTTATGTAGACAACATGTACGATTTCATAGATATATATGCTTTTAATTGTTTTACAATATGAATATATAATAATATTTCTATGTAATGGGTGTATTAATTATGTTTTAAGTGTGTATTAATTAGTATGAATTAGTCAGTTTTAATATGAATATGAAATCATATATTAATTAGTTTTAATATTATGTATTGATTAGTTTTAATAATGAGTATTAAATGATATTTACTATTTCTATTTCCAATTTTGAAGCTATGTTAATTTGTACATGAAGCATTACCAAGTGTAAGTTGATTTTGTAATATTTCTATAAATAGAGGGGGTTTTCTTTTAATATATAGTAGAGACAACCCAACATCGCAACTTACTTACAAATAATGGCCATGGGTTTTGTTATGAATTATTACACATCTCAACCTTTCGATGACTTAGCTCGACTCTGAGCATACATCACATTCTACGTTAACACGTAAGACTACGAGTCTTTCTCACCTTCGAGGTAATTCATCGAACACTCTAGGATGTGTAACGCTCGATACTTATTTTCATCTCGCACTTAATCAAACATGAGGCCCACTGAGAACTAGTAAAGTATTTTTACACTTCTCAACCCTTTTGATGGATTAGCTCGAACCTGGGGACTACTCACGACTAATCGTCAACCAAAATTCACATAATGTCTCTAGGTAGGGTTATGAAAAGATCTACGGGACCATTTGGTAACTCACAATGCCCAATGAATGTTTTAGCGTTCATATATATAAAAGTATATTATAAGTGTGAGCGCACAAATCAAGCAATCGAAATCATATAAACAAGTAATCACATGGCAGACAACAAAGAAATTGCAAACATGCATTGCAAGTATTCATATAGTAGTAGAATATGTATGATGTGACAAATGTTATTACTAAATGAAATTGAGAGCCGTTTATAGTCTAGGATTACTAATGCAACATAGTTCTCTATAACCAAGTCTCTGATACCAATCTGTCACACCCCCAAATTCACCGCAGCGGAAGACTCACTTTTGGAGGTTGTGACTTCATGAGTATTCGAGAGCTTCATCCAAGAACGACCTCAAAATGCCAAAACCACATAGCAGACTCCAAATAATCCATATAATCAAGTACCTGAAAATACATGCTTAATAATGTCAAGTTGGTGAATTCATAAGTTTTGTTTTAAATTGTTTAAAAAGTTAGAGTTTATATCGACCACTACACCTTGCAGTGAAAACATAAGAGTTTAAAAATCACAGTTTCATGTTAAATACACTTTCTTTGATGATTACAGAGTTTATTAATAATGATATAGTTTATTGATAAAAACAGAGTTCGCAGATAAAAATATATTTTACTGATAAACACAGAGTTTACTAATAAAAACCCAGATCGCTAATAATAATCAGAAGCAGCTGATAAAAACAGAGTTCGCTGATAATGATTAGAGTTTGCTGATAAAAACAGAGTTCACTGATAATGAATAGAGTTTACTGATAAAAATAGAGTTCACTTATAATAAATAGAGTTTAATGATAAAACAAATTTCAGTGGTAATAAATGAGTTTTCTAATAAAACAGAGTTCATTGATAATAATGATGTTCTAGATAATAATAGAATTGTTTAATATAAAAAATACAAAGTCATTAAAAAATAAACATTTATTATTGTCTAAGCTCATGACATCGAAACGTTAACATAACCGACCGTTTAATAATATAAGGCAGCCCAAGCAGGCGTCTAATCGATGACACCCGTGCATAGTCTTAAATGTAAATGTACCTAATTTTACCAAACAATAAAATATAGGTAGGGATGTCAATCCTATTAGATCTATTCATATCATTCACACTCACTTGACTGGTCATCTAGTTAAGAAATTAACGGTTCATAAAAGTGGGCCAAAAGTAAATTGGTTTAAATAGGGACTCAGACCAATAAATAAAAGAGTAATTGCACTTGTGTTCATACGTTAAATCAAGAAATGATAAAGTAGAAAATGAATATGTAGCGAAACAATTAAAGGAGTTTACAAATGAGCACTAAAAAATAAGCCAAGCTTAAAATTAGCTTACGAAAACCAAGTAGTTTATAAATAGTTATTGACAACCAAGCAAGTTTAAAAAACGTTTTTGAAAACCAAGTAAATTTATAAATAGTTTATCACCAAGCTTGTACCTCCCCCAAAAACTGATTATAAAACATTTATAAATCAATTTATAAAAATAATGTGGGGTATGAACTCACATTGACGATGTAGCGCAAACGGTAGTGATGTTAATAATACGCCCCGCACAAACAGAAATCAAAACGGATCGGCCCTGGCGTTGTGGTTTAACTAATCGTCTAAATTCCAATAATTCAAAACGGTGTATATGAGTTCCTGATAGATATTTACATTGTGACAACCCTAGATTTTTGAGATTTTGCCATTTGTGACTGTTTGACTTTGATTATGTTCTTAGTGTACGTTTATGTGCAATATGTTTATATTTGAGCCTTGGATTTGATGTTGGACATCATATATATAGTGCCTAGTACATTATATTTTGATTGATATGGGGTTAGTTCGGGCTCATTAGTTCACTTGGATGTAACTATGATAGAATATGGTGCTATTTTAAGATTTTGAGTATACGTATATGTATTATAGTAAATCATATTTTTACGATTTAAGGTTTAGCGTTTAGAGGTCACGGGCTATGGATTTAGTCTCGGGAATAATTTACGGGATGGTTTTAACTCATTTAGGACTTAGTTATTTAGTTTATTTGATATTTCGAGAGTTTTCATAAAACTGTATATTTTACGTCTTATACGGTATACACGTAAATTTGACTAGTTTTACGGTTTTGAGGTTTTGGAGGTGTTAAGAGTTGAAATAAATTAAGCGAAAAAAGGTATTATTAATAAGTTATTATTAAGTAATAAAAAGAAAATAAATAAATAAATGTATGGGTGTTTGGGTCGGTTTGGTGCGAAGCAAAGGGGAAAAAGAGAAAAAGGGAAACTAGACTTGTATTGGACCAAGGACTTGTTAGAAAATTATATAAAGCCTTTTCATTTATCAAAACACTTTATAAAATCTCTGGAGATCAATAATGAGTCGAAATCTATAGAGTTTTTAGGGTTCTTCACAAAAATTTAATCTTCCATTAATTTTTAGGTAAAACCTTTGTTAATCTTT
Organism: Glebionis coronaria; assembly: GCA_025667525.1. Taxonomy (NCBI): domain Eukaryota; kingdom Viridiplantae; phylum Streptophyta; class Magnoliopsida; order Asterales; family Asteraceae; genus Glebionis; species Glebionis coronaria. Next base: position 132,472 of record JANFOE010001262.1, on the reverse strand, counting down.
TTAATTAAATTATTTTTAACTCGTTCTTAACAATAGATGATAGATCTAGGGTTAAGGTTAATATATAATCTGTATTTTAATAGTATAAACATAATTAGATTAGTTAGGGTTCATAATTATACATTATGATGATGGTAATTAATTAAACCAATTGTGTTAAATTCGTTTTAAAAAATTGGGCATAATTTTATGTCACTTGTTTTGATCATATCTAGAGTTCTACACACTTTTAAATTGCGATCCAAGTACCCCTGGAAACGTACTTGAGTTATCTTTTGAATGCAAGAAACGAGAACTAAATTGGAGGTGGGAACTGGGTCAAAAATAGGTTACAACAGTCGGGTGTCAAAACAGTTTTTGGATCAACGGGTTTTTAATTAATATTTTAAGATGGTTAGGATACTTAGGAGTACAATTGGACCTTCAAATGAACATGAGACATAGTTTATATATTAAATAAGAGAACTGATGGAGGGCTAAGCAAATGGGATAGGAAAAGACCCTCTAATCATAACAAACATTTCATATGTTCAAATTTAGTAATGCCTGGATAGAAAAAGTATATATATATATATATATATATATATATATATATATATATATATATATATATATATATATATATATATATATATATATATATATATATATATATATATATATATATATCGGGGCCTTAACAGTAGCTTTAAGGTTGGGGCCAAAGGTGAGAGTTAGCTAACACATGTAAGGGCATAGGGTTTCCTTTATAAAAAGTATGGGTTTAATTAGGTGGGCATTTGGCTCATAACTTGGGGTATAAAAATCGTGACTATTTTGGGTAAAATGTTAACGGGGTAGGTTATGAACATAATCAAGTTAAGGGCTTTTGAGAGTAACAGGATGATTATTGCATGTAAATGAGATTAATAGGTGGGAGAGGGTTAGATATCCATCATAGATTGATAAGCCATTTTATTATTTGGTTCATGTATGTATGTTATGTATTTTTTTTAGCTTTTTGCTAGTGCGCAGATATTTGGTGAAGCTCAATCAGGTGAATTCATAGTCCCATTTATGTTTTTAAATGTTTTTCCAGTATGGGATGGAGATGACACTTGTAATGTTTTTAACATGTCTTCATAATATGTTTTCAAATACGTGTACGTAAATGTGTTATTATGTGATATGCTTACTTATGTGTTATGTTCTATGTTCTATTATGTGTTCTGACATGCGTTCTGAGTACTTGTGTTCTGAGTAATTGTGCATCGTCATCTCGGAGACAAGATATCTCGACGTGGATATAGTTCATCTCCATACAAGGTGTGAGAAAGATCCAGATTGGTGCAGTGCATTTGTTCTTATTGTGTGTTCTTAATTGTAATAGTATGTTTTGTTTGTAGTTGTGTGTATCATGATTATCACTTTATAGTCCATTACTTTAACTTGTTTTCTTCAACTTAATTACAGCGGTTGAAAAGGTTTCTTAAGATGTTTTGATAGCTTAAACCTATGTTCTCACCAACTTTATGCTGACAGATTTTAGTGTCATTTTCAATTGATAATGTGGTTAAGCGTAAGAATAGAAGTGGCTAGGACTGGAGTTGCCATAGGATTGCATTTAGGAGGAGATCCCCTTTCCACTTAGTTTTCTTTTTGTTTATTTGTATAAGTGATACTATGAACCTATATGTTGATGTTTATTTTATTTATTGGTCTTTGGTAAGAGGTGGAACTTTTATCGACTTACCTAGACTCCTGCATTGTTAAGATATTGTCATGACATTTGTGTAGCATTTGATGATATTTTAATTTCATTTAGTTCTTTCTATAGACACAGTATTGTTATTATGATATATATAGCTCACACCCCATATTCCACCATGGTGGGATGTGACAAAATGGTATCAGAGACAATGGTTATGGAGAATTAGGTTGCATATCCTAGTCTATAGCTTGAGGGTCCCTACATATAGGCATCATAGGAGTACATGTGCATTATAGTATATGATGTGATTAAATGCTAATTTCCGTATATATGAACTACTTTTATGTCATTGATTAATATTGTTCTAGATATTGTCGATTAGTAATTATGATGCATTCCTATCTAATTTTAGACAAGTATGGATCGAACCATAGTTGTCCATACTTAGTCGCATGTCTATTTTCCTTTTGAGTTTTGACTAGTGCGGGTTGAAACATTGTCGTCCACACTAGTCATTGTTAAATTTTGCTGGATTATGCTTTCATGTTTCTTTATACATGTTGAATTTTGTCTATGCTGGTTCAACTGGATTACGAGTTTATGTGTTTCATGTGTTTGCTATGTTATTTTAATACATGGAATTTTGGATCTTATTTTATGTTATGGTTATGTGATTATGTGTGTAGATGGATTTATGTGTTATGTGTAGTATTAATTTCTTATAAGTGTCATCATATGAGGGAGTGCATTGGGGAAAGGGTAATTGTATAAGTATGGTGCGCAACATAGTTATACAAGTACCACGGCATCAATGGGTTTCTAAGTATGATTGCATGAAAGAGGGTTAATGCATGCCTGTATAGTATATGTTGGAAGTGCTTATGGTTATGTGTAGGTATGTATATAGTATTACGTATATTATATACGTACCAACGACATCTTGAATTTACTCGAAGTCTAAGAAAGAGGGTGAGACGAATTATGAGTTGGTTTTGGAGTTGTTTAGGAAAAAGAATTATAAGGGAGATTTTCAAGTAAGAGTTTTAGGAAACTGGTTACTAGGGTAGGTAGTTAGAGAGGATGGCGTTTAGTTGGAACCAACGAGGATGAAGCAAAGCAAGATGAGGAGGCGTTTTGGAGAATAAAGAACTAGCGTGAGTGATGAGCCGATCTTGGTATTATCAAAAGGACTGGACGAATTTGTGAAGCACGACGATACATGGAGCAAGGATTAGGATGCGGGAGAGGACGGAGAAGAAAGGTGATTGCTTATACATTGCAGGAACTGAAGGTTTGGAAGAACTATATAAGACATAGATAGGGGAAGTTAAGTGGTGACGGGAAATTGCAAGGCCAAGTACCATCTGGGAAAGGCAAGCATAGTTAATGAGACATGGAATAAGAGGAAGGAAGTGAAGCTGAGACAAAATTGGGCTATATGGATGACGTGTTAAGATGGGTTAGATGAAAGATGCTAGTTGCACGAGTTCAGTTGTCAAAAGCTGAGAACGCGTCAACACCTACGTGGCGTGGCTTGGACTACCAAATGGAGAAAAGGGGAATAGGTTATACTTCCTAAATAGATAGGAGTGTCTTGGAAACACAGTGTAAGGACGTGACCGTAGAGAAGATATATAGTTAGGTGGAGAAGTAGGTACAATGAGAGTTGGGTGATAGTCGATAGACTGACTAATTAATCCCATTTTTCTAGCAGAATGAGAAGTCATGAAGTTGAGAAGTTGGAAAGATTTCATACAAATGTGATGTTATGGACTTAAGATTATAGAGGGATAATCGAAAAGTAGTAATGCGGAAGGAATGGCTTGAGGAAGCAAGAGATTGTCAAGATAGTAGTGATGTAGGTAAAAATATGCTTTTAGGAAAAAGACTTATATGCGACAAGTATTAAACGTTCACGTTTAGGAAAACGCGAATGCTCGATAAATGCGAGTTCGTTCTCAAAGGAGGTGTGTGTATTATGTGCCAATAAATAAAATCAAGTTTAGATAGTGACCTTTTTGGGTGATAAAGATTTAAAAGTTAAGACGATTTACGCTAAAAATTACTCTACGACGGTAAAAACGTAAAATCGTAAAATTTGACGAAAAAGCAAACTCAACTAAAAATTACGAAAATTTTAAACTAAGTTAAGAAAAATCTAATTAAGATAAAAATGAAAACCAAAATGTCCAAAAGTTTTATTATTAATTTATATTTAATTTTAAAGTTTAATAAAAAAACTTAAAAATAAATAAAATTAATAAAAAGTGAAAATGAAAACTTTATGTTTTTTAAACCTAAGTTTTACTAATTTAAGACTAAAAAGTATTTTTCTAAAATTTTTAAAACTAATTTTCTGTTTTTAATTAACTAAAAATACTTTTAAAATGAAAATAATGATAAAAAATAATAAAATAAAGAGAAAATTAAATTTACTTTTTCAAAAATCCTATTTTACTTAACCAAAAAGTAAAAAATGAAAAAGGTGAATTTATGCCTAATAAGACAAAAAAAAGAATATTAAAACCAAATTTTAAATTAAATTAATGCTAAAAAATAATAAAATAAACAGAAAAATAAAATTAACTTTTCTAAAAATCATAAAATAAATAACTGATCATGGGAAAATTGAAAAATAAAAAAAGACTAACTTTAAGTCACTAAAGACGAAAACAGAAAAGTTGATAGTGACTGGTTATGGTTTCTTTTCTGCTAATGAAGTAGTGGCAAGACTAAGGCTAGCAGTGGGAACCTTGTTCCCACTGACCTATCACAAAAAAAACGATTTTACTTGTTTTTTGAGCTTGTTTGTGGATGGTTTTGGGCAACAAAGGCACCCCCACACTCAGTGGAGTGTGGGGAGTCAATAATAAGCAAAAAAAAAACTCAATAATAAAACACAAGCAAAGCACCAATCAATCAAAATCAGTAAGTGTTGAACAAAGTAAGAGGTATGGTGGTCTCTAGACTAGTCAGTGAGCTATGAGTGGTGTATTGACCACCCAAATCCTACAAAACCTAAGCAACCAGATCATGCACAAGTAAACTACCCTATGTTCTAGGTGTGCACAAAAAATTAAAACACAAAACCAAGAATTGACACCCTAAATGCCTACTGGTGTGTTTGACAAGTAGGTGGAAGGTGACCTACTGGTTCACTTGGTAAACTGGTGACTTTTGGCCTAGCAGAACTTGACACACAGCACACCAATTCACAAAATGACTCAACACAGCCCTATATACCCATGTTATCTAACTGACTACAAAAATCCAAAACACAAAACTTAAAATTCAAGATTCTACTACCTATTGTTGATTTATGCAGTTTGTATGCAATTTTTTAGGAGAACATGAATTTTCTATATTTAAAGACTACCACTTAGACTAATCATACAACCTGTTAAGACTAACTTAACAAAGAGTGTGCAAGCAATGAACATCAATACTTGTGACACCCGGGTCATAAACATGCATCTACCAAACACCCTTATATTTCAGAAAATAACAATTAACAAAACTTAGTTGAACAAATTAACTCTAAAAGATACTAGGTCTAGTAGAATATGAAAGCAACCATCAAAGAACATGTAAACTAAGCAAATTACACTAAAAGCATACTAACTCATAATCTAACACATAAATCCATAAATCACTTAAACACAAATTTTTTAGGGTTCAATCCACTTACTGTGTTCAGCTTAGTTCAAGCCAAACAAAATCTGATGATGCCTTCTCAGTGGGATGTATTTTGAATGAATGATGGGATATGATAAGCTATGAGTATGTAGAGAGTAGAAAATTGTTTTCAAAGCTATCACAAGGCTACAACAGCCAAGTGATAGCTATGCTCTTTATGGAACCTGTCAAGAAAACACACAAAACAAACTACAAGCAGTCAATAACTGCTCAGAAGCTTGATTGTCATTCAAGCTTGTGAGAGCATTTGCTACAGTGAGCGTAATGAAAATACAAAAAATGAAGGATTTTGAAAGATCGTTGAGAAAAAAAATTTGCAAGTAAATGGTGCCTAAACAAGAAATTAAAAAAATCCCACAAGCCTTATAAACTATTAGTTTGTCAGACTAAGAGCTCATAACAGTTTAGAGAACTTTGGGTCTCAAAAGTTTACAAAATTAGGAAAGCTTTTGATTAAAATGAAGTTTAAATGCAAAGGAAATAAAAAATGCAGAAAGTAACAACCTTCACAACCTAAACTTATAGCTTATAAGATAAGCTATAAGCTAGCTTATCAAGCTTGGTTCTTCAAAAACTCTTTACCAAAATATATATTTTTTTGGAAAAGACTAATTGAATGAGAGAACTTTTAACACAAGAAACTGATATTATACTAAATGGAACACAAATCTTGAACAACTTTCAAATTCCATTAAATAGTCAAAGAGAAAGCTTTTACAAAAATTCGGAACAAAAAATATAAAATCTGCTATGCTAGGTATTTATACAATGATGAGGAAGCTACTAGAATTCTAAAACCCTAACTATCATCTTCCCAATCTGCCCTTGAACGAATATTTGAAGATTCCACATTGATGCCATATTTGAATACGAAGTCTTGGTCAAATGGGAGTCTTATGATGGCCTGCTGTTGTGCCAGTGATGTTGATGCAATCTGAAGCGTTCACAATTCCTTTGGGAGCAAGAAAATCATCCCAGCCGTCCATCTTGTCGAATCTTGGGGAAAGTGGGACAATGACATGAGCAGGGCACCATGTGAGTGGACAGCTGGTGGGTGTGGGGACCAATTTTGGGGTTGGGATGGATTAAGGGAATGGTGTATTAAGGATCTGGAAGGTTTCAAGGGATAACCCTTTGTTTTAAGGTTAATTGAGATTAGGGTTATAGGGGAATGGATGGGTAAATAATGGAGTTTGATTAGGATTAGGGGATGGTTAATATGTTTCCCACGTGATTTATGAATATAATCAGATTCAAAAATCTGATATATTAATAAGATGAGTGGAATGGTGATGTAGAGGAGGGTGCTGAGTTGGATATATCCCAAAATGATTTTTGTTCGCCGAATATATCCCAAAATGATTTTTCATCCATAAATTTATGAATACCCTTTTGAATTAAGTAAACGTATTCTTTATCATTAAAATCGTCATCTTTAAAACCGTTCATTTTCCTTCTTTCAAAACATGCATCTAGCCTTATTTTTCCGCTAAAGTATGAGCTTTGACATTATCAAATTTTGAAATATCGGTTTTAGTAACCTCGGTTTTATCATGTTCATTTGAAACTTGGGATCTATTCACGAAAAAGTCCATTTTATCCTCCCCATATTTCATAGTTAATTTTCCACTGTGAACGTCGATTACGGCTTGAGCCGTCGATAAAAAGGGTCGACCTAAAATAATGGGACATTTAAGATCACACTCATAATCGGAAATGACGAAGTCCGCGGGAAAACAAACTTTCAAATTTTAACATAAACATCCTCGGATATTCCAATTGGTTTTAAAGGGGTACAATTTTCTAGCTCGATTGTCATGTTCGTGGAGGTAAGTCTAGAAAATTTCATCAATTTCCAAAGAGAATGAGGCATGAGATTGATGCTAGCACCTAAGTCGGCAAGGGCTAAACACCACTGAATCTTGGAAAAATCACAAGGTAGTAGAAATTGGCCCGGATCCTCTTTCTTTCTTGGCATATGCCTTTTTGGTTTTTTAAGAAGGATCGACGCACAAGTTTCCTCAAGGGTCACATTAGTGAGGTTGATAAAGCTCTCTTTTTGAACCGTGGATGGAATTTGAGATACACGAGGGTGTGTACCTTTTTCCTTGGTCGCCACGTTCAACCCCTCGACTTTAGAACATGAAGGCGTTTTAGAAGTTGATGGTTGAGAAGAAGGAACAACTCTATATCCATCAAGGTTTGGCGTAATCACACGACTTTTTCCACGAGATGAGGTGGCTTTAACATGTTCCTTACGATTTGGTACGGTGTCACTAGGTAATGAACTCGATGACGCACCCGAAGACTTGTTCATTATGGCCGAAAACATCTTTTTAATGTCGATTTGTCCTTGCTTAATCTTAGTGTTTTGATTTTTCAACGTGTTGGAAAAGTCGTTTTTCAAAGTACCAATTTGTTCTCTAATCATCTCATATTAGCTTCATTCGTTTTCATATATTCTTGAAAATCGTTTGACGAACTATTTTGATTAGAATTAAAGTTCCCTTGGTTTTGATTATTTATTTGACAATTCCCTTGATTACCACTCGAAAAATTGTTTCCTTGATTAGGGTTGTTTTGAAAATTCGAGTTTCGATTGTTGTTGTTATCTTGATTTTGCCAACCTAAATTACGACCTTGATTATAACTTTGATTCGAAAATTTTCCTTGTTGATTACTTCCTTGAAAATTGTTTCGGTTTTGATTTGAAAAAATGTTGCCTTGGTTATAATTGCCTTGTGATGGACCCGCATTATTTTGATTTTGAAAATTGTTGTTTCCTTTTAACGTGTTTACACTCGATGTTTGGCCATCCGTAGCCGCACACTCGTAATAATTATGAGGTCCACCACACAACGTACACGATGCCTCAACCGCTTTCACCGTAGCGGGAGTGTCTTTCTTTTGCATCTCGATTAAGAACGACGTAAACACATTCGTCAACTTATCGACTTTCACATCAACCCTCTCAATGTCGCTATTAGAATTACTAACATTGGCGCCATTGGCAACACCAGGTGTGTTACGGAGTTGGTAAACCTTGGATCTATTCTCGACAATCATTAACGCGTATTTTGGAGTTTTACACAAAAAATGCCACCGGCGGCGGAATTTAACGAATCTTGTTCTTGAAAACTAAGACCGTTATAAAACGTGTCAATTTGGTGTAACTCAAAAAATCCATGCTGAGGACATTACCTAAGCAATTCCTTAAAACGATCACACGCGTCTCTAAACGATTCATTTGACTTTTGTTCGAACCTCGTGATCTCGTTTTTGAAAAACGTGGTCTTAGACGGCGGAAAGAAATGATTAACGAACTTGGAAACGAGATCCTTCCACGTAATTATGGAATTAGGTGGCTCTTTCTCGTACCAATCCTTGGTGGCACCATTGAGCGAGTACGGGAAAAGCATAAGCTTGACGAAATCGGTGTCGACGTTCTTAAACTTGCTCGTGGCTAAATAACGATCAAAATTCCGAATGTGATCGTGAGGATTATCCGCCTCACGACCTCGAAACTTCGTTGCTTGAATTAACGATAGCATTCCCTCTTAATCTCACAAATCTCCGCTTCGATAGCGGGAATTACGATCGCATCTCCATAACCCTCGGTGGGCGCTTGGAGCAATTCCATCATCGAACGATTGTCGGCCATCTCGTCTACGGTTTCGACAACGATATTAGGAACGTCGGTTTCTAAATCACGTCTTCGTTGTCGATTCCTTCGATTTTGATTGCGTCGATTCGAAGGGTTGCTAGAATTCGTATAGTCCTTCGATCGAGTGCCCATGCACTAAACGTATAATGGGGGGGGGGGGGGGGGGGCGTAGCAAAGAAGATTCTTTTTTGGGTTTTTTGTTTTTTCAATTTTTTTGGTTTTTTATTGTTTTCTAATTTTTTGGATTTTCGGTGTATTACGTAGACTCAAATATACAAATCTCTCCTCGAATCAATTTCTCGATTAAAGGAGCCTCAAGGAATGAAAACGATCACGTTGAGTGAACGTCTTCGATGACTTTAGAACGTTGGTGGAACACCAAAACGTTCAAGAGGCTTTAAACTTTGAAACCAAGAAAATATATAGGATACGTAGATAATACTTTGGTTGGAAAACCCTCGATTAGCCCTTTTTCTCAAAACACGCACAAGCATGCGAAAGAAACGAGGCGGCCCTAAGCACTTAAGAGCCTTTTTCCTTTAGGTCGTGAAATACAACCGCCTTATACCCACCTTATTGTTTGTGTTAATCCAAATTAAGCCTTTCAAAAGTAATTATCTAATTTGCCTTTTTCCTTTTGTTTTGGATTCAAATACAATAATTGAGTGATGAAATCCCAATAAAGGTTGCGTTTTCACGCTTTTGGAGATATTGTAAATTTTTTGTGATACATAATACAATATATTAATAATATTCACAAAGAAAAACGAAAACCAATACTAGCATATCTACAATATAGTAAAAAGATTGTTATGTGTTAATTGAGGAACAATTAACACGATTTATTTGGCTATTTATAATATAGTAGAAAAAATAACAAACGAGTATGTACGATATTTACGCTTTTCAAAAATGAAAAGCAAAAACGCACTACTCACACAAACACGATATATAAGGCACTAAAAACACCTCCCCGACAGCGGCGCCAAAATTGATGTAGGTAAAAATACTCTTTTAGGAAAAAGACGTATATGCGGCAAGTATTAAACGTTCACATTTAGGAAAACGCGAATGCTCGATAAATGCGAGTTCGTTCTCGAAGGAGGTGTGTGTATTATGAGATAATAAATAAAATCAACTTTGGATTCGTGAAATTTTTGGGTGAGCAAGATTTAAAAATAAAGACGATTTACGCTAAAAATTACTCTACGACGGTAAAACGTAAAATCGTAAAATTCGACGAAAAATCAAACTCAACTAAAAATTACCAAAATTTTAAACTAAGTTAAGAAAAGTTCCAATTAAAACAAAAACGAAAACCAAAATTTCCAAAAGTTATTTTGTTAATTTATATTAAATTTTAAAGTTTAATAAAAAACTCAAAAATAAATAAAATTAATAAAAAGTGAAAATGAAAACTTTATGTTTTGTAAACCTAGATTATACTAATTTAAGACTAAAAAGTATTTTTCTAAAATTTTTAAAACTAATTTTCTATTTTTAATTAACAAAAAATACCTTTAGAATAAAAATAATGATAAAAAATAATAAAATAATGAGAAAAATAATTTTACTTTTTCAAAAATCCTATTTAACTTAACTAAATAGTAGAAAATAGAAAAAAAATAAACAAAAGTTAATTTATGCCTAATGAGACAAAAACAAGAATATTTAAACCTAATTTTAAATTAAATTAATGCTAAAAAATAATAAAATAAACAAAAAAATAAATTTAACTTTTCTAAAAATCCTAAAATAAATAACTGATCATGGGAAAATTAAAAAATCAAGAAAAGACTAAGTTTAAGGCACTAAAGACAAAAAACAGAAAAGCTGATAGTGACTTGTTATGGTTTCTTTTCTGCTAGTGGAGCAGTGGCAAGATTAAGGCTAGCAGTGGGAACCTTGTTCCCACTGACCTATCATAGAAAACGATTTTTCTTGTTTTTTGAGCTTGTTTGTGGATGGTTTTGGGCAACAAAGGCACCCCCACACTCAGTGGAGTGTGGGAGTCAATAATAAGCAAAAAGCTCAATAATCAAACACAAGCAAAGAACCAATCAATCAAAATCAGTAAGTGTTGAACAAAGTAAGAGGTCTAGTGGTCTCTAGACTAGTTAGTGAGCTATGAGTGGTGTATTGACCACCCAAAAACTACAAAACCTAAGCAACCAAATCATGCACAAGTAAACTACCCTATGTTCTATGTGTGCACCAAAAGTTAAAACACAAAACCAAGAATTGACACCCTAAATGCATACTGGTGTGTTTGACAAGTGGGTGGAAGGTGACCTACTAGTTCACTTGGTAAACTAGTGACTTTTGGCCTAGCAGAATTTGACACACAACACACCAATTCACAAAATGATCTCAACACAACGCTATATACCCATGTTATCTAACTGACTACAAAAATCCAAAACACAAAACTCAAAATTCAAAAATCTACTACATATTGTTGATTTAGGCAGTTTGTATGCAATTTTTTTAGGAGAACATGAATTTTCTATATTTAAAGACCACCACTTACACTAATCTTACAACCTGTTTAGACTAACTTAACAAAGAGTGTGCAGGAAATGAACATCAATACTTGTGACACCCAAGTCCTAAACATGCATCTACCAAACACCCTTATATTTCAGAAAATAACAATTAACAAAACTTAGTTGAACAAATTAACTCTAAAAGATCCTAGGTCTAGCAAAATATGAAAGCAACCATCAAAGAACATCTAAACTAAGCAAATTACACTAAAAGCATACTAACTCATAATCTAGCACATAAATCCATAAATCACTTAAACACAAATTTTTGAGGGTTCAAGCCACTTACTGTGTTCAGCTTAGTTCAAGCCAAACAAAAAATTGCTGATACCTTCTCAGTGGGATGTATTTTGGATGAATGATGGGATATGATAAGCTATGAGTGTGTAGAGAATGGACAACTGCAATCCAAGCTATCATAAGGCTACAAGAGCCAAGTGATAGCTATGCTCTTTATGGAACCTATAGAGAAAACATACAAACGAAACTACAAGCAATCAAAAACTGCTCACAAGCTTGATTGTCATTCAAGCTTGGGAGAGCTTTTTGTACAGTTAGTGTAATGAAAAGACAGAAAAATGAAGGATTTTAAAGATCTTTGAGAACAAAAATTTGCAACTAAATAGTGCCTTAATAAGTGTGTAAACACTTATCCTTTTGCCACTAAAATCAAGAAAAAACAAGACCTAATCATGTGTTTTAGATCGTAAAAGTCGAAATTACGCGTGGTTTTGTGTTTTTGTGTTAAATAGGTACAAATGATCAAAAGAAGAGAAAACACGGGATTTCACGGTCAAATGTTGAAGAAAAGTCCAAAAAGAGACGAAAACAAAGTCAAAGACCAAAAGTGTGCCCAAGTTCACGAAAGCCGGCTAAACCGACACGGTTTTGAAGAAAAGATCAAGAAAGCCGAAATCAAGCTCGATTCTTACGGATTTAATCATATACGAAGATAAATGGTCCAAGTGGGTCCCAAATTTGGGAAATGGGCCCAAAAGCCCATTATGGAGTATAAATTACTTACCTTGGATTAAAAGGTCAATATTAAAGCCCATTTGGCTAATTAAGCTAAACGGATTGGATGTTGGGCCAAAGCCCATTTGAAGATTAAAAAAAGGAACGAAAAAAAATGGTTTACTTTTGCTTTGCCCGGTCAACTTTACAATCACATACACGTTTTATGTTTAAACATATACTCTTCCCACTTTCCTGTCCCCTACACGTGTACCCCATTTCATTTTTTAAAACGTTTTACACCTATCAACACCTCACCCCACATTTACATTTAATAAACCCATTTACCCACCACCCCACACTTTTATTTTCGATAATAACAAGATACATTCACTGTTACTGTGTTTCTCCCATCTCCCATTTTCACAGCCACCAAAAAAACCCTAGTTACCTTAAATCAAAAAAATTAACCACAAAAAAATGGGGCTTTTGTTAAATCCGTGTAATTCACACGGATGGGAAATAAAACCCCATGATTTTCGCAGCTCCACCACTGGTGGTCCTCAATCCAACTCCTACGTGGCCTATTGCTTTATTTTGATTGGTTGTGACACCCATTCAATACCAATCCCTCCAATCATATCACACCATGTTGGCAATCCGTGTCAAGATTAGTTTTCATCCGTTTGATTAGAAGAAAAGATAGATAAAGAAGAAAAAAAGAAATCAACGGCTATGATTCAAGACCTTGGGCACCAAGTTTAGGGTTTTCTCTATAAAAACCCCATCTTCAAGATGTAAGGATAGCACTTTTCTTTATTTAATTTTCAGTAAATTAGTTTTAGGTTATTTGTATTTTTAATTTTCCAGTATTTGTAATTTCTTTTAAGTAATGAAAAGTTTATTTTAATTAAATTCAGTCTCATTTTAATATTTCAGTCAAGATTTAAATTCATCTTTAATCTCTTTTTATCTACTGTTTGTTTATTATTATTATTATGAATTAAAAATAAAAATAAAAAAATATAAAGAAGAAAGTGTATAAAAAGTCTTCCCCACTGGGAGATTTGTAAAAGAAATACTGTTCGGTTTGGTGCATTTGGATCGAAAGTTATTTATTGTTCCGGTTACTTTTGATGTATTTGGTGGGATTCGAGATGATGAAGACGGTGTTTGATTTCGGTTCATAAGGGGGTTCAGCACCACCCTTCGTCACAACGGATTCATCAAAAGTTTCTCCCATTTTTAATTTACTTGTTTCAGTTTGAATTTTAGTTTTATCAATTTTTATTAATTGTTATTTGATCTGGTTAATGTTTATTTGATTTAAATGTTTTAGTTTAAGATTTATTGAATCTGCTTTAGTCTGGTATTTGATAAATCTGTTTGTTTTATTTTATCTGCTTAATCTACTAGATCTGCTTATGTTTTAGTTTTGTTACTTTGCTTGATATTAGTTTCTTAAGTTTTTGTTATATCTGTTTTATGTAGGTTTAAATAATATCTGTTCTTTTAATGTGTTTGCATAATTAAATTAAACTTTTAGTTTATTTGTTGATTAAGTCTAGGAACTGCTTATTTGATTTTCTTATTTTCTAGTTTTTATTTTGCTTAATCTTTTTGTCTGCTTATTTTTCTCGTCTGTTTAGCTTATTTGATTCGTTATAGTGCTTATTGTGCTTATTTGTTATCAGTTTTTGTGTACTTATCTGCATTTTGATGTCTGTTTCTTTTGTATTACTGCACTGCTTAAACTCTCGGGCACACTTGGCCTAAGATTAATCTGTCCAAAAAAAAAAAAAAAATTAGCATAAAAATCTGTCTGTCAGGGGACTCGAACCCCTGACCTCTCGAATACAAGCCAAACGCCCCTACCATTGCTCTAGTCTTATTTTTGTGTATTGTTTCGTAGCAGTTCATTAATATAGGTTCAAAATTTGCTGTCAGTTTTATTTAAAGTGATTTAAAACAAGTTTTTAGTTTTGTTAATTTTATTTAAAAAGTAATTAAATAGATTTTTCTTTATTCAGTTTTTTTAAAATTCGTTTTAAAAATTTAGATTTAAGTTTTTTTTAAATTAGTTTTTTTATTTAAAAGTCTTTATTTTAGTCTTTTGAAAATTAGATTTAAAGTCTTTAAAATAGTTTTTTTTAAATATTATAAAATTAGTTTATCTCAATTAATTAAGTTTTATTTCATTTAAAGTTTTTTTTATTTTTAATTAGTTTAAATTAGTTTTATAAGACTTTTTAGTTCTATTTAAATTAGTTTAAAAAAGTTTTTAATTAAATAGATTTTTAGATTAAAAACCAAAAAGATTTATTTACCAAAAACAAAGTTAAGTCTAACGTTAATTGAAAACCAATTCGAGTGAGTCGAGGAAAAACGAACTTAATTGACAAAATCTTAGTATTAAAATGGCGCCGCTGCCGCTTCGCTCGTACGATTGACTATTTTTCGTGAAGAAGTTTGGATTTTGGGATCCGTTCATTTTGAACGTTACGTTTCTTGTTAACAAAATCAAATATACAAAAAAATCAAATATTTAAAAATATAAAAAAATTAAAAAAATCACAAAAGCAAATTCTTTCCTAAGATTTGCACCAAAAAAAATTAAAAAATCCAAAAGTAATACTTTTTCCTAAAAGTATTACACCAAAAATATTACGTATTAGTGTTATTTCTTAGTTCGATTTCTTTCGATTTTTCTTGTTAATATATATTTTTCTAAAAATACAAAAAGATTTTTCATTTATTATATTATATTACGTAGCACAATAAATTTACCTACTTTTCAAATAAGCCTTAGTTGGGATTTCATCACCTAACTATTGTATTCACATCCTAAACAAATAAAAGGGCAAAATAGATAAATACTAGTAAGACGTTTGAACTCGACATATACAAACTATAAGGTGGGTATAAGGCGACGCGCTATAAAAGGCCGTCTAAGGAAAAAGGTTTTTAAGTGCTTTGTGCCACCTCGTTTCCCCGCTTGCTTGGGCGTATATTGAGAGGGACGACCGACTATTGGTTTTCCAACTCAAGTAGTATTAAGTATATATTTTTTGTAGCTTTTTAATATTGCACCTCGAGAGGGAAAATCCTTTTCCTCTCAAAGTCGACCGAGGTCACCTACCTCATTCCAAAGTTTTCATTGTATGCGCACTCGCGCGCATACATACATACCGATTGGTGTTCCAAACTCTTCCAATTCTTCCAAAAAGAAGAAGAAGAAGAAAAACAAAAAGTCCGTCATTCAAGCCGATCCCGAGAATCGAGCTTTCGACAATACGATGGCAACGGATAATCGACCAATGATTGAGATTCTACAATCTCATGTTGAAGGAAACGATGACGCAATTGTGGTGCCGGATATTGGAGCAAATCATTTTGAACTTAAAACGGGTTTTATTCAAATGTTTTCCGCTACACCATTTTTAGGCCGTACTAATGATGATCCACACGCTCATATCAAACGTTTCATACAATTAGCAAACACCGTCAAATACAATGGGGTGCCACAAGAGGCTATTCGTTTGCAACTCCTTTCTTTTTCCCTCGAGGGACAAGCCCGGATTTGGCTTGATAAGGAACCACCCCAAAGTATTACTACATGGATTGATTTAGAGACCAAGTTCATTAACTACTTTTTCCCACCATCACGGACTACTTCTTTAAGGAATGAAATCATCACCTTTGAACAAAAATATGGGGAAACGTTTAGTGAGTCTTGGGATCGATTTAAAGAGCATTTGATAAAATGTCCACAACACGGTTTCACCAAAGTGCATCAAATTAATACGTTTTACAATGGTTTAACTCTAAATGACCAAGACTCACTTAATAGTGCCGCGGGGGGCAATATTCTTGGGAAAACCATGAACGAGGCTTGGGCCATTATTGAGAGCAAGGCAAAAGTGCAAACTAAGAGTGTTCGGACTACAATAGCTAGTGCTAGTGATAATGAGGTGACTAATCAAATTAAGGAGCTTACTTCAATTGTGAAACACCTTGTTTTAAGAGATAACCCTCCCACTACACATGTGAATGCCGTGAAAGAAACTAGTGAACCGTGTGAGACTTGTGGTGGACCACATTCATATTTCAATTGTGACAAGGTTTACAATCAACAACAACAAGTTTGTGCTTTTAATGCTAATGAAAGGGTTCCATTTAAACCTAATGTTGATGTTAACCATTTGTCTTATAAGAGTACTAATTATTTGGCTCCCCCGGGATTTGTAGCACCTCAAAGACCACCCCACCCGCCCAAAATACGCAATACCAAAATAGGAACCAAGGTCCTCAAATGGGTAATTTTCAAGGGAATACAAATCAAGGGAATTTTAATGGTTAAAATCAAGGTTTTCAAAATAATAACCAAGGTTTTTATAATAACAACGTTTTCCAATCTCAATATCAAAATCAAGGTTTTCCTAATCAAGGGTTTAATCAAATGAACATGTAAAATCCTCAAATGGACTTGGTTCTACAAAAATTGACCGAACATGAGAAAATCATGAAAGCTATGCAAGAATCTACTAGACAAATGCAAGAGTCCAACGATAAGATATTTTTGACTATGAATCAAGCCCTTAGACCCCAAGGATCCTTACCATCCAATACCGAGATTAACCCTCGTGCTAATGTGAGTGCTATCAATACTCGAAGTGGAGCCACTTTAGTGGGATCTTCCATCTCTTCGCCCATAAAGGAGAGACAAGGCCCGGAGATCATAATGAGTAATCCTACTCCCCCTTCAGTGATTCCTCCCACTACCACTCCTAGTACTAGTGTTCCATTGCCGAAAGAGCCTATCCCTACGGTTGTTCAAGAAGCGAGTCCTTCTCCTTCTCAACCTTCAAAGTCTAAGCCTAATATCCCTTATCCTTCTAGGTTAGACAAGGATAAATTGCTCACCAAAGATGACGTTCATGTCTCTAACTTTTTGAAATTGATTTCCAACGTCAATGTTAACATAAGCCTTATTGAAGCACTTGCTCAAATGCCAAAATTTGTCAAAATGTTTAAAGATTTGCTTAATAAGAAAGAAAAAATGGTTGAGCTCGTGAACACCCGTTTAAATGAGAATTGTTCCGCGATTCTTCTCAAAGAGCTTCCCGAAAAGCTAGGAGATCCCAGACGATTCGTGTTACCTTGCTCGTTTCCTCAAATCGATGATTGTATGGCTTTAGCGGATCTCGGCGCTAGCATCAATCTTATGCCACTTTCGTTTTGGAAACAATTGTAATTACCCGACCTTGTACCGACTCGTATGACTTTAGAGTTAGCTAATCGAACTCTCGCATACCCCGTTGGTATTGCCGAAGATATTTTTGTTCGAGTTGGTACATTCACTTTTCTCGTAGACTTTGTCGTCGTCGACTATGAGATGGATCCTCGTATTCCGTTAATACTTGGTAGACCATTCTTACGATCCGGAAGAGCCTTAGTTGACGTAGCCGAAGGGGAGTTAATTCTTAGGGTTCGGGATGAACAACAAGTTTTTAAAATGTGAAAAATCACAAAAAAATCAAATGGAAAAGAGTCGGTCAATATGACTGATGTTCTTAATTATGATAATGACGAGATTTTTATTAATCATTTTGGAATTGAAAAATCTAATCAAAATGATTTTGAATGGACACTTCTTCAAGTGATCACACTATCTTCGGCTTAGACGACCCCACTTTTGACCCACCCACTTTTGACCCACCCATTTATGATACCCCAATCATTGATACTTATGATGATGACACTTCCTTAAGTGATCTCATTAATTTTGATGACCCACCCCATGATCTTAATGCACCTCATATCTCTATGAGTGATTCTTCCATGGAGACTCCTTTTGACTTTTATACTCCAATTTTAGAAGTCATGACTTTTGAGGAGGATCCCCTACTTTTAGAGATCATACCTAATTTAGAGGTTATTCCATTTGAGGAGGATTTAGATAACTTTCTAAATACCTATTTTCCTCACGAGGATGAGTTTTCCTATGACTCCGATGATACTTATGTTTTCACATCGAGTTTGGAAGAGGATGACCTTCCCACTTTGGATTTTGATGATATTTTGAGCTTAAATGTCAATACCTCTTGCTATTTTCCCATTAAGGAACCGGTGTTTGATCCCGGAATAGAGACTTTTGTGCTTTCATTGTCTTATCACCATAACACGCTTCCTTGTAAGAGACTTTTGCCTAAGGATACCCCACTTTTCTTTGACTTGCGTACCACCTCGGGGTTTATTTCCTTTTGTGATGGAAATTATGTGTTTGACCCGGGTGGATTTTCATGGGGTATGCCTTATATGACTTTGTTTTACCCTTATCATGGAGAGATTTTCCTCCCTTGGAAATCTCGATTTTTCCATGATTTTCCCATTTGAATGATGACATTCGGGAATTCGAGTCGAGCTAGAGACTCGTGTTAAAAATCAAGCATCGTTTAACTAGGTTAGATTTTTACCTTTTCCACCCTTTTTACCCTTTTTTCACTTTCACCCATTTTCACCAATAAGTGTAGGGGGAGCCAAGTAGGTTGTTTGTGTTGTGATGTTGTGTGCAGGGACATGTGCTTTAATGATCCACTTTTGGTACTTTTGACGCGACCCGTGTTTCCCGTGTACCCAGTTCCTTCGATAAGTTTTTGCTATTGTGATTCTATCTTGTATACAAATAAAACATGAATAAATGTAATCACTTTAGTTGTCCCTTCCTTAGCTCGATTTTAAACAACGTACTCAATGTCCTAAGTGTAGGGGAGTTTATTCTCCCACATGCTTAAACATTGAGGACAATGTTTATATTAAGTGTAGGGGGGATTTCTATCGAAATTTTAGTGGAATTTTTCATGAATTTGACCCCATTTTTACCGGAAAAATTAAAAATTTTCAACATTTTTTAAATTTTTGATCTATTTTGGCCTAGTAGTATTTTCATTTATTTTCTTTCCTTTTGTCATCGCATCGTAATATTTTCCATTTCAAGAATAAAGTAAAAAAAAATAAATGAATAAAATGGTTTTAACAAGTTTAGATGTCTTTGATATATTAGGTCCGTCGTGAATATTTTGACTCAACCCGAGTTTACTTATCCAAGTTTACTCTAGCTAGTATCCATAACCATATGGACCTTAATTGGTTATTAGGCTAAGCATCCACGAGTCTCATTCCTTGAGATTTTAAATTGTGGAGAACGAGAGATGATAGAGTTAGTTATAAGTTTGGTATTCTTTCGTTAACTTATGTGAGTTAATTATGATCTTTTTCTCCCATCACTTGTAAATAAATAATTGCAATAAGTAAGGTCGTACGGTCTGAAAAATTACTTAGCTTCTAGCCCAAGATCGTTTAAAAGTTGCTCGGTATTAATTAGAGTTCATAGCCAAGGCATAACTTATTGAAACGGGACACGAAGATTGGCGAGTCCAAAAAGGCCCTAACAAGGCATGAGGATTCCATTTTGTTGCTAAAGATCCAAGATGATGTGAAGTATCATTATTCCAAAATCAATTTGAAAGATCAAGACGCACGACGAAAAGTAATCACTCCCATAAAGATCATGGAGAAGTCTATCCGAAAAGACCCTAACAAGGTATGAGGATAAATAGATCCAAGTCCGAAAAGCAGGTGGATCGTTGTATATCAAAGTCCCAAATAAGGATTGAAGAAACAATGAAGAAGTCGTGGTCAACATTTGAAGAAAATATCTCAACTACTCCAAGTGAAGATATACACTTTAAACGAAGAGAAGGCCATAATTTCAAGAACGTCTTCTCAAGATTTGAAGTATGAAGTAAATGCCAAATATCGGTCCAAGAAAGGTCTCAAATCGTGAAGCGAGTTATGCCAAGATATGAACTTTATGAGGTCTCGAGAAGCAGTTTTAAAAGATTTTGTCCTTTAGCTAACTATGGATTAGATCGTCCTACTTTATTTTCAGCCCTAATAAACGATTGAAATAAGTCAAAAATGCATCCTCGTGATCATTCAAGACAAAAATAAAATATAAGAGATACACCTAGGAATAAGGGAGTCTAAGTGATTTATTGAACCGCATGAGTAAGTGTTAGTGGTGCTAACTCGTAATTACAATGATCTCGTTTTTAAGCTTGGTATGGGGAACGTGAAACTTGAGGGCGATTAATATTCATGACACCAAAGCCCTAATTCAAGTCTTAGATTTCTTTACGAGTTTTTTCCATCAAATAATTTCAAGTTAATAAATTGTTATCACTTTTGTTTCCTTTAAAGTTTTTATCTTTCCGTCGTAGTAATAATAGTATATCTTAATAAAGGCCGAGATGGATTAATAATGAGAAAAATGTAACTTTATGCTTTAAAATAATGCATTGCATGAGGTCATTGCAATGATCAAGTGCAGGGGATTTAATAAGTGTGTAAACACTTATCCTTTTGCCACTAAAATCAAGAAAAAACAAGACCTAATCATGTGTTTTAGATCGTAAAAGTCAGAATTATGCGTGGTTTTGTGTTTTTGTGTTAAGTAGGTACAAATGATCAAAAGAAGAGCAAACACAGGATTTCACGGTCAAATGTTGAAGAAAAGTCCAAAAAGAGACGAAGACAAAGTCAAAGACCAAAAGTGTGCCCAGGTTCACGAAAACTGGCTAAACCGACACGGTTTTGAAGAAAAGATCAAGAAAGCCAAAATCGATCTCGATTCTTATGGATTTAATCATCTACGAAGATAAATGGGCCAAGTGGGTCCCACATTTGGGAAATGGGTCCAAAAGCCCATTATGGAATATAAATTAATTACCTTGGATTAAAAGGTCAATATTAAAGCCCATTTGGCTAATTAAGCTAAACGGATTGGATGTTGGGCCAAATCCCATTTGAAGATTAAAAAAAAGGAACGAAAAAAAATAAATGGTTTACTTTTGCTTTGCCCGGTCAACTTTACAGTCACACCCACGTTTTATGTTTAAATGTATACTCTACCCACTTTCCTGTCCCCTACACGTGTACCCCATTTCATTTTTCGTTTTACACCTATCAACACCTCACCCCACATTTACATTTAATAAACCCATTTACCCACCACCACACACTTTTATTTTCGATAATAACAAGATACATTCACTGTTACTGTGTTTCTCCCATCTCCCATTTTCACAGCCACCAAAAAAACCCTAGTTACCCTAAATCAAAAAAATTAACCACAAAAAAATGGGGCTTTTGTTAAATCCGTGTAATTCACACGGATGGGAAATAAAACCATGATTTTCGCAGCTCCACCACTGGTGGTCCTCAATCCAACTCCTACGTGGCCTATTGCTTTATTTTGATTGGTTGTGACACCCATTCAATACCAATCCCTCCAATCATATCACACCATGTTGGCAATCCGTGTCAAGATTAGTTTTCATCCGTTTGATTAGAAGAAAAGATAGATAAAGAAGAAAAAAAGAAATCAACGGCTATGATTCAAGACCTTGGGCACCAAGTTTAGGGTTTTCCCTATAAAAACCCCATCTCCAAGATGTAATGATAGCTCTTTTCTTTATTTAATTTTCAGTAAATTAGTTTTAGGTTATTTGTATTTTTAATTTTCCAGTATTTTTAATTTCTTTTAATTAATGAAAAGTTTATTTTAATTAAATTCAGTCTCATTTTAATATTTCTATCAAGATTTAAATTCATCTTTAATCTCTTTTTATCTACTGTTCGTTTATTATTATTATTATTATGAATTAAAAAAAACAAAATAAAATAAAAATAAAGAAGAAAGTGTATAAATAATCTTCCCCACTGGGAGATTTGTAAAAGAAATACTGTTCGGTTTGGTGCATTTGGATCGAAGGTGATTTATTGTTTCAGTTACTTTTGATGTATTTGGTGGGATTCGAGATGATGAAGACGGTGTTTGATTTCGGTTCATAAGGGGGTTCAGCACCACCCTTCGTCACAACGGATTCATCAAAAGGTTCTCCCATTTTTAATTTACTTGTTTCAGTTTGAATTTTAGTTTTATCAGTTTTTATTAATTGTTATTTGATTTGGTTAATGTTTATTTGATTTAAATGTTTTAGTTTAAGATTTATTGAATCTGCTTTAGTCTGGTATTTGATATATCTGTTTGTTTTATTTTATCTGCTTAATTTACTAGATCTGCTTATGTTTTAGTTTTGTTACTTTGCTTGATATTAGTTTCTTAAGTTTTTGTTATATCTGCTTTATGTAGGTTTAAGTAGTATCTGTTCTTTAAATGTGTCTGCATAATTGAATTAAACTTTTAGTTTATTTGTTGATTAAGTCTAGGAACTGCTTATTTGATTTTCATATTTTCTAGTTTTTATTTTGCTTAATCTTTTTGTCTGCTTATTTTTCTCGTCTATTTAGCTTATTTGATTCGTTATAGTGCTTATTGTGCTTATTTGTTATCAGTTTTTGTGTACTTATCTGCATTTTGAGGTATGTTTCTTTTGTATTACTGCACTGCTTAAACTCTCAGGCACACTTAGCCTAAGATTAATCTGTCAAAAAAAAAAATTAGCATAAAAATCTGTCTGTCAGGGGACTCGAACCCCTGACCTCTCGAATACAAGCCAAATGCCCCTACCATTGCTCTAGTCTTATATTTGTGTATTGTTTCGTAGTAGTTCATTAATATAGGTTCAAAATTTGCTGTCAGTTTTATTTAAAGTGATTTACAACAAGTTTTTAGTTTTGTTAATTTTATTTAAAAAGTAATTAAATAGATTTTTCTTTATTCAGTTTTTTTAAAATTAGTTTTAAAAATTTAGATTTAAGTTTTTTTTAAATTCGTTTTTTATTTAAAAGTCTTTATTTTAGTCTTTTGAAAATTAGATTTAAAGTCTTTAAAATAGTTTTTTTAAATAGTATAAAATTAGTTTATCTCAATTAATTAAGTTTTATTTCATTTAAAGTTTTTTTATTTTTAATTAGTTTAAATTAGTTTCAAAAGACTTTTTAGTTTTATTTAAATTAGTTTAAAAAAGTTTTTAATTAAATAGATTTTTAGATTAAAAACCAAAAAGATTTATTTACCAAAAACCAAGTTAAGTCTAACGTTAATTGAAAATCAATTCGAGTGAGTCGAGGAAAAACGAACTTAATTGACAAAATCTTAGTATTATGCCTAAACAAGAAATTAACAAAATCGCACAAGCCTTACAAACTCTTAGTTTGTCAGACTAAGAGCTCATAACAGTTTAGAGAACTTTGGGTCTCAAAAGTTTATAAAATTTGGAAAGCTTTTGATAAAAATGACGTTTAAATGCAAAGGAAATCAAAATGGAGAAAGTAACAACCTTCACAACCTAAACTTATAGCTTATAAGATAAGCTATAAGCTAGCTTATCAAGGTTGGTTCTTCAAAAACTCTACCAAAATTATTTTTTTTTGGAGAAGACTAATTGAATGAGAGAAATTCTAACACAGGAAACTGATATGATGCTAAACGGAACATAAATCTTGAAAAACTATCAAATTCCATTAAATAGTCAAAGAGAAAGCTTTTACAAAAAATTCGGAACAAAAAATATAGAATCTGCTATGCTAGGTATTTATACAATGATGAGGAAGCTACTAGAATTCTGAAACCCTAACTATCATCTTCCCAATCTGTCCTTGAACGAATATTTGAAGATTCCACATTGATGCCATATTTGAATATGAAGTCTTGGTCAAATAGGAGTCTTATGATGGCCTGTTGTAGTACAAGTGATGTTGATGCAATCTGAAGCGTTCACAATTCCTTTGGGAGCAAGAAAATCATCTCATCCGTCCATCTTGTCGAATTTTGGGGAAAGTGGGACAATGACATGAGCAGGGCACCATGTAAATGGACAGCTGGTGGGCGTAGGGACCAATTTTGGGGTTGGGATGGATTGAGGGAAGGGTGTATTAAGGATCTGGAAAGTTTCAAGGGATAACCCTTTGTTTTAAGGTTAATTGAGATTAGGGTTTATAGGGTAAGGGATGTGTAAATATTGGAGTTTGATTAGGATTAAGAGATGGTTAATATGTTTCCCACGTGATTTATGAATAAAATCAGATTCAAAAATCTGATATATTAATAAGGTGAGTGGAATGGTGATGTGGAGGAGGGTAGTGAGTTAGATGGTTGTGATTGGTGGAGTAGGGTGGGGGTGGTGATGTGGCATGTTTTGAATGGTGGACAAAAGTATGGTTGTCTGGGAAAGTTTAGTCCCTATACTCCCAAATTTGTGTCATATTAAGTTTTAACAGCCAAAACTCCTTTTCCTTTGATAATATCTTTGGGGTACTTGTCAAATTTGGCACAAGTCTTGCATAAAGTTTTACCAAGGACTATATATGCATAATTTGCATTCTTCAAGGGCCATTCTTGTAATGTCTTGATGTTTTAGGGACCCAAATGCAATTTTGATGTTTGCAAAGGTATAAAATGCCAAGTCTTCAAACTTGAGGGACCAATCTTGACAAATCTTCAAACTTCAAGGACTTAAATGGAAAATCATGATTCGGGTCCAGTTCTTTGTGCGACTTCATTTCCCGTGTTTGTTTTTGCTTGATTCTTGTAATCTTTTGTTGATTTCACGATATTTGTACCTAAAATACGCAATAAACAAACACAAGCATATTTTGGCGTATTTTATGACATTTTAAGCGTTTTAAGCCTGATTTAGACGATGAGACTATGTATAAATGCAGTCTAATCACTCCCCCATACTAAACCATTACCGTGCCCTCACGCAATGCTAGAATTAAGTATCATAACACTTCCAAAATTCATTTTTAGGTGACATTTATTGAAAATATAAATTTAAATAAACTACTACAGGTGTTTTAGACATAATGTATTGTTTTCATCGCAAAATGGGACGTTTAGGATCATAAAATAAGAACACTTTAATGCTTCATTAGAAATAATTTCGTCGTCCTCGATTTTCACCCAGTTCCATGCTAAGCGCGAAACAAGATCATTGTCATTATAACTTAGTAATGCTAACACTACTCATATGCTCTAATCACGTAATTAAACTCCCTTATTCCTAAGGTGTATCTCTTATATTTTATTTTTTTCCTAATGATCACGAGGATACATCATTGACTTATGCGTGAATAGAGATTAGGTCCAAAAATAAAGTCTTAACGGCGTAACCAAAATAATCGAATTAATAATTCATCCTAATAGACAACGATGTCAAAAAATTAAGTCAACAAAAAGGATCGGTAAACACGATTTTATAACGGTTTTGAACATGAGACTTATTACCATGAATTTTATGACCCACCTCATCATCGGTGGCTTTGATTATCATGGTTTACCTCCATCTTTTATTCAACTCCGCCATGGAGCTTTTATTATGACTTCGGTCTTGCCCTTGTCTTTTATTTAACCTCGCCATGAGGTGTTTATTATGACTTGACGTATATCCTCACGCTAAGGCAGATCTTTAAGGCTTCAAGATTTAAGACATTCACTTCAATTTTGCATAGATTTTTCGGCCTTGTGAGCTTCAAATTTTTGCTTGATTTAGGTGAAGAGGAACTTAATTTATTATTGCGGGAGGCCTTTGATTATTCGGGTTGCCAATAATTCAAAACCGTGACGCTGCGATACCTTAATGTTTTCCCAATTTAATTACATGCAAGCTACTAAAACAAATTAGAAACCAACAATAGAGACTAAACCGCTAAATCAATATTTATTAACAATTTATTATATTAAAGCGTAGGGAGAATAAGAAAATAATTAGGACACATGAGTTTTTGAAAGAATACGAATACTCTACGTTTAGCATAGTAACTTATAATTAACTCTATCATTTCTTGTCCTCAATTTAATGAGACTTGGCCTAATATAGTTAAGGAATCGAAGCTAAGTTCTCAACACGCACGATCGAGTCAAAAATTACTCTTATTCTCACCATCAGAAAACCTACATTCGTGTTTTAAACACTTATGAAAAACAAGAAAAAATTTAAAAATTTGGCCATTTTTAGCCTTATTTTGCATAATTCGATAACAAAAAGATGAAAACTTGATTGCTGATGACGAAAGCAAGGTGAAGTATCTACTCACCCCCCATACTAAAACTAAACATTGTTCTCAATGTTTCGAGTCTAAGGGTGACACACCCCCATACTAGAGACGAAAGTCGAATGCTTAATCTCGAACATGGAAAGGGTAAAACGAATAATATATAATCCATTTATGAATTATGCTAATAAGATAATTGTTAGAACATAAAAGGATATCATCAGATATCGGAATCTCCAAAGGAAACGATCGAAGCTCGAGTGATCCATAAAACGAACTCGAGAGGCTTCAACGATGACGATGAACCTAATGAATCACAATCACAAACAACCATGGAACAAAGGTTGGAAGAGCACAAGTCCCCGCATTACACTATTAGAAAGAAATAATATTTACAAGGATAAGCATGAGAATCCCCCACGAGGTACCTTATTTTTGATAACCGAGTCAAAAGATCGACTCGAATCCCCATATATATGATCATTTAGGGATTATCATGGTTCGGTCATTTTTTGTGGGGCTTACATGATAAACAATGCCCAAAAAGTACATGGACTACTTTAAAAACCCGATAAACGTATAACGGGGTTAAAGATAGCGTTCTTGTTTTTGGATGAAAGACGAAACAACGCTACTCCAACGCAAGCTAAAACCCCAAAGGGGTAGAAGAAAAGAGATGAGAAATAGAAGGGTGGGACAATGGGAGGGGCAACATAATGAGCTTCTCAAGGTAGACTCACACCAAGAAAATAGATATATTTTCATTTATTGCATCGGTGGAAGACCGAGATTTCCCTTTACAAGCAATTCCGGGATCGAATATCTCGTCCTCGATGGAGAAATGTGAGGGAACATAAAGGGCTTCCCCCACACTAGATCCACAAGATGCATCGTCAAAAGGAGTAGACGAGCTGGTAGCACTCAATAAACGTAGTGATGACGGCCTTAGACTTGTAGAAAAATCATTTAAATCAATTTTAAAATCTTTTCCTTTTTCATCGTTCAAAATCTATTTATGAAAACCCGATTTTATGATGTCAAAAATATTTGGCGTTTCTAAGATGATGTTAGGCACACTAAATATTCTCACATTTAAGTCACGGGTGGGGGTGGTGGATTATATAAATTCTCAAAGCGATGGTCAATAAAGAACATCTCCCCCTCGGGGTCAACATATTCGTCATCCTCATGAACGTCGATCTCATCGGTTTCTTCGTCATAGATAGGCTTGTCAAACCAAGGTTTGTCATTCCCCTCGTTGATGATTTTAGAAACTCTCTCGAAGTGATCACTATCAAGCACAAAACCATCATTCTGTTGTGGGGATCGTTGATAAGTTAGATCCTCACGAATGTGGTAAACGTCATTCTCAATTGAGGAGTGTTTATGAGGTAACTCCTCGAGAATGGGACTCGTATCTATAGCGAGAAATTCATCGACCTCCTTAAAGAATTCTTCATCATCACAATTTTGAAACGAAGGAGGATCGATGATATGGTCGTCAACGTTCTCGAATTCTTCATCAAAAATGGGATTATGATGAAAAATAGGTTCGTATACGAAATTCGAGTACGTTGTGAAAGTGTCGTCATTCTCATCATCATAAGAAATTTCGACATGAGATCGTCATCTTCATTTAAAGATTTATCAAACGGTAAATCCTCAAAGATGGATGGTGGATTAGCAAGTATATGCTCGATCTTGTCAAAATCACCATCTTCATCAAAGAAAGTGTCGATGTGAGCAAGTTCTCGAGCGGATTTCTCGAGAGTCACAACCATGGTCTTACGAGCCCTTGGGCTATGCTTAGGTGACATTTTTATGATGGGTCATATTACATTGGGTTGGGCCACTTCCTTAGCCTTAACGGGTTTGGGGCTAGGATTGGGAGGCACTTCAATGGGCTTAGGAGTATGAGCCTAAAAGTCATGGTCCTTCGAAGGTGGTGAAGACAAGTCCATATTTGTCATTGTCGTGATGGCAATAACGCCCCCCTCCAGAATTGGTGGTTCACTTTGTTCGCCGAGTATATCCCAAAATGATTTTTCATCCATAAATTTACGAATACCCTTTTGAATTAAGTAAACGTATTCTAATCATTTAAATCGTCATCTTTAAAACCGTTCATTTTCATTCTTTCAAAACATGCATCTAGCCTCATTTTTTACGCTAAAGTATGAGCTTTGACATTATCAAATTTTGAAATATCGGTTTTAGTAACCTCGGTTTTATCATGATCATTTGAAACTTGGGATCTATTCGCGAAAAAGTCCATTTTATCCTCCCCATATTTCATAGTTAATTTCCCATTGTGAACGTCGATTACGGCTCGAGCCATCGATAAAAAGGGTCGACCTAAAATAATGGGACATTTAAGATCACACTCATAACCGGAAATGACGAAGTCCGCGGGAAAAACAAACTTTCCAATTCTAACATAAACATCCTCGGCTATTCCAAGTGGTTTTAAAGGCGTACAATTTGCTAGCTCGATTGTCATGTTCGTGGAGGTAAGTCTAGGAAATTTCATCAATTTCCAAAGAGAATGAGGCATGAGATTGATGCTAGCACCTAAGTCGGCAAGGGCTAAACACCCTTCAATCTCGGAAAAATCACAAGGTAGTAGAAATTGGCCCGGATCCTCTTCCTTTCTCGACATATGCCTTTTTGGTTTTTTAAGAAAGATCGAAGCACAAGTTTTCTCAAGGGTCACATTAGTGAGGTCGATAAAGCTCTCTTTTTGAACCGTGGATGGAATTTGAGATACACGAGCGTGTGCACCTTTTTCCTTGGTCGCCACGTTCATCCCCTCGACTTTAGAACATGAAGACGTTTTAGAAGTTAAGGGTTGAGAAGAAGTAACAACTCTAAATCCATCAAGGTTTGGGGTAATCACAACGACTTTTTCCACAAGACGAGGTGGCTTTAACATGTTCCTTCCGATTTGGTACGGTGTCAATAGGTAATGAACTCGATGACGCACCCGAAGAGTTGTTCATTATGACGGAAAACATCTTTTTAATGTCGATTTGTCCTTGCTCAATCTTAGTGTTTTGAGTTTTCAACGTGTTGGAAAAGTCGTTTTTCAAAGTACCAATTTGTCCCTCTAATCGTCTCATATTAGCTTCATTCGTTTTCATATATTCTTGAAAATCGTTTGACGAACTATTTTATTTAGAATTAAATTTCCCTTGGTTTTGATCATTTTTTGAAAATTCCCTTGATTACCACTCGAAAAATTGTTTCCTTGATTAGCGTTGTTTTGAAAATTCGAGTTTTGATTGTTGTTGTTATCTTGATTTTGCCAACCTAAATTACGACCTTGATTATAACCTTGATTCGAAAAATTTCCTTGTTGATTACTTCCTTGAAAATTGTTTCGGTTTTGATTTGAAAAATTGTTGCCTTGGTTTTAATTGCCTTGTGATGGACCCGCGTTATTTTGATTTTGAAAATTGTTGTTTCCATTTAACGTGTTTACACTCGACGTTTGGCCATCCGTAGCCGCACACTCGTAATAATTATGAGGTCCACCACACAACGTACATGATGCCTCAACCGCTTTCACCGTAGCGGGAGCGTCTTTCTTTTACATCTCGATTAAGAACGACTTAAACACATTCGTCAACTTATCGAGTTTTGCATCAACCCTCTCAATGTCGCGATTATAATTACTAACATTGGCGCCATTGGAAACACTCGGTGTGTTACGGAGTTGGTAAACCTTGGATCTATTCTCGATAATCATTAACGCGTCTTTCGGAGTTTTACACAAAAAAATGCCACCGGCGGCGGAATTTAACGAATCTTGTTCTTGAAAACTAAGACCGTTATAAAACGTGTCAGTTTGGTGTAACTCATAAAATCCATGCTGAGGACATTTCCTACGCAATTCCTTAAAACGATTGTGGATTTTCTTTTTAGTAATCCGGTGGTCTAGGTGGGTGGTGGAAGGTGGTGGAAGCCATGGATGAGTTGAGAGAGAAAAGGTTGTGTGTGAAAATAAGAAAAGTGTATTGAACAAAAAAGAAACACAAGCAACACCCCTCCTTGGAAGCCTTGGAGGGGTATATATAGTCACACACGACACTTAAACTATACAGCGTTTCCTAGTCTAGTATGTGCGTGTGTGACTATGATAACTAATGGGAATTCTTAAATGTCGTCACATAAAGTGAATTTCCAATAATCTTCCCCCATGGGACGACGTGTAGAATTTCTTACAATATTCTTCCTAACAAATACATAATGATTAAG
The DNA here is from genome assembly GCA_025667525.1 of Glebionis coronaria. NCBI lineage: Eukaryota > Viridiplantae > Streptophyta > Magnoliopsida > Asterales > Asteraceae > Glebionis > Glebionis coronaria. Next base: position 101,643 of record JANFOE010001262.1, on the reverse strand, counting down.
AACAAAATCTTCCATGAAGCGTCTAATGCTGATGAAGTCTTCTGAGGTCTTTGACTTCAAGTCTTCACTTCAAAACGACTCATCTTTAAAGTAACTTGTGGTAGAACGTAATCCATATACTTCTGGTTAAGGAGAAGCTTCTGAATTAACTTCCCCCTAATTCATTCCACATAAACTTGATGTAGAAGCTTTTAAATAGCTTCCCCCTAAACCGACAATCATCGTAAGCAACTTCAAAGCTTTTAATAAAGCTTAGAATGATTAAGCGCACAGTGGAATTTAAAAAGAAAACCCCATCATATAACATGATAATGTTGCTATGAGGGATTGAAAGTTTGGAGCACACCAAGTATATCAACAACTTCTCATCTTACGCTTGAATAATTCTTCTGAATTTTTCTTCCCCCTGAGAGTTCAAGTTATGCATACTAGAAAGAATCAAGACATTTCTTCCCCCACATAGTTGAAGAAAATAAATCAATCCCAAGTATTAAGCTCAAATACTGAAGTAGACACTTTATCCCATTCATGAAGTTGACATCGTAACACCAGAGTCAATTAAGTCCCGGAAATGCACATATCTTCTTCCGGAGATGCACCAAAGTCAATTAAGTCCCGGAAATGCATATCTCTCCATATAGGATAATGATGATGAATAATTGCAACATCAAAACAATTAAACATCGAATCAGTAGTGTACCATTTAGATATTTATAACGCCACGAGTTAAAACACTGATTTTATCTGTGGTTATGACAAATCTTCCCGGAATGTCTTCAAATCAAAGGTATGAAGTTCAACACGTGTACTCGTTGTGCGTTCAATGTGTCTTCTTCTTCCCCCTTGATGGTTTCGAAACTCGGAACCAGCAATAAATCGTGCGCACATGTACCTGAAATCTCGTGAGAATAATAAATAAGATGAATTATATCTTTTGTGAGAATCAGCTGCTGATCGAAATTCTCTACTCATAAACTCTCCATGGCCATCTTACCAACCCCTTGTAAGCAATTTGAAGTGACCACTGATAGAATGAACCAGATACATCAAACATGAAACTAAATAAGAATCCTTCGATCTTGTGACTTAAGCTTGCACTATTGTTGAATGAGGAACGGTAGAGAAATATCTAAGTACCCAATGCATCACTAAAGAAGTCTATAAGCACAACACCTCTTGAAATTATCCACGTCGACTAAGCGCGTGACACTGGGTACAACAATGTAACCCCTTTAAGTGATAGTTATCCGAGTCATCAACCAACCACCCCGAACCCGGAAACTAGATAAGCAAGTCTTCATTCTAAGATTAAGCTCGAGCAAGGTATCTTCTAAGATAAAATAAGTTCACGCCTTCGAAAAATCCTTCTTAAACTTCACATAATTAATACCCGATCAAAAATCCGTAGCCACTAAACATATAGCCAATTTTTTTTCTCGGTCTCGTCAAATAAATCTTGTCACATTGTCACAACTTTTTGTCTCGTTTAAACCCGAATTTAATAATTATACCAATAATTTAGCCAAATTTTGTTATACTTTGAAAACAAATTCTGTTATCATTTAGCCAAATTTTGTTATAAAAAATTTTGTCACGGTCCAAATATCACACTTTAAGGCCCGTCTTGTGAATTAATAAGCATTGCAGCCTAATAACAGTCCACATAATCCATTGTCCATATCACGTGCCAATAACCAAATCCAATAACTAGTTTAGCTACATTTGGTCCATATCCTAATTAGAACCCGGTCTAAGAGACATATAACATTCGGTTCATACCAATAATTAAGGGTATAAAATACCCACCAAACCCTAAACATACTCACCATTTAACAGATGAACCTAATCACTTTACCTAGAAACATCCGCCCCCCAAACTCATCTCATCCCCTCCACATCATAACCCCATCTTATCTTTATCTCAAAACCTCTTCAATCAATCAGAAATAGACTTCATCCCGTCTATCTTATCCCTAATCTTAATCAATCTCAATACAAACACAAATATTCATGTGTTGCTTGAATCTCTCTGTCACACAAAAACTCAAACCCATGAATACCTCTAACTGAAAACATTCAATTATAATCCATCAATCATTCTTGACGATAATCCTATGTTTGAATCATTGAACAAATAATATATGACGTTGACAGAGGCTTCAAGATCATCTAATGATCTCGGGTAAGGTGGAAATTAATTGCATGTTGGTTTTGGTCTGGTTAAATCGTAACCAAGATATGGATTATAACAGATTGTTGTTATAAATCCTTGATGGATTTCGTATATGAAAAGTTGTTAACCAAACACGGATCAGTGAAGAAAAATTAATTCGTGAATAGATCTTATTAGATCTTGACTTGCATGAGCAACCACGAAAAAATTAATCTGAGATCTAAAAAAATTAAGTTTTGAGTCATGTTCTGATTTAGATGGGTTAGGTGACGATGGGACTAGGATAGAAAGAATTGGAGATATTATGGATATAAAAGGTTGGTGCAGGCAGTTTGAGTTTGATTTTGGTCTCGACAGATTTGTTAAACTTGTTTCAAAGTTTTTCTTTTAAACAGCATCCTAAAGTCCAAAAATTGAAGCCATCGCAATGATTTTATAGTTCTCCATCGCAATAAATTAATTAAAACCCATCTCAATGAAAAATGAGTCATCGCAATATTTTCAAAACATTGCATCGCAATATTTCTATTAACTGACCATCGGAATGTTTCAAAAACAATTTGGCAGCATAACGTCTTAATATGCCATTGCGATAGGTCAAACCACGCATCGCAATGTGACTCATCGAAATGATTCCCATCGCAATAGATAGGTCAAACCCATCGGAATGTGTCAAAAAAACCCATCGCAATCTATGCGATCGAAAGAGCCATCGGAATGCAAGCATCGGAATGCATGCGTCAGATAGTGCCATCTGAAAAGGTGCCATCGCAAAGGGTTTTTGACCAAACTTGACCTTACCGAAAAATACTAGATCTAATGATTTATGGGCATGTTATCTTCATCTTCATTTTCAAGAATTAAAAAATAGTACTATTTAAACCTAGAAATAAAACTGAATAAGAGACTGAACCCATGAATCTTGAAAGAAGAGAAAGAAAAAACAACTCATTTGACCATAAATGACACTTGACCAAAGATATTGATCACAATGACCAAAACTGACAGAATACACAATAAGATATGTTTGACCAAGCTGTAGCCAAGTGACAAGAAATGTTAAGACTGCCGTGACAAAAAATATGTGAAGACTGTTTGTACTAAACAAACCTTCGTGACACAAAGAATAGTTTTATGACAGATCTTGACCAAGAAAAAAATAGACCACCAAATCGAAAACAAAAACACGATCCAAGGATTGAACCGATGCTCTGATGCCAATTGTGGATTTGCTTTTTAGTAATCCGGTGGTCTAGGTGGGTGGTGGAAGGTGGTGGAAGCCATGGATGAGTTGAGAGAGAAAAGGTTGTGTGTGAAAATAAGAAAGTGTATTAAACAAAAAAGAAACACAAGCAACACCCGTCCTTGGAAGCCTTGGAGGGTTATATACACGACACTTAAACTATAAAGCGTTTCCTAGTCTAGTCTATGCGTGTGTGACTATGATAACTAATGAGAATTCTTAAATGTCATCACATAAAGTGAATTTCCAACAACGATCACACGCGTCCCTAAACGATTCATTCGACTTTTGTTCGAACCTCGTGATCTCGTTTTTTAAAAACGTGGTCTTAGACGGCGGAAAGAAATGATTAACGAACTCGGAAAAGAGATCCTTCCACGTAATTATGAAATTAGGTGGCTCTTTCTCGTACCAATCCTTGGTGGCACCATCGAGCGAGTACGGAAAAAGCATAAGCTTGACGAAATCGGTGTCAACGTTCTTAAACTTGCGTGTGGCTAAATAACGATCAAAATTCCGAATGTGATCGTGAGGATTATCCCCCTCACGACCTCGAAACTTTGTTGCTTGAATTAACGATACCATTCCGCTCTTAATCTCAAAATTCTCCGCTTCGATAGCGGGAATTACGATAGCATCTCCATAACCCTTGGTGGGCGCTTGGATCAATTCCATCATCGAACGATTTTCGGCCATCTCGTCTACGGTTTGGACAACGATATTAGGAACGTCGGTTTCTAAATCACGTCTTCGTTGTCGATTCCTTCGATTTCGATTGCGTCGATTCGAAGCGTTGCTAGAATTCGTATAGTCCTTCGATCGAGTGCGCATGCACTAACTGTAGAATGGGGGTAGCAAAGAAGATTCTTTTTGGGGTTTTTCGTTTTTTCAAATTTTTTGGTTTTTTATTGTTTTTTAATTTTTGGATTTTCGGTGTATTACATAGACTCAAATCTACAAATCTCTCCTCGAATCAATTTCTCGATTAAAGGAGCCTCAAGGAATGAAAACGATCACGTTGAGTGAACGTCTTCGATGACTTAAGAACGTTGGTGGAACACCAAAACGTTCAAGAGGGTTTAATCTTTGAAACCAAGAAAATATAAAGGATAGGTAGATAATACTTTGGTTGGCGAACCCTCGATTAGCCCTTTTTCTCAAAACACGCACAAGCAAGCGGAGGAAACGAGGCGGCCCTAAGCACTTAAGAGCCTTTTTCCTTTAGGTCGTGAAATACAACCGCCTTATACCCACCTTATTGTTTGTGTCAATCAAAATTAAGCCTTTCAAAAGTAATTATCTATTTTTCCTTTTTCCATTTTTTTGGATTCGAATACAATAATTGAGTGATGAAATCCCAATTAAGGTTGCGTTTTCACGCTTCTGGAGATATTGTAAATTTATTGTGATACGTAATACAATATATTAATAATATTCGCAAAGAAAAATGAAAATGAATACTAGCATATCTACAATATAGTAAAAAGATTGTTATGTGTTAATTGAAGAACAATTAACACAATTTATTTGGCTATTTATAATATAGTAGAAAAAATAACAAACGAGTGTACGATATTTATGCTTTTCAAAAATGAAAAGCAAAAACGCATTACTCACACAAATACGATATATAAGGCACTAAAAACACCTCCCCGGTAGCGGCGCCAAAATTAATGTAGGTAAAAATACGCTTTTAGGAAAAAAAACATATATGCGGCAAGTATTAAACGTTCACGTTTAGGAAAACGCGAATGCTCGATAAAGCGAGTTCGTTCTCGAAGGAGGTGTGTGTATTATGAGCCAATAAATAAAATCAAGTTTAGATTAGTGACGTTTTTGGGTGAGAAATATTTATAAATAAAGACGATTTACGCTAAAAATTACTCTACGACGGTAAAAACGTAAAATCGTAATATTCGACGAAAAATCAAACTCAACTAAAAATTACCAAAATTTTAAACTAAGTTCAGAAAAATCTAATTAAACCAAAAATGAAAACCAAAATTTCCAAAAGCTTTTTATTAATTTATATTAAATTTTAAAGTATAATAAAAAACTCAAAAATAAATAAAATTAATAAAAAGTGAAAATGAAAACTTTATGTTTTGTAAACCTAGATTATACTAATTTAAGACTAAATAGTATTTTTCTAAAATTTTTAAAACTAATTTTCTATTTTTAATTAACTAAATATACTTTTAAAATGAAAATAATGATAAAAAATAATAAAATAATGAGAAAAATAATTTTACTTTTTCAAAAATCCTATTTAACTTAACTAAATAGTAGAAAATTGAAAAAAAATTGAAAAAAGTGAATTTATGCCTAATAAGACAAAATCAGGAATATTAAAACCTAATTTTAAATTAAATTAATGCTAAAAAATAATAAAATAAACAGAAAAATAAAATTAACTTTTCTAAAAATAGTAGAATAAATAACTGATCATGGGAAAATTAAAAAAATCAAGAAAAGACTAACTTTAAGGCAGTAAAGACAAAAAACAGAAAAGCTGATAGTGACTTGTTATGGTTTCTTGTCTGCTAGTGGAGCAGTGGCAAGATTAAGGCTAGCAGTGGGAACCTTGTTCCCACTGACCTATCACAGAAAACGATTTTGCTTGTTTTTTGAGCTTGTTTGTGGATGGTTTTGGGCAACAAAGGCACCCCCACACTCAGTGGAGTATGAGGAGTCAATAATAAGCAAAAAACTCAATAATCAAACACAAGCAAAGCACCAATCAATCAAAATCAGTAAGTGTTGAACAAAGTAAGAGGTCTGGTAGTATCTGGGCTAGTTTGTGAGCTATGAGTGGTGTATTGACCACCCAAAACCTACAAAACCTAAGCAACCAAATCATGCACAAGTAAACTACCCTATGTTCTATTTGTGCACCAAAAGTTAAAACACAAAACCAAGAATTGACACCCTAAATGCCTACTGGTGTGTTTGACAAGTGGGTGGAAGGTGACCTACTGGTTCACTTGGTAAACTGGTGACTTTTAGCCTAGCAGAACTTGACACACAACACACCAATTCACAAAATGACTCAACACAGCCCTATATACCTATGTTATCTAACTGACTACAAAAATCCAAAACACAAAACTCAAAATTCAAGATTCTACTACCTATTGTTGATTTAGGTAGTTTGTATGCAAATTTTTTAGGAGAACATGAATTTTCTATATTTAAAGACTACCACTTAGAGTAATCATACAACCTGTTTAGACTAACTTAACAAAGAGTGTGTAGGCAATGAACATCAATACTTGTGACACCCAAGTCCTAAACATGCATATACCAAACACCCTGATATTTTAGAAAATAACAATTAACAAAACTTAATTCAGCAAATTAACTCTAAAAGATCCTAGGTCTAGCAAAATATGAAAGCAACCATCAAATAACATCTAAACTAAGCAAATTACACTAAACGCATACTAACTCATAATCTAACACATAAATCCATAAATCACTTAAACACAAATTTTTGAGGTTTCAAGCCACTTACTGTGTTCAGCTTAGTTCAAGCCAAACAAAAAGTTGCTGATGCCTTCTCAGTGGGATGTATTTTGGATGAATGATAGGATATGATAAGCTATGAGTGTGTAGAGAATGGACAACTGCCGTCAAAGTTATCACAAGGCTACAACAGCCAAGTGATAGTTATGCTCTTTATGGAACCTATAGAGAAAACACACAAACCAAACTACAAGCAGTCAAAAATTGCTCACAAGCTTGATTGTCATTCGAGCTTGTGAGAGCTTTTGCTACAGTTAGTGTAATGAAAAGATAAAAAAATGAAGGATTTTGAAAGATCTTTGAGAACAAAAAATTTGCAAATAAATAGTGCCTAAACAAGAAATTAACAAAATCGCACAAGCCTTACAAACTCTTAGTTATTCAGACTAAGAGCTCGTAACAGTTTAGAGAACTTTGGGTCTCAAAAGTTTATAAAATTTGGAAAGCTTTTGATAAAAATGAAGTTTAAATGCAAAGGAAATCAAAAATGTAGAAAGTAACAACCTTCACAACCTAAACTTATAGCTTATAAGATAAGCTATAAGTTAGCTTATCAAGGTTGGTTCTTCAAAAACTCTACCAAAATATTTTTTTGGAGAAGACTAATTGAATGAGAGAAACTCTAACACAAGAAACTGATATTATATAAACGGAACATAAATCTTGAAAAACTATCAAATTCTATTAAATAGTTAAAGAGAAAGCTTTTACAAAAATTTGGAACAAAAAATATACAATCTGCTATGCTAGGTATTTATACAATGATGAGGAAGCTACTATAATTCTAAAACCCTAACTATCATCTTCCCAATCTGTCCTTGAACGAATATTTGAAGAATCCACATTGATGCCATATTTGAATATGAAGTCTTGGTCAAATAGGAGTCTTGTGATGGTCTGCTGTTATACCAGTGATGTTGATGCAATCTGAAGCGTTCATCTTGTCGAATCTTGGGGAAAGTGGGACAATGACATGAGCAGGACACCATGTAAGTGGACAGCTGGTGGGGGTAGGGACTAATTTTGGGGTTAGGATGGATTAAGGGAAGGGTGTATTAAGGATCTGGAAAGTTTCAAGGGATAACCCTTTGTTTTAAGGTTAATTGAGATTAGGGTTTATAGGGGAAGGGATTGGTAAATATTGGAGTTTGATTAGGATTAGGGGATGTTTAATATGTTTCCCACGTGATTTATGAATATAATCAGATTCAAAAATCTGATATATTAATAAGGTGAGTGGAATGGTGATGTGGAGGAGGGTGGTGAGTTGGATGGCTGTGATTGGTGGAGTGGGGGTGGGGGTGGTGATGTGGCAGGTTGTGAATGGTGGACAAAAGTATGGTTGTCTGGGCAAGTTTAGTCCTTATACTCCCAAATTTGTGTCATATTAAGTTTTAACAGCCAAAACTCCTTTTCCTTTGATAATATCTTTGGGGTACTTGTCAAATTTCCCACAAGTCTTGCATAAAGTTTTACCAAGGACTATAAAGGCATAATTTGCATTCTTCAAGGGCCATTCTTGTAATGTCTTGATATTTTAGGGACCCAAATACAATTTATAAGTTTTGCAAGGGTATAAAATGCCAAGTCTTCAAACTTGAGGGACCAATCTTGACAAATCTTCAAATTTCAAGGACTTCAATAGAAAATCATGATTCGGGTCTGGTTCTTTGTGCGGCTTCGTTTCCCGTGTTCGTTTTTGCTTGATTCTTGTAATCTTTTGTTGATTGCACGATATCCGTACCGAAAATACACAATGAACAAACAGAAGCATATTTTAGGGTATTTTATGACATTTTTAAGCGTTTTAAGCCCGATTTGGACGATGAGACTATGTATAAATGCAGTCTTATCAAGTAGATTGATATTGGAAGGGTTAGCGTGAGAGCTCAAAGTTAGTGATCATGAGTAAGGAAAGTCTCGTCTAGAGAAAGTTGGAAGCAGTCAGCTTATTGGAACATAAATTGTTCAGGAAACTACTGATGTGATAACAATGCTTAAGGAGAAAATGAAGACGGCAAGAGACCGACAAACGATCTATGCTGACAAGAGGCGTAAACGTTGGAGTTTGGTGTTAGAGAAAAGTTATGCTAAAGGTTTCACCATGGAAAGAGGTGATGCGGTTTAGGAGGAAAGAAGAAGTAGAGGAGGTAGAGGAAGTTTTCTATGATTACAAGATGTAGTTATTGAGCTTAGGGAGTAAATATTGGGACGAGATTTCTATTAGGAGGAAGTGATGTGACAATCCTAGATTTTTGAGATTTTCCCATTTGTGACTGTTTGACTTTGATTATGTGCTTAGTGTGCGTTTATGTGCAATATGTTTATATTTGAGCCTTAGATTGGATGTTAGACATCTATATGTGTAACATGATTATCACTTTATAGTCCATTACTTAAACTTGTTTTCTTCGACTTAATTACAGCGGTTGACAAGGTTTCTTAAGATGTTTTGATAGCTAAACCTATGTTCTCACCAACTTTATGTTGACAGATTTTAGTGTCATTTTCAGGTGATAATGTGGTTAAGCGTGAGAATAAAAGTGGCTAGGACTTGAGTTGCTATAGGATTGCATTTAGGAGGAGATCCCATTTCCACTTAGTTTTCTTTCTGTTTATTTGCATAAGTGGTACTATGAACCTATATGTTGATGTTTGTTTTATTTGTTTGTCTTTGGTAAGAGGTGGAAGTTTTACCGACTTGCCTAGACTCCTGCATTGTTGAGATATTGTCATGACATTTGTGTAACCTTTCATGATATTTTAATTTCATTTATTTCTCTCTATAGACACGCTATTGTTGTGATGATATCCATAGCTCATGCCCTATATCCCGCCATGGTGGGGTGTGACAGAATGGTATCAAAGACAATAGTTATAGAGAATTAGGTTTCCTTGCCTAGTCTATAGCTTAAGGGTCCCTGCATATAGGCGTCATAGGAGTACATGTGCATTATAGTATATGGTGATTAAACGCTACTTCGGAAATCACGGTTACCAAAAAAAAATTGTCTATGTTGGTTCTGCTGGATTACGAGTTTATGTGTTTCATGCGTTGTCTATGTTATTTTAATACATGGAATTTTGGATCTTATTTTATGTTATGGTTATGTGCTTATGTGTGTTGATGGATTTATGTGTTATGTGTAGTATTAATTTCTTATAAGTGTCATCATAGGAGGGAGTGCATTGGGGAAAGGATAATTGTATAAGTATGTATCCTCGTGAAACATTCAAGACAATATAAAATATAAGAGATACAACTTAGGAATAATGGGAGGATAAGTACGTGATTAGGGCATATGAGTAGTGTTAGCATTACTAACTTATAATGACAATGATCTCGTTGCACGCTTGGCATGGAATTAGGGTGAAAATCGAGGACGATGAAATTATTTCTAACGAAGCATTCACGTGTTCTTATTCTATGAACCTAAACGTCCCATTTTGCGATGAAAATCATACATTATGTCTAAAACGCAAGTAGTAGTAGCAATCGTAGTAGTGTAGCTAGTTTATCATTCAATAAAGTGAATAAAAATGAATTTTGGAGGTGCTACGATACTTTATTCTAGCATTGCGTGAGGGCACGGCAATGGTTTAGTATGGGGGAGTGATGAGACTGCTTTTATACATAGTCTCATCGTCCAAATTGGCCTTAAAATGCATTAAATATCATCAAAATACCCATATATATGCTTGTGTTTGTTGCTTATGTATTTTAGGTACGGATATTGAGAAAATGACAAAAGATCACAAGAATCATACAAAAACGAACATGGGAAACGAAGCCGCACAATGAACCAAGCCCTAATGAAGACTTTCCCAAGATCAACCCTTGAAGATTTGAAGAATTATGAAGAAGGGTCCTCCAATATGGAAGAATTGACACTTTATACCCTTGTATCTTCATAATTACAAGTTTGGTCCCTAAAGTTTGTCAAAATTACAAAAAGGGACCCTCAACTTTCAACATTTGGCAAAAATGGTCCCTCATCAAACATGACTTGGCAAATTCAGTCCTCCAAAACATCAATTATACAAGTCAAGACCATTATCCATCATCAAAATGCCAAATCAGCCCTTGAAGAATTCAAAAATGGCAAGAATTACCCCTGAATTCACTTTGTAAAAGTTTTTGGGCCAAAAATGCAAAGTTGCAAAAGTTGATAAGGCTAAATTGGGCGTTGATAGCTTTTTAAAGTGAAAAGACAAGAGTTGCAAAGACAAGGGGGTAAAAGGGGCCAGACATGATTGTTACCTTAACCAGTGAGGGGGTGACACGTGCCCCACTCACCAAAACCCACCAATCCCCTTTCACCATTCCTCCATGTCACCTTCCACTAAAAACCGGATATAACTAATCTTTGATTAGTTTAATATTTGGCGCCTAACATGATTTTTAAAACCCAAAACAGATTAAACACTTGTTCTTAGTGTTCTTGATACGAATTGGGGATTATTGATTAAGTAAAAATTAAGCATCCATCACCTCCAGAATTATGATTAAGCAAAAATTAAGAATCCCAACCTTAAACTTGGACACCTCATCACCCCATTTGTCTCCTTGTGACTCCCCTGCTCTACACTCATGCATACTGCCAAAAGATGGCAGCAATCCAACGTTGGAGAATTCAGCTTACATTCTAAGCTTGTTACAAGCCTTTGGATCACCTTTTTGATGCCAGCTATCACTACACAACAAGAATCAGTCACATGATTCTCCAAGACATTCAAACTTCACAAGGGCAATTTTGGAAGTTCAAGACTAGGGTTTTACTTATTTATCAGCTTTCTAGATACATTGTAAGGCTATATATAAAGCCATAGAGCCTCACTTAGACGTTTGCTTTTGGTTTTTCCTTTGTTCAAGCACTTGTAAATCCCTTTTTAGTTTTATGAATTTGAGTTAAGTGTTTTGAAGAAAGACCAAGTGCCATCTTATTTCTGCTTGTTTATGTTTATTGCTTACTGAATTTGAAGTTTAAAACCTGTTTTCAAAAGAGGAGTGTGCAAAAGTTTGCACATTTTCTTCATTTTCTTGATATTTTGCTAAGTTCTTGTTTCTATCTTGGAATTCTTGGGTTATAGGGCTGATCATAGCATCCTAATTGTGTTGATTAAGGTGTGGTGAGGCTTATAACTTGGGGATAATCAAGTGTGGGGTAACAAGGTTGCATTAATCAAGATTTTCCAAATTTCTGATTTTTATACTTGTGCTTCTAACCTTGTTGATTCTTAGCAGGGGTGTTATTGGAAGCTTGTACTTGTTCTTGCTAGTACATAAGCTCATAAATTCGTGGGTGTGGATGTACATCCATGAGGTTTGCATACTCAATCCTAAAATCTGCTTAAATTCATGATTTTTGGTGATATTTGTATGTGGCTTGTGTTCTTGTGAATTTTGTGGCTTAAATCTGCTTGAATATGTTAATCTTACTTGTTATTGTGTTAATTGATGCTTGGGTGGCCTTAAATCTCACTTTGCCTTTGAAAAATTTGATTTTGAAAAGATTAAGGGGTGTTTGGGTCTATCTGTTTGTACTTGTAACTTGCTATTGTGTTGTTGGATTGTGTTGTTTATGCTTGGTATATGATATATACTTGGTTGAGAGTGTTTTACTGCAAGTTTTTGGGTTTGAAGCCTTGAATCAAACAATCTGCTATATAATCTTTGTTACTGCCTGTTTTGACCTAGGATTTTGGGAACACTTAGTGTGTATGCATGCTTAGGGCTAAAAGTGGTTTAAACAAAGTTATTGTAACCTGTTTGAAAGATTTGATGTGTTGAATCTGGCTTGAGTGTCAAATACATCAGCAAAGTAGAAAACTGCATGTGTTAGTGTTCATCAGTAACATTTATTGGCTTGAATCTTGCTTAATTCTTTGAATCATTGCATGAAACCTGTTTAAACTTGCTTATTGGAGTTTATAATAGCTTGTGTATGCATTTGGTTGAATTTGGCTGGCTGGTTATTGCTAAAACTGCTTATTTGTGCTCAACTGCTTAAGTGTTCATGTCTGTATCATATCTGGTGATTAATTGATTAAACTGTATCAATTGGGTGTTTGTGATTGTGATATTTTGATTGTTATTGACTCCTTTTGATCCAAAGATCATTTGGGTGCCTTTGTGTAATCTGAATCTCCAAAAAAGTCACTAAAGACAAAAAGTCAAACAAGTCAAGCAGTGGAAAAAGTTTCCACTGCTCAACACCCAAAACTAGCCCCTGCTAGTGTAATTTTGAACTCAGCTTATCAATAAGCTATTTAGCTTATTCAGACTTGCAACAACTTATTTTTTGTGATAGGTCTTCATTATTTGACCCATTTAAGTAGACTGGAGCTTATTGGACTTTGACTTTGACTTTTTACTAGGAAACCAACTTATTTGACTTTTACATAAGTGCTTATTTGCTTTTTCCAGCTTATTGAGTCAACTTATTTGAAAACTCTTTGTTGATTTTGCTTAATTAAGTCATTTAGAAGCTATAGAAACTTGAATCAGCACTTGGGGTGGCCTAGAACTCAAAAACGACTATTTTGTCGTTTTCTGTAGATTGCTTATTGCATTTTCAGGCTTATTCCTTGGGCTTATTTCAAATTTCTTCTTGTAGAAGTCTTATTTAGGTCAAAAGAAGCTTGTGTGTCAAATTTTAGCTTATGGCATTGGCTTAGAGCTTAATGGGCCAAAAAGCCTATTAAGAATAAGCTGCTTGTTATAAGCTAGCTTATTTCACATTTTCAGCTTTTGGGCCTTTGGAAAAAGTTGTTTAAAATCAAATTTTGAGTCAACCTGTGCTTTTTGGGCTTATTTTGAACACTTTTTGTTATTGGGCCCAAATTTGGCCCAATAAGGTACTGTTTTGGGTTTAGCCCATTTTCTAGGCCCATTAAGGGTATTTAGGTCATTTCACTTTCATTTCTGAGTTATTTAGGTTAAATTAAGCTAGTTTGCAAGTTTTTAGAATTTTTTATGATTTTTGGATTTTTAATATTATTTTAATATTATTTTATTATTAAAAATTAAAAGTCTGATTTTCTAAGTTTTTATATTTTTCCTAAGTTCTAAACACTTAATTAGGATTTTTGCAACTTTCCAGATATTTTTAGAGTCTTTTAATTAATTTCTAGAATTAATTTAAGTTTTAATTGATTTTAGTAGTTTTTAATTGTTTAAAAATAGTTTTTAGTTGTTTTAAAATTTTTGAAAAATACTTTTTAGCTTAATTAGTGTATTTTGAGGTTTACAAACTTTAAAATCTTGTTTAGGGCTTTTTAATAATTAATTTTGATTTTTAGGGCTTTAATTAGCATTAAAAAGTCATTGTCTAATTAATTAAAAGGTTTTAGCAAGTTTGGATTTTTTGTAAACTCTTAGAATATTATTGTGGATTTTCGGTAATTTTTAGGAATTTTTAGGTTAAAATTTTAATTTTAGTGCTTTTTACAAGTTTACGTGTACACCTTTTTCGACTTAGTTTAATCCGTCTTCGTAACCGTCATTCTCTTCTAATCTCATTTCTATTTTTCTTTCTCAACAATATAATCACAAATCTAATCCAATTCATTACACACATAACACACTAGCCTCCTTGAGAACGAACTCATTTTAGGGTCATTTACACACGGTTTTCCTAAATCGTCGTGCTTACCCTATTTGCTCTTTTTTTTAAAGAGTAGCAAAAACTCAACTATCAGGAGACTTGGGAATGATTTATATTGGGTTTACCTGGGAGTTACAAGGGATTTTATGAGATAACTTACTTGTTAAGAATTTTGGTTAGCAAGGGACACTAGAGGACTGTTATGTCTATCTTGCATAAGCAAGTGTGTATAACTGGACAGTGCTTGCCGCCGTATAATAATTTTCAGTTTATAGGTTATCTTCACTAGGATAAATTACTTTGTTAAGGTCCTTTTTCATTTTTATTACTTTTATTTTTAGACTCTGACAAATATTTTTCCAAGCGTTGTTGTGACCAATTTAAACGTTGACATGGCTTTTGCAAACGTTGACAAGAATATATCCGTTGGGCGTTGATGGGTTATTTTTTACCGTTGACACTCATTGGGACCTACCCAGTTGTTATTTTTGACGAATTTTGGGGCCGTAATTTTGGGAGTAGATAACTTTTCATTAATGCACAAGATAACTTATTTTCTTTTCAATATTTTCATCATTATATTTTGAAAATACTTGTCTTATTTTTGACCAATCACATGTGCCTATCTCTCCTATATATTTGGCTCCTATTTTTAAACAGGGTTCTCTCATATTCTTGTCTAACACTTTTTCTCCTATAATTCATCTTTCATCCATTTTTCACAAACAACTTTCTTCAACAATGGCACCAAAGTTTAAACCAAGTGACTTGGTATTGGGATTCAGGAGTCAGCACAACATGATTGCCTATTTGGAGGCTGATGATACTTTGTTTCCACAATACACTCAGATGGTGGCGTATTTGTATGCATCTCCGCTTAGGTATGCACTTTCTCATGCTCCTCTCATCCCTGTCACTCATATTAAACAGTTTTGGAACAATGTTAGTTCCTCAACGCTTAATAATGTGACTACATTAACAGCTATTGTTCATGGGCGTTCTTGGGTGGTTACTGAAGCCTTGGTTCACTAGGCTTTGCATCTTAATGATGCAGGTGGTATAACCACTCTCCCCATTAATGAAATAGAACAAGGACTTCGGGCTTTGGGGTATCCATTCCCTTATGAGGGTACTTTAAATAAATATCATAAACAAGAATTTCCCCCAGCCTGGAAGTACCTCATACATGTCATCCTTCAATGTTTGATTCCCAAATGTACTGCACATGATGAAATTAACAGATCTATTGCTAGTGCAATTGTGTGCATTACAAATGGGCAAAAGTATAATTTTTCTAAACTGATTTTTGATGGTATGTGTAAAACAAGGGGAATAAGATGACTTTGGCTTATCCCAGATTTTTACAAACGGTTTTTGATGAAAAAAGATACTGCATAGGGATCATGATGATTTTTATGAGATCCCTATGCAAAAGAAAGCTATTTTCAGTAAGATGAACTCACCCCCTCACAGAGACTTACCCCTCACCCAAGCTATGCTTGCTATTTTCGCAGCAGCACAACCTCAACCAGACCCACAACCACAACTTGAGCCAATACCAGAACCGTTACCTTCACCTCAACACATGGAAATTGACCAAGAATCCTTCAACGTTGACACATTAAATGTTGGCGTTGACGCTAGTATTCCAAACGTTGACACTTTTCCTTCACAGACCCAAACACCCCTTAACCTTCAATCTACCACCTAATCCACATCATCTTCTACACCCCTGAATATAGGTTGCAAAAATGCCCAAGGACTACTGGAGTGTTCTCCTCTAGTGGTCCTAGCCACGTTGCAGAGAGAACCACCACCACAAGTGTGGTTGGTGCTATGGATGAGGCTGGGACTATTGGTAATCGCTTAGATGCAGGCCAAGCCAGTCCTAACATCTTTAAGACCTCATCTATGCCTCATGACTCTACTTTGGGAGGTCAAATACCCATTCTAGAGGAGGGAAGATTGGAACCATACACAATGATGGGATTGACGGCTGTCTGCACTAGCTTGCAAATGCAAAATGCATACCTGGTACAAACAGTGAGTACACAAGGCCTTGAACTCAAGCAATTGAGGGAGAGGATTGTTATTTTGGAGGATGCTAACACTAGGCGTGGTATGGAGGAATCTTCCAAAGGGGAGGATGAGCAGATCCATGTGAGTGACAAAGGCTCACATGATGGAAAATCTTTGGGTGTTGCTGAAGCCCTCACTGAATTGAAAAAGCAACCAGGTTTTGATACATCTTTGGTTACTCCTACAAACTTGAACTTGTCTTTTACAGCAATGATGGAGCAGTTCACAAGAAGCGCTGAGACAAGTAAGGTGAGCGTTGATAAACAAATCTTGGACGTTGACACACCAAGCGCTGACAAGAGTAAGTTGGGCGCTGACACACAGAATTTGAGCGTTGACAGACCTACATATATGGTTGATGTATTCCAGTCATCAGCTATAATCAAGGAAGTGTCTTCACAGGTACCATCATCATCTTTACCCATCATTGATCTATTAGATAAGGGTAAAGGAATCATGGTAGAAACAAAAGTTCCAAAGGATGCAGCTCAAGTAGAGTTTGATTCAAAGTTGGCTGCACAACTTGTGGAACAAGAAATGAAGAAGGTTGGTGAATCACCATTTGTTGTTACTTCTGAGGAACAAGAAGGAAGTGATGAAGGGAGTTCAGATTCGAGTGTTATGATCATTGAACAACCAGAAAGACTTGAATATGGTGATGAGTTGGCAAGAGAGAAGCTTATAGAGTTAAAATTGCAGGTAGATTATGATATGCCAGAAGTTGCTCAGATGTACCATGCTTGGGAGAATAGGATTATGGAGAATCCAGATTTGACAATTTCAGACCAAATTTGGGGATTGGATATTCTTCTAAGAGTTCAAAGAGACTGCAAGGTAATTCTGAAGCATAAAGCTAGCAATGTTTTCTCACTACTGAAGAGGGATAGAAGGGAGTTTTACAACATGTTACTCAGATGTCATGGAACTGGACGGACCTTCAAGAAATTGCAGGGATTATCATTGAAGAATTGGAGTACAAGGCTTATCTCATTTGGGCAAGAGTGTAGGAAATGAACACTATCAGACTTCTTTCAGGTGATAGGAAAGAAGAACTTGCAGAAGAGATGGAGATTCAAAAGGCAATGATTGTTCCAAGGCCTTTGAAGAAGGGAGTTCCACTTGAGTTCCCTAAAGGTTTAAATAAAGTGACTCCCAGTGAAGCTGTTCTTAGAAAGAGCATTAAGCTCTCACCCATGGAAGCTTCAGATAAGGTATAAGTGTTACCTCTTGATGCCAAAAACCCTATCATTAGCTATGAAGAAGATGCAAGTGGGTTTTGGATGATTGGCAGATATGGGAAAGAGGTACACACATTTACTACTCTTATGTCTCTCTATGCAAGTATGGATAGGGAAGACTTGGCAGACCTTTGGAGGTTGTTGTTGGCTAAGTATGAGACTGAAGCACCTACTTCAGTCAATGAAATAAAGCTTTGGTCAACATTCAAAAGAATGTGTGCACCAGAAGAAGAAGATCCTGTTTGGAAGGATCTTGAGGATGATATCAGTGGACTTCAATGGCGTTTGTATTCAGCTGCTGGTGTGTATTATTTGAGTTCTACAAAATTTGCTGAGTATCTTCTTGTAGATGTTGAGTATCCCATGTCCAAAGAAGTTTTGGACAAGATGAAGACAACACAGCTGGAGATTGACTATTCAAGTGACGTGGCCAAAGATCTGATTAGGCATGTTTATTACCAATATGATAAGATTTGTAAGATTCCTCCTAGTTCTTAATTTTTAATCAAAAACTTGATTGCTAGAGTAGATATCAAGTTTAGCGGAGGATTGTTGGGAATAAAATATAGCCAGTACACTTGAACGCTGACAAGAAGAAAACAAGCGTTGATAAGAAGAAAACAAGCGTTAACAGATCAAGCGTTGACAGGAAGAATTCAAGCGTTGATAGGATGAAGTCAAGCACTGATAGAAAGATATCGCCTACGCGTATTATGTTTCTAGTTTGTTTCTAGTAAAGATAGGATCAAAAATGTATTTTCTATATTTATCTTTACCTAGAATAGCTGATACGTAGACTCTTGTACAAGGCTTCTTATGTCTATAAAAGAAGACCTTTAGGTTTAGTTTTCATATAAGTTTTTCATACGTTTAACACTTTCATTGTATGCAAGTTTGTTATCATCAATCAAGTGAAAGTTTGTTTTATAATTGTTTGTGTGTTCTTGTTTGAGTATTGATTCCGCATAATGCTTAAATTGTTTTATACACAACAAAGTTTCTCTACGTGTTTAACTTGATTTAATCTCGTTTACACAAGCTAAATCGATCTAAGTTTGGGATCAACAAGAAGCAAACGTCTATTAATACCAAGAAGGTTAGACGTGTGTCCAGAAAGAGGAAAACCCTCACACAATCTTCCTCAAATAAGATTGATGATGATTCCCAAGGCCATCCTTTGAAGAAGACCAAGTCCCTGGCCAAGGACAAGAACCTCAGCCAGCCATCACCTTCAGTCTCTACTGGAGGAGATATGCATAAAGAGGCCCAGCAAGCAACCCATCTTTCAACTTCTTTAAGAGAGAAGGGTGAAGATGGAGCTCACCCTCAGATCAGTAGTGTGGAGTCTGCATTGGATCCATCAGGTCAAACCAACCCTGGTGGTGAAGGGCTTGAAACTGATCCACACACTCATGCTGATGCTCCAAAGATTCCCAAGGAAGTGCATCTCACCACTGGAGCCAAGGTGGGACACTTGCCTACTTTTGTTGTTAGTATGTCTAGAGATGATCTGGATAAAGAACTTGGGTTCAATGAGAGAATTCCAGTCAATCTAAATGATAGCGATGAAGAACCTATGATGCAACATTATTGCCACTTTCACCTAGAGCTGAGCAGGTAAAAGAATTAACCAATCAAGTGTTGATTCTTCAATCACAGGTTGCCAGACTGAAGGAAGAAAAGGTGCTTGCCGACAACAAAAACTCAACTATCAAAGAAAGACCACATCCTCCTTCTGCTGAACAAATAAAGGATGTCCTCATTGCTACTTTGAAGCCCTTAGTCCAAGATGTGGCCACCACCACTTCCCTAAAGCAAGAGATGTCCTCTCTAATAGAATCCATCAACGGTGCTTCCATGGAGTTTCCACCAGAATTCACACCAGTTCCTGGCCAAGTTAATACCTTATGTATTATGTGTCCAAGATCAAAGATAGAGTGGCGTTGCTGGAGAATAAAAGCTGACCATATCTAAAGAGGTTCAGTAGAAGATAAATACCCTTGAAACTGTTCCAGCCATGCTGGCCAAGGTAACTACCACTCTCGATCATCTTTGTGGCTTCTTCCCTGCTGAAAGGTCATCATAAGCTGTTGGGCAGTCTTCTGCTGAGGGGAGAAAAAACAATCCAGCAGCTCTTTCAGAAACATGCCCAAAAGAAGGCTCAGAAACAATCCATTGAGTCACCCATCACTGAACAGAGCCCAGTAAAGGGAAAGGGGGAGTCATCAGCCAAAGATGATGATATGCAAGGTTCACCTCCCTTAATACCCAAAAACAAAGATCTTACTCTAAATGATCAGTTGATCAGCGCTGGAGTGGCCACTCAGGAAGAACTTGACAAGTTATACAAGCTTCAGCAAGAAGAAAAGCTAAGAGATCTGAAGCTAAGCTTGTATGAGCAAATTGGAAGAGTTGAAATAGAAAGTGTCTTCAAGAAGAAAGTGTTATATGAAAAGTTTTGTATAACAAGACTCAATAGAAGAAACATCTCACCAATCACCAATGTTGATATGTTGACCAACAAAGGTGACATCCATCTCAAGTTCTATAGAGGTGATGGAACTGATGAGATACTTGAAAACATTCAAGGAAAAGAACTTTCTTATACTGAAGGGATGGAAATGAGTCTGATAATTGAGAAAAGGAAATCCAAGAGATGGGATGAAGTTCGCACCAGAATCGAGCACTATATGAGAAATCATGAAAGACTAGGTGAAATTCTGAACATCAACACTCAAGCTTCTCTGGAAGATCAAGATCCAATACTGGAGCTGAACAAAAGGGAAAATCTGATACAACCTGAAGTTGGTGACATCTTTGTCACTACAAAGAAATACAAAGGCCTTGTTCAGTTTCAAAATCATCTCATTGGTCATGTACTGGACGAACCAGAACTAGGAATGATTATGTTAAATCATCAAGAACGTCAAGACTTTGTGGGCATAAGTGATCTTGATGAAATGAACAATGAACTTCTCTTGAATGTTCAAAGGGTCTTTTACTCTCTTCATGGTGGTCCAGGACTTACTGATGCTGCTAAAAACTTCAGCATGTGCTTGCTTGCTTGCTATATTGGACCATAGAAACTTAGATTCATTAACTCAGACTTCCATCATTGAAGAACTTAGGCCTAAGGAGAAGTGAATAATCATTTGTAATAATGTTTGTTGTAATTTTTAATGTTGTTGAATAAATGACTATCTGATGTTTATAAGTTATTAATTGTTCAATGCAAGTAAGAAGAAGTTGTTATGCTCACTTACTACTGACATTAGACTTAGGCTATTTGTATATCCAAATAGGGGGAGATTGTTGGGTCAGTATTTACTGACCCTGAAGCAACTCTAGGATTTGAATATAAAATCCCCCTAAGTGTTTCATGCTCAGCAGTAAGGCCATCATGCTGATGGATGACCAGAGGAACATAGTTCCTACTGAAGACTTTAAAGCTGAAGAAAGTTCAGCACTCCCCTTCCAGTGAACTTAGAAGACAAAGGAGTCTTCGCTTCAAATACTAGGCGGTCTAGTTGCTGAAGAACAAGGACTGAAGAAGGGCTTTCAGTTCAGTTTGGCTTGACAATACCAAACTGAATGATGTCGATCTCCTCTAGGATACTGAAGACTCTTCAGTATTCTGATGGTTTGCATTAGGCAGGAAAAGATAACTTTAAGTCAAAGTAGGTTGCTTGTATACTTAGATATAAGTACAACCTTTATCTTTTCTAGAATAGTTTATTAAGAACTTTGTATTGTTTATCCAGCATGGGCATCAACCACCCACTGGATAAACTGATGCATTGGTACATGCAAAATGCAAACCCTAATTTACACTACCTATATAAAGGAGTGTACATTGGGAGAGAAAGGTAACCAATATAAGAGCTTAAACTCTGGAAAACCTTTCTTTCTCGATACCAACTAAACCATATAGCCAAAGATGCATATGAACGTTTAGATTGGAGCTTAGATTTTAACTTTGGTTAAACGTTTAAGTAGAGGAGATCAAACCCGATTGTCATTCAACCACTTTCTTATTCCGCAAACAAAGCGGGTTATAGATTCTTTATTTGATTCTAATAAAAGTCTATACATTGAAAAGTATATTGGTATTGTTGTTTTAATCTTTCATAGTTCTTATCTTATGTTAAAACGACACACTTGAGTCAAAGTAATAGTTATTACTTAAGATAATAAATAATATCGAATTACTAGGGACCAACACCACCAGTATCAACTCCTATATTATTAGCTAAATTTGAAAAATATACCTCAAAAGAAGTCATACCAAATCGATCAATAGAACATGAGTTGACAGTGTGGAAGTTCCCTCATCTTGAACAGTGATATAATGATGTTTGTGCATCTCCTATCACCTAGATTTGAAAGCACAATTTTAGTGTTACGAGTTCCTATGGATCTTCCTTGATCATATCAAATGTTCTAAAAGCAACCTTCAAATAAAATTTGTAAAAAATTAAAGAGTTAGTTTAGTAACTAACAATATATGACTTCAATGGCCTTTTATTTATTTAGATAAGGAGAAATGGTCTCACAAGAACCAAAATTATTTGTGCACCAGTCAGTTTGTAAAGAGGTAAAATATATTATAAAGCAATGTCGTGATGACAATCTCTACATTCTATAGAAGACAATAATTCATTTGAAATAACTAAAATCCAGATTTATGCAGAGTAATAAAAGCGCAAACACATTTAACAATAAGTTGCATAAAAAGCATATTAACAATTTAACTCTTTGCATACAAAGGTAACAAAACATTAGACGTTCACCTGTTTTCTTTTGAGATTGTTTTCAGCACTGGAAATACTTTTTTTCATTTTCTTGTTTTGCTAAATTGTAAGATCGTATATTGTAGTGATAAAACTTACTTGGCACATTCTGTAGTTGGAATTAGAGTGCTTTAATATGCTTCTGACTGTTGGCTAAAAAGGACTGCATCCCAATATAATGGATGAGTTTGGTGTTCCTTGATTTGATGCCATTAGGAATACCTTTAGGAGGAAGATGACCCCAACCTGCAAAGGACTCTAAACCTGAGGAGGCATTACCTAAAAATCACGTATCTTTATAATAAACACCACCATCAGATGATGCTGGAAAAACATCAAGTGATGAGAATGGTGTTGACACTAATCCTAAGATAAAAGTATTAAATCTTACTAAGCTGACGAGAACAGAAGGGGTGAACCCTCTAAGAGAGTTCGGAAGGAAAATGGACGATATAGTAATAATGCATCGCATAGCAATGGAAGTTCAGCAGATGTCTCTTTTGGTAGAATCAACTGGATAAAATAATCATTTCATTAATTTTCATAAAATGATAATGGAGATCCAATTCCATAAGCTCAAACACCACACAATGGAGCATCAGTTTTCATTGATATTACAAGATTGTGGACCATTTTTCTTGAACTAGCTTCCAAGCTTTCCGGAATGTAGAAAATCCTTGAAATGAGCTCAATGAGGGTGCGGACGCGTAACAACGCAACATGAATTGGTTTGACCTGCAAACATGTTATTTTCCATTTTTGAATTAGAATTATTTCTGATTAAACCTAAAAACAAAAAAGAAGATCAAAATAATTTATTAACTGTCCCCAACTAATTTGTATACCTGACTCGTTTGCAACTACAGGTTCAGTGCTCATGATTTCTTCACGTTTCTGCTTTTGGCTTTAAAATTTTCATGAATTCTTCCATTTGTTTCAATGCAGTTGTATTATAGTATGTGATACTTATTATTTTGTGCTTTTGTTCGTAACTTCTCCATCTCTTCATTTAACATATACCATACCTGATCTTTTTACAACAAAAGAAGCATCACGAAAATAGTTTTTCCTAGCCGCTTTGGGTAGTAGTAATATAAAACATCTTGTCAATATAAAAAAATATAGTATTAGTTTACAATAAACAATGTTAGACAAGAAGAGGAATTGCATAACTCACAGGAACGTCAAGAATGAAAGGTTTGAATTATTTAAAACAAACCTATGAGAATCAAATATTCCAAGTATCTCTTCTTTACCATCGCGAAGTTTACTTGATTCCTTCTCTAACAAAAACACATAATCGCTCGTCCTCCAAAGAATCATACATATACAGAAAACCATATAACACAATCAGTTCGGGACTAGGGAATAAGATTTTGGATTAATATGTGAATTTATTTGACTCCTTTTCATCCTTTCCTCTGTAACAAATGAAGCATTGGTCGAATCATTCATTTGTGACCAGGTACCTGTAACAAAGATGGCACCAGCTCATGATCCTTCATGAGAAGGCTCCACGTACACAATTAAATTATCATGTGAGCTTCCAAGCATTGCCACACTTATGCAATTAGTTTCTAAGAGCTCTGAAGTGTTCGTATCGCCCGCTTCAATGATCACTATACTCTTCCTGTTAGACGAGCCACTCTTTCTGCCACTACGTCGCACACTTCAGCCACTAAAAATAAAAAGTTCCATATTAACAAATTTTCCAAGAGATTGTATTGGCATTTTGGAATTTTGCTCATATGTTTACTATTCAACCATATAAGTAATAAATTCACAAATTATCCCAATAATGAAGAGACCCGTTACCTGGCTAACTCTCAATATCCGATCAGAAGTTTCAATTTTCATGGGAGACGGACAACCTGCAAATTAGGGTATATGTTGGAAATACGTTTTTACGTATTTAGGAAGATTCGGTCACTCCGGCAATATATTAAGTAGTAGCCCGTAGTCTAGATATCTTTATATTTATCAAACAAGGAAAAGCCCGGTACATGCTGGTATGGCCGGCCCAATATTGTAAGCCCAAGCCCATCACAAGGCTTGGGTATATAAACCCTCTCCTTAGTTGGAGAGGGTGTTGGTTCACATTATTTTCATATAGTAGAAAGTGTTTTTCTATATACTTTCTCTCACTAAGTGTGTGTGTTCTTACCATCTTTCTATCTCTTTCTCTCTCTAAACATAAGCAAGATTTACAATATCCTACAAATGGTATCAAGAGCCATGGGATGATTGTATTGTTTATGTGTTTGTGTTCTTGATTTTTCGTGCCTTATTTGATCTATATCATTCGAACCAATTTTTTTTTGTGTTTTTATGGTTTAATCTTGATACAAATCATCTACATACTTGTGGTAGTGATTTGGTATTCTTACTTTGGTTAAAAATACAAAGTTTTTGGGTGTTTGATTCATTTTTTGGCTAAAAATCTCAACTTATTTGTGTACTATCCGAGAACAGTGGTACTTGTGCTCACGTATTGCGAAAGACTCAAAGTTTGAGGGTTTCTACATTGCGATCACATATTGCTATCAAAATTGCGATCAACATTACGATCACATATTGCAATCAACATTGCGATCAACATTGTGATCACATATTGCGATCAACATTGCGATCAACATTGTGATCACATATTGCGATCAACATTGCGATCAACATTGCGATCACTATTGCGATCACATTGTGATCAGTATTGTGGTCACATTACGATCAGTATTGCGATCACATTGCGATAACTATTGCGATAACATTGCGATCAGTATTGCGATCACATTGCGACCAGGTCATTCCGATCACATTCCGACGGGATTAAAATTTGGCATTGCGATACAGTGACAAGTATTCCAAGATTTTTCAAAAACGTGTTTTTGAAAATTCGTGTGTAATTTGGTCTTGGAATTTTTGGTTTATCGAGAACAAGTAGTAGGGGATTTCAATATTATTTCTCGAATTTAAATCACAACAACAAACACATTAACTTTCTCTCATTGTTCGATCAAGGTTTGTAAATCTTAAATGGAGTACACATCTCTTACGGATAAGTCCATCCTCTCGGGTACGGATAATCGTCCACCAATGTTGGTGAACACTATGTACGAGGACTGGACTTCCCGAATGGAACTTTACATGTTGAACAAAGAGAATGGAAATCTCATTTGGGCATCAGTGCTTAATGGACCTATAGATTATGGTACAGTGACGGAAGGTACAGTTACTCGTCCTCGCACAACGGGTGAATTGACCGGAGATATGAAGACTCAAGACAAATGTGATAAACAAGCTACAAACATCATTCTCTAAGCCCTTCCTCCAGATGTCTACAAACTCGTCAGCAAACATAAAGTTGTCAAAGAGTTATGGGATAGAATTCGTGTTCTAATGCAAGGCACCTCGTTAACTAAACAAGAATGAGAGTGTAAGCTTTATGATACATTTGATAAGTTTGCCTATGTCCCCGGGGAGACTCTCAATGATTACTATTTGAGATTTACTCTTTGGTTGAATGAGCTCAATATCTATGTCATGGCAATTCCTACGTTTCAATTAAACACCAAGTATTTGAACACCCTTCCATCCGAATGGTGTAAGTACGTGACGGCTGTTAAATTGGCTAAGGACTTTCATAACACCAATGTGGATCAACTTAAAGCTTTTCTTCAACAACATGAATGTCATGTGATCGAGGCTCGGTTGTCTACACCACAAGTTCGTGATCCACTTGCCATGTATGCTTCTCAACAAATGACCCCCCAACAATACATGGCTTACACTTATCAACAACAATCATACTTGCAGCAGCCACCACAACACACATATCAACAACCATCTTATCAACCACTAATGATGCCACAGCAAGCATTTCTACAAAGTGTTCATGAACAGTCTTTTCCACAGCAACCAACACATCAGGCATCACTATCACAAGCTATCACCTCTCCAATGGGCTATACTCCTCAGCAAGGATATTTTCCGATTGAAGCACCACCAGCACAAGCCTTCTACTCCAATGAACTTCCACCAATTCAAGCACCGGTCTTTACTCCAAATGATACACCTAGTAATGTCTTAAACCATCTCACTACCTACTTGTCAAAGCTTGTTGCAACTAGAGGACTTCCACCAACGAACAATCAGCTCAGCACCTCTTCAAATGCTCGACAGCAAGCCACTGTTCAAGATGGTCAAGTGATGGTGCAATCCATTCAGGGAATGCAAAATTCAATTGGACCCACAACAAGGACCATGAACACTCAAGCTGTGAATTCTCAAGATAGTGGAAATGGAAGCACTATTGGTCCTCAAAAGGTTGTGACCTGCTACAATTTTCGAGGACAAGGTCATATGGCTAGGGAATTCCCTCAGCCGAAAAAGAGAAGGGATGCAACGTGGTTTCGTGAGAAGATGTATTTGGTCGATGCTCAATCTAAGGAAAGATCTTGGATTCAGAGAAATTAGAATTTCTTGCAGACCCAGGGGAACCAGATAATGAAGGCATTGCAGTCGTCTCTACTTCTAATGCAGCATATCAAGTAGATGATCTTGATGCATATGATTCGGATTGTGATGATATTCAGTCAGCCTAAGCTGCTCTCGTTGCTAATCTCTCTCACTACGGTTCTGATGTCGTCAGTGAGGTACCAACCACATCTAATAATGTTCATGATAATCCACATCATGTTGAGCATGAAAATGACAACCTCGAACAGCATTCGGGAACTAGTAACTCAAATGATGTGGTATCCAATCCAACACATCTGAGAGAACCTCAACCAAATGCTACGACGGGTATGGAATCTTATGATCAACGTGATTTAGTAATGGGGCCTAAACATATTATTGATAACATGAATGTGGCTGTTTGACAAACCTTAGATATGAATGCCAACCTAACCGCTGAGCTTGCGTTGTATAAGGAAAAGGTCAAAACTTTTGAAATGGTCTCTCAAGCAGCAAAAATAACTTACTCTGAATTTGTCCAATTCGTTTTGAAAAGATTGAACACTTAAAAGAAATAGAATCATTAAAAGCTAATCTTTCCAATGAATTAAAATAAAAAGAGTCGGTTGTAAATGATTTTCAGAAACTTAAAATAGATTTTGAAACTCTTGAGTCTAAAAAGTTTGAATCGGAAATTAATGCTACCAAACTTCTTAAATTCAAGGAACAACAACTTTTAAAATAATACGCTTCCATAGAAAAGGTTCATTGATGTGTCGAGATATGTATAGTGATAATTAAGATACGTTATAGGGTAAATTAGAAAATTACCTTTATGAAAAAGTAATAAACTAATATTACCAAAGACGAATTCAATTAAACACGTTGGTGAACCAAGTTAGTTGTACACGAAGATCTTATGAATTTGAGACGTTTTCATATTGAATTGGACAATTGATTTGAATTGGTTTTCGATTTTAAAACTAAAATTAAATCTACCAATTTTAAACCTATTTTATTACTAAAGTGCATGAATCGTAAACCCCCAAATTATATAAATCTAAAAACATTTCCTTAAAATATAAAACTAATTTATAAATTAAACTATTAATAAATCTATAAAAATTAATCTATTAAAATAGTTTTAACTCTATTTAAAAATCTAGTAAAACTTTTTAAGCTAACTAAATCTATTAAAATTTAATTAAACTAAATCTATTTTTTTTAAACTATATTTTTAAATTTAAATCTAAAACAATAAAAATCTTATTATTTGAAAACTAATTAAACTTTTAAAATTAATAAAAACATTTTTTTTACTCTTTATTTTGTTTTTATTGACTATTTAATAAAATTAAAAATGTTAAACTAAAATAAACTATGTAACTAATCGTAATTAAACTAACTGCCAAAGAAAACAATGATGCTATATTAATGAAGTAAAAGAAAATAAAACCAAATAAGCCAGTTAGCTCAGATGGCTAACATGTTGGACATATGAAGGGCAGGTCTCGAGTTCGAGACCTGCAGGTGACATTTTTATGTGAATGATTTTCTTTTTGACAGATTAAACTACAAGTCACAGGAGGTGACTTTATGTGATAATGATATGTTTTTTACAGTTAGATTTTGCAATGGATCAAGTTAACAGATCCAAAACAAACAAAATATTTACTTAATATAAGACAGGAAAAACAAACTCAACTTTATATCAGTATAAGACATGAAAGTAAATCAATCCATAAAACAGATTAAACTAGTAGCCAGTACAAACTAAATCAGGTAAATAAATTCAGCAATTTACAGAAAATATCAAGCTCTAATTCTGATAAATCAGAATGACTCAGCTGTTGCTTCTAACACACAAGCAACAAAGTAAATCTAAATGACTTATATCAGCAGATCAAAAGTTTATGCAACCACTTAGATAGAAACTATCATTCACATTATCCATTGTGCACAAAAGTTAAGTAGATACTCAGCAAACCTTTAGATGATTATTGAACCAAATCCTAACATTCTAGCTCACATGACAATCTCATAGACATATTAATTTATTCATGGAACTAAAATCAGTAAGATCCAATACTCGAATACTCAGTAGTGAAAACAGATAAATTCAACAGCTAGGAACAGTAATACGATTTACAGTACTGATAAAACCAACATCTCAGTAAGTAAAATAAAGCAAACATCACAGTACAAAGATTAAAGCAAAACAAATCAACTTCAACTTCATTGTTAAGATCACAAGCAGGTTTACTAAACAAAAACAAAATAACGTCCTAACACACTGATTCATTTGCATAAACAGTAGCAGATCCAAAGACTCATAACATATAATGGTTTAATTCTAACAAGCATTTTTATCATTAACTTAACCAAATCGGATCTAAGAATATAACAAAAATTTAAACTCGAAACTCACCTAATGTATATATCCTTTGAGACGAAACGCAGCGCTGAGCTGGCTTAACATAATCAGAACCACCATACACCATCGAATCAAACATCATAAATCTTCGAACCAATCAATAATTAATCGAACCAAACAATTTTTTTTAAACTTAAACAGTGGGTTTAAGTTTTTATCCCCAATTTCACCATATCATTCAAATAAGCTATTAATCAAGCTTATTTAAACAATACTCGTTAATAACATCCAGCTTAATATAAATGTAGATCGTAAAAACTTTTAACAATGTTTAACAAAACTAAAGAGTAAAATTAAACGAAACTGAACGAGATCTTTTATTAATATCAAAAGTAACAGTACAATTTGAAATAAAAGAAAATACAAATCTAACACTAAACTAACATTATAACTTTAAAGTAAAAAGAGGGATACTTTTACAGTAAAAAGGTGGGGGTTTTATAGCTGAGGAGAGAGGCGTAGGGTGGAGGTTGTTGGTGATATGATGATCACAGCCCTTCATTCTGAATCTCTTCTTTCTCTCTTTTGTTTGTTTTCATCGTAGGGCTGATAATCACACACTAGCACACGGATTGCCAACGTGGCATCCGTTTGTGCTAGTTGTGTTAGTTTGATGCTAATTTGCCTTCCAATGATTAGCTGATTGAGAATAATGTGTTGTCACATCCAGTTAAAAGCTGCCACGTAGCCATTCTCTCCCACTCCTTTTTTCCGAAAACTTGGGGGATGGGATTTAATTCCCCCAAGTGTGAATCATACGTGTGATGAAAAGGCCCAATTTATTTGATGATTTATAAATTAGGGTTTTAAACAGTAACTATAAAGTCACTGGTTATTTTTTGTTTGGGGTTAAGAAGAAAGAAGATGCAACTTAGATTGTATCGAGGGTTTATTTTATTGTGTGTGATGGAAAACGTGTGTGTGAAAGCTTTGTGGAGAGTAGAAGTTGGTGGGATAAATAAATCATTTAATTATTTATTGAATTTGGTGAGTGGAAATACACGTTTGTGGTAACAGGATAGAAAGTTATATAACTTTCATGTGTGACAAAACCCTAAAGGGATTAATTGGGCCTCATTTGTCTTTCTTAATCAGTTTGGGCTTTGACCCACCAAAGTTTACCATTCGTTTCTTTCATTCCACTATGGGCTATTGTTGGGCTTGGACCCAATTTTATTTAAATCCGTCTAATAAATGTTGCTTTGGGCCTATTGGGCTTTTGACCCAATAAAACAAACAACACTTCCTTAATCAGCCCAATAATTAAGCCCATTTAGCTAATGTGGGACCCACTTGGTAAATAATCTTCAATAAATTCAAATACGCTTAAACCGAGCTCGTTTTTTCTTCATCGATCTTTTCTTCAAACTTCGTGTCGGTTTTGCCGGTTTTTCGTGAACTTGGTACCTACACACATCAAACAACAAAATACGCATATACAAGGCAATAATCATGATAATTATGCATTTATTCATTGTTTATAGATACAAATGATATGACTAAAATCACTCCTATCAAACTCCCCCTTGCTAAGCAATTTTCGTGTCCTCACGCAATGATAAAATAAAACACTAACTAGACCATTATTCAACTTCTGACATTTTATTTTGCAAACACATAATGTATTGCTTTCATTATTTAAAAAATAACTTTTAGGATCATAAAACTCAAAATAGATTCATCGTCCCCGACTTTTCACTTTTCCATGCCAAGTGCAAAAACAAGATCATTGTCAATCATAAGCCCCAAAATTAAATCAACTCATACAAGTAATTTGTGTTAAACTCAATCTCCTATTATTCCTAATTGTATCTCTAGATTTTATTTTTCATTCACCCAAAGGCTCATTTGACTTTATTTGATATTTATTAGTCCAAAAATGAAGGCAAGAACGGTGTAAACTCAATACTCAAAACCTAACCTCGACTTCAAAAACCGTTGTCACTAAAGAAAGCCCACATCAAGGATAACTTAACACGATTTGAGGGATAAATCCCGGACCCGAAATTTGGCTAATATGGCTACTTAAAAGCAACAAATAATAAACCTCCAAAGTCAATTATGACCTTATTAATGGAGTTAGCAACAACTACATCATAACACCTTGTGGCTCTTTAAGATGTAATTGTGCTCCTTATTTAAAATCCACACCCGAAGGCTCCTTGGACAAAACTAAGGGAATTGACATCACCATCCCACCTTATGGCTCATGATGATGAAGCAATTTTTATTCAACACGTCCCCTCGCCATACACCCTAAGGCTCTAATGACAAGGTTAGTGCTACATGACTCCCAGTAAGCCAATTTTCCGCAATCCCATGATCAAAAGTCCATGACGCTGACACCCTTAATGTGTTCTCACTTTAATTACAAGGGAAGAAAAAGAAGGAGTTACGAGTTAAGATATCAAGCCTAAACCACTAAAAACTTCATTTATTAAGCAATTATTATTCAAGTGTGAAAAGTAAATACGAGGAGATTAAATCAAACACAAAAATACTTGCACAAAGAAGAGTTAATTTTAGAAACTTATGATTAAACTCTATCATCTCTTGTTCTCCATATTGTAAAATTTTCAAAAATGTGAAATCAATGGATACTTAGCCTATTAAATCAAAGTTTTAGGTTTTCAAGTCATCTATAGGATCTTGCATCTTCTTATACTTTTTCAAGTTTTAGAATTTGCGTTTTAAAGTTCCCTTGATAAACGACTTTCTAGGATCAATTATAGGAACTTGCGAAAAGTTCTTGTTCTTAACTCGTATGAATTAAGACTTTCGCGTTTTAAAGCTCCCTATATAAAAGCCTAGCAAAACTTAATTCAAATACGTTAAGGAAAAGCTAAGGTTAAAAACTGAGTCGAGTCAAAAACTATTTTTATTTTCGCCAACGGAAAGCCTACATTTGTGTCAAAAGCACTTATTTTCTTTATTAAAGTTTAAAAACAACACTAAAAATTTAAAATTTAATTGAAAAATGAGAAAAACAATTACGTTTAGACATGACAAAAGCAATAGAAAGCGATTATATCGATTGACTCCCCCATGCTAAAACCAAACATTGTCCTCAATGTTTCTTAGCTCAAGAGTAACACCCCCTTGCTAAAACACGAAGAGTCTAATGCAAAATCCTAACATGGAAAGAGCACGCAAATCTATAAGCCGTTTATTAATTATGCCAAAAGATAAAACGTTAGTCGATAAAAATCAAGGGATAGAGAGTGTGCCCCTTTTTAGCATTCAAAGAATGGAAGATCAAGTGGACCGGTAAAAACCGAACACGAGATTCTTCAAAGATTAGGGTCATACCTAAGATTCACAACACAACAAAACACGAGCACGAGCTTGAAAGATCAAGCCTTATTAGTTGTTAGAAAATAGAAAGAAGATAGAATGTATGGGACTCCCCCACAAGGCACCTCGTTTTTGTTAACCGAGTCATGAGCTCGACTTGATCCCCGCATTCATTGGTCCTTAGGGAAAATGGTGAAAACCGACATAATGGAATAAAATCCAACATAAAGCACGATGTCGGGGTCAAAGATCTCATCCTCGTTGTCGGATGACAAACGAAAGGATAAAACTCCAACACAAATCTCTAACAAGAGATAGTGGTCAATATCACGAATCATGAAATGAATATAGCATGCTCCACGAGATAAACTCGCACCAAGATGATAGAAAAATCTTTCATTTATTACATCGGTGAAAGGCCGAGATTTCCCTAAATCAACGATTCCGGGGTCGAATACCTCGTCCTCGGTGGAGAAAGGAATAGACAACACGGTGTCGTCCCCCCCATGCTAATCCAAAATCATATAAAGCACATGGTAATGGTGGTATAAAAGTCTCAACCATAGTGGTTTCAACTTGCATGACTTTGTTGACCTTATCACTCTTTTGAATGTGAACAAAGGGGTCATGGTACTCAAAATGAGTCGCATGAAAAACCCGCACATTAAGATCAAAGCGAGTGGGAAGGATAATTGGAGCAAAAGAAATTTCTCCCTCCGGGTCAACATTGTCATCATCATAAGTCGGGTGATCAAACCAAGAATCTTTATCACCGTCATTAGACTCTTCCTCAAATTCCGAAGGAATGTCTATATAGAAAAACTCATCAACCTCCTTCAAGAGAAGCTCATCATCACAAAGGTTGTGAGATGTAGGAGGTATGATGCTCTCAAAATCCTCTTGAAACAATGGATTATTGTTCATTGAAGCTTCAAAGAGAGGATTTGAGTAGGTCACAAAAGTTTCATCAATCTTGTCATCACAAGAAATATCCGACAAAGTATCGAGTGTATCACACTCGGATACAAGATCATCATTCTCATTCAAAGGAAATTCATCGGTGAAGTCCTCGAGAATGGTAGGTAAAACACGAGAATCACGCTTGATCTCGAGATCGGAAACGTCTTCACTTCCGTGTGGAAGTGGATCAATGATAGCAAAAAGTTCATCGATGAACTTATCACATGAATAGTCACTAACCTCACTCGGTGTGAAGTTAGGAATCAAAGGCTCTTCAATGGAAGATTGTGCCTTAGGAACATCAACATGATCCTTCGAAGAGAGTGAAAATGAGTCCATTTTCAAAGATTATTCAATTAAAGCAATATCACTCTCGGGATCAAAATTCTCACTATTAAACTCACTAGCATCAAATGGTGTACTTAGGTAGTCATCAATTTGTTTCTCAATCTTAGAACTATCATCCTCGTGTGGATTGAGTAGAGATGAGGAAAGATTACAACATGATTCAACAAAGCAAGCTTCTTCCTTTGAATTTAACTTTTCATTTTCACAAAATGGAGTTTCCAAAATTGGAAAAATACCTTTATCAAAAAGAGCTTTCTTATTACTTTACAAAGTCTCAACAAGTTTAACATTTTCCACTTTCTTAGAAGCAAATCTTGGAATCTTTTCCGGTTTGAAAACAATACTTTTATCTTCATAAAACAATTTAATTTCCTCTTTCCTCATATCAACTTGAACTTGAGCCGTGCACAAAAATGGACGTCCTAACATAATAGGCACACGAGGATTGGTCTCATAATCAACTATAGCAAAATCGGCTAAGTACAAGAATTTTTCCACTTTAACAATGACTTTTTCCGCTATACCAACCGGTCGAGTGCTGGTACCATTAGCAAGCTCAATGATCATTCGAGTGGTACTAAGTGGTGCATAGTCAATAGTTTTCCAAATGGCTAGGGGCATTAAGTTAATGTTAGCTCCTAGATCGGCTAGGCCTTTGCAAACCCCAAGCTCATTGAAAACACAAGGTATCAAGAATTGACCCGGATCTTTATATTTCTCGGGAAAGAAATCAAAGAAAACCGAGGTACTAATCACATTTAAAGTAGCCTTGGTGAAATCTAGAAAAGTTTCCTTAGGTGGAGGATTAAACTCAATCACTTCAACTTCTTCTAAATTATCACAATCATCATAAACGGTTATGGCCTTAAGCTCTCCCTTCGGGTTTGGAATGGTGTTACTAGGTAAGCAACCCGAAGAAGATGACGGTTTAGACATAAATCCCTCAAACATCGAAATCAATTTATTTTGTCTTTGTTCCAAATTTTGTTGCATACGATTTTGACTTTGCTCGAACATTTGCTCAAATCTTTGTTCCATTCTTTGTTGATTAAGCTCAATCTTGTTATTTTGCCCCTTTAGCGTATTTTGAAACTCATTTTTCAAAGTTTCCATTTGTCCGTGAATGTTGTTTTAAAAAGCTTTCAAATTTGCCTCATTCGACTTAATGTAGCTTGACAAATCATTTTGATTATTGTGAAAACCTTGATTGTTTGATTAGCATTAAACCTATTTCCTTGATTAAAATTCCCTTGGTTACCACGGTTAAAATTATTCCCATTATTTCCAATGTTGTACCTATTTTGAACCGGTGGAGCAACATGATTTGGACGAGGAACTTGACCGTCGGAGCCATAAGTTCCCGTCGCGGCAAAAACACTAGCTTGATCAAACCCCGTGGTTAAACAAGCATAATTAGGATGTGCTCCACCACATGATACACAAACATTCTCAACTATATTAATCGATCCATGAGGATTCTTCCTAATATCATTCAACAATGTTGCAAATCCATTATATATCTTAGAGTCCAATCTAGCAATCTCGATATTAGATGAATTCACATTGGAAGCATGATATGAGCTTAATTACTCATATCATTTGTATCAAATAACAATGAAATATTGCATGATTTATATGATAAATGCCTTGGATATGCTTGTTTCTTGTTTTCATGTGTGTAGGTACCAAGTTCACGAAAACCGACGAAAACCGACACGAGATTGATGGAAAAAGATCAAGGAAGCCAAAGTCGGGTTCGATTTAGAGGATTTAATATTAAATTAAGAGATTTGGGCCTAGTGGGTCCCACAATTGAGTAAATGGGCTAAAAGGCCCATTTAGGTTACAAGTTAATATTTTGAGGTGTTGTAAAGTCCAAAAGGCCCACAAGGGGTATTTATCACAGATGGAAATGTGTATATGGGCCAAAAGCCCATATGTACTCAAAATTGGAAAAGAGAAACGAATGAAGAAAGTTATTAATGGGCCTAGGGTTACTTCTTTTGTTATAAAAAGTGACACCCCATACACGCTTTGTTTTTATTCACTCACCTCACGTTAATATCCAACCGTTCCATTTATTCTCACACGTCATTTTCGTTTCACACACATTTACAAACCACTTGTGTACCCACACGTCACACAACTTTTTCCCATTTCCATTAAATAAACAAAACTTATCCCACTCACTTTTATTATTGTCGATACAAACAAGGTGAACTCTTTCACCTTTCTTCCCCAACTTTCTCATCCCCAAACCAGTAAAATATCACCACTGTTCCAAACCCTAGTCATGTAAAAAGTTGTTTTTACATAGGGCTTTTTATCTTTTCATTTAATTCACATAAAAAAGAAATAAAACCACAAGTTTAAAGGAAGAGAAGGCAGGATCAGAAGGTGTTACATGGCAAAGTATCATTGGAATAAACACCTCACAACACCAATCCAGCCAATCAGGAGCCAAAGAAGAAACACAACTAGCACACGGATGCCACGTTGGCAATCCGTGTGCTATTTGGAATCATCACAGCCATCTATTTGAAGAAAGAGAAAAGAGAGATTGATCCAAAGGCTCAGAGAAAAGAAGAATATTTCTCAAGAAGATCCGAATATCCCTTCATATTCAGCCTGGGGAGGCTATAAAAACCCCCCAATATTCATGTAAAATGTATCCCTTCTTTTAATTTAAAGTTATAATGTTAGTTTATTTCTAGAAATTGTAATTTTCTTTTAAGTTGTATTGATTTGAATTGTTTTAATAAAAGTTTATCTTTCTGTTAATCTTTTTACCTCTCACGTTTTAGTTTATTCTTTTCGAATTAATTGCAATTTACAAGTTATAAATCGATGTTATAATTTTATATTGTTCATATGAGTTGAAATCTATAGCTTGTTTGAATAATAAGTTAGAATAAGGGATATAAAATGCTCATCCCCACTGGATGAGTACTTAAAAGAAGCTGCTGATTTGGGGTGTTCTTTATGGTTTGAGTTTGCTGCTGAATCGTGATGTTTATATGATGGACTATAGCTCGGTGTCATTTTAGTTAAGGTAGCTCAGCGCTCCACCTTCTTCTCAATGGTTTCTTCATAGAATGGTTAAGCTCAATTACTTTTCATGTATTAATTTTTTTTTGTATGTGTTGATGTATCTGAATGTTAATATGCTGGTTCTGGTTAATATGCTATAGCTTGATTGTTAACTGATTGAGATTTGGTAGTTAATTGACTTTGCTTTACTGATATTGAATATTTGATTGGAAGTTGAATGAATATTAGTTGAGTAATCTGTTCTTGTTGAAATTACACATTTTTATCTGTTGTTTAGTCGTTGTTATGTCCCTTCAATTTTTATGCTTGCTAAAATGGATCTGTTATGGTATGTGCTACTGGAATGCTGTGTAAGATCTAAGTCACATATTAGGATTGCTGTTAGATTGAAGAACAAAGTCTTGTTTTAGTTAATCTTGAGAGTTGGATCTGTAAGTGCTGAAAATTAGTCTAGTGTACTGATTAGTTAAATTCTGAAATCTGTTCTTTAATTTGATTGTTATGCTGTTAATCTGCTGATTTACTATATGATATTATAAGGTTAAACGTTTGATAGATTAAATTGTTTTATTCAGTCAGTTTAATTAAAACTGCATGAGGAGCTTTATGTTTTGTTATTGACTGATGGATTTACAAGCTTTAGATATGTTGAGGATAAGTTTCAAAAATCTATTCTAGTTGATTTTAGATTGAGTTGTACTGAATCATTTTCTGCTTAAGTTTGGTTTTTAATTTTGACTGCTTTATCTTTGTGTTATATTTGATTTTCACTACTTATTTATTGCTTAATCTATTTTCAGCTTATCAGATTCATCATTCTGATAAGTCCTATAAGCTGTGCCCTCACAGTCTTATTACTAATAAGCTACCAAGTCTTTCCTAAGACTGTCCAGTTTAGCAATCTGTCAAAGAAAAAGAGATTAAAAAAATAAAATAAAAAAAAAGATAATGTCAGGTGTGGGTCTCGAACTCGAGACCTACCCTTTGAATGCATAGAGTGATAACCATCTGGGCTATTGCCCTCTTTGATTTTATTTCCCTTTCTGTCATTTATATAGTGATATTCATACGGGCAGTTCTTTTTGTTAAGTTTAATTAAACTTGTCACGTTTTCATAATTTCTAATTTCTTTAAATTTAAGTAAAAAGTTTTAATAAAAAGTAGTTTATATTATAAAGTAGTTTAAATTTAATTAAAGTAATTTTAATAAAGTTTAATTAGTTTAAAAAAGTGTAATTAGATTTTTAAATAGATTTACAAGTTATTTTAAATAAATAGATTTATAAATTTTGAATTAGATTAATTTTTATATAGTGTTTTATTTTTGAATAATTAAGTGTTTATAGAATTTTAAATAGGCGGGGTTTAACGATTCATGCACTTTAGGTTAATTTTAAATAGCTTAAAATGCGTAGTTTTTAATTGTAGTTTAAAAACCACAAACCAATTCAAATCGATTGTCCAAATCAAAGCAAAACGTCTCAAATTCATAAGATCTTCGTGTACAACGAACTCGACTCACCCACGTGTTTAATTGAATTCGTCATTGGTATTATTAGTCTATTACTTTTTCCTAAAGGTAATTTTCTAATTTACCCTATAACGTATCTAATTATCACATATACACATCCACTTACATCAAAAATTTTGGCGCCGCTGCCGGGGATCTTGTGTACGATTCGCTTTTGTGGAGATTTGTTGATCGTGGATTTGAAGACCCTTTCCGTCCTCGGAAAGTTTGTTATTTTTCTATTAAGTAGTATGTATCGTTTTTCTCGTGTTTTGTGAATAATATATTGTATTACGTAGAACGATAATTTTAAATACTTTTCAAATAAGCCTTAGTTGGGATTTCAATCGATATAATCGCTTGCAATTGCTTTTGTCGTGTCCAAACGTATTGTTTTTCTCATTTTTCAATAAAATTTTAAATTTTTTGTGTTATTTTTAAGTTTTAATAGATAAAATAAGTGTTTTTGACACGAATGTAAGTTTTCAATAAGAATAGTTTTTGACTCGACTCGGTTTTTAACCTTAGCTTTTCCTTAACGTATTTGAATTAAGTTTTGCTAGGCTATTATATAGGGAGCTTTAAAACGCGAAAGTCTTAATTCATATGAATTAAGGACAAGAACTTTTCGCAAGCTCCTATAATTGATCCTAGAAAGTCGTTTATCAAGGGAACTTTAAAACGCAAATTCTAAAACTTGCAAAAGTATAAGAAGTTGCAAGATCCTACAGATGACTTGAAAACCTTAAACTTTGATTTAATAGGCTAAGTATCCATTGTTGGAGAACAAGAGATGGTAGAGCCAATTATAAGTTCGATATTCTTTCGGGAATTTATGTGAGTTAATTATGAGCCTATTCTCCCATCGCTTGTTAATAAATTTTAATTGCAATAAATAAGGTTGGACGATTTGAAAAGTTACTTAGCTTCTAGCCCAAGATCGTTTAGAAGTTGCTCGGTATGGATTAGAGTTCATAGCCAAGGCATAACTTATTGAAGCGGGATGCGAAGATTGGCGAGTCCAAAAAGGTCCTAACAAGACATGAGGGCTATGTTTTATTGCTAAAGATCTCAAGTGATGTGAAGACTCATTAATCAAAAATCAATATGAAGGATCGAGACACACGACGAAAAGCAAAATACTCCCAAAAAGTCTTGGAGAAGTCTATCCAAAAAGACCAAAAATAAGGTATGAGGATAAATGAAGCCAAGTCCAAAAAGGAGGCGGATCGTTGTTAATCAAAATCCCAAGTAAAGATTGGAGAAAAATGAAGAAGTCGTGGTCCAAGTATGAATCTC
Organism: Glebionis coronaria; assembly: GCA_025667525.1. NCBI lineage: Eukaryota > Viridiplantae > Streptophyta > Magnoliopsida > Asterales > Asteraceae > Glebionis > Glebionis coronaria. Next base: position 61,640 of record JANFOE010001262.1, on the reverse strand, counting down.
TCAAAAATTCAAGTGAAGAAATATTATGAAGAGAAGACCATTAGTTCGTGAACGTCTCTCAAGGTTGGAAGTATTAAGTCATTGCCAAATATCGATCCGAGAAAGGTCTCAAATCGCGAAACAAGTTATGCCAAGATATGAACTTTATGAAGTCCCGAGAAGCAGTTTTAAAAGATTTTGTCCTTTAGCTAACTATTGATTAAATCGTTCACTTTATTTTCGGCCTAATAAATTATCGAAATAAGTCAACAATGCATCCTCGTGATCATTTAAGACAACAATAAAATATAAGAGATACAATTAGGAATAAGGGAGTCTAAGTGATTAATTGGCCCACATGAGTTCGTGTTAGTCTACCAACTTATAATAACAATGATCTTGTTTTTGCACTTGGCATGGAAAAGTGAAAAGTCGAGGACGATGAATCTATTTGAGTTTTAAGATCCTTAAAATTATTTTATGTCTTTGCAAAATAAAAAGTCAAAAGTTGAATAATGGTGTAATTATAGTTTTATTTTATCATTGCGTGAGGACACGGCAATTGCTTAGCATGGGGGAATTTGATATGAGCTTAATTACTCATATCATTTGTATCAAATAACAATGAAATATTGCATGATTTATATCATAAATGCCTTAGATATGCTTGTTTCTTGTTTTCATGTGTGTAGGCACCAAGTTCACGAAAACTGACGAAAACCGACACGAGATTGATGGAAAAAGATCGAGGAAGCCAAAGTCGGGTTCGATTTAGAGGATTTAATATTAAATTAAGAGATTTGGGCCTAGTGGGTCCCACAATTGAGTAAATGGGCTAAAAGGCCCATTTAGGTTACAAGTTAATATTTTGAGGTGTTGTAAAGTCCAAAAGGCCCAAAAGGGGTATTTATCACGGATGGAAATGTGTATATGGGCCAAAAGCCCATATGTACTCAAAATTGGAAAAGAGAAACGAATGAAGAAAGTTATTAATGGGCCTAGGGTTACTTCTTTTGTTATAAAAAGTGACACCCCATACACGCTTTGTTTTTATTCACTCACCTCACGTTAATATCCAACCGTTCCATTTATTCTCACACGTCATTTTCGTTTCACACACATTTACAAACCCCTTGTGTACCCACACGTCACACAACTTTTTCCCATTTCCATTAAATAAATAAAACTTATCCCACTCACTTTTATTATTGTCGATACAAACAAGGTGAACTCTTTCACCTTTCTTCCCCAACTTTCTCATCCCCAAACCAGTAAAATATCACCACTGTTCCAAACCCTAGTCATGTAAAAAGTTGTTTTTACATAGGGCTTTTTATCTTTTCATTTAATTCACACAAAAAAAGAAATAAAACCCCAAGTTTAAAGGAAGAGAAGGCAGGATCAAAAGGTGTTACGTGGCAAAGTATCATTGGAATAAACACCTCACAACACCAATCCAGCCAATCAGGAGCCAAAGAAGAAACACAACTAGCACACGGATGCCACGTTGGCAATCCGTGTGCTATTTGGAATCATCACAGCCATCTATTTGAAGAAAGAGAAAAGATAGATTGATCCAAAGGCTCAGAGAAAAGAAGAATATTCCTCAAGAAGATCCGAATATCCCTTCATATTCAGCCTGGGGAGGCTATAAAAACCCCCCAATATTCATGTAAAATGTATTCCTTCTTTTAATTTAAAGTTATAATGTTAGTTTATTTCTAGAAATTGTAATTTTCTTTTAAGTTGTATTGATTTGAATTGTTTTAATAAAAGTTTATCTTTCTGTTAATCTTTTTACCTCTCACGTTTTAGTTTATTCTTTTCGAATTAATTGCAATTTACAAGTTATAAATCGATGTTATAATTTTATATTGTTCATATGAGTTGAAATCTATAGCTTGTTTGAATAATAAGTTAGAATAAGGGATATAAAATGCTCATCCCCACTGGATGAGTACTTAAAAGAAGCTGCTGATTCGGGGTGTTGTTTATGGTTTGAGTTTGCTGCTGAATCATGATGTTTATATGATGGACTATAGCTCGGTGTCGTTTTAGTTAAGGTAGCTCAGCGCTCCACCTTCTTCTCAACGGTTTCTTCATAGAATGGTTAAGCTCAATTATTTTTCATGTATTAATTTTTTTTTGTATGTGTTGATGTATCTGAATGTTAATATGCTGGTTTTGGTTAATATGCTATAGCTTGATTGTTAACTGATTCAGATTTGGTAGTTAATTGACTTTGCTTTACTGATATTGAATATTTGATTGGAAGTTGAATGAATATTAGTTGAGTAATCTGTTCTTGTTGAAATTACACATTTTTATCTGTTGTTTAGTCGTTGCTATGTCACTGCAATTTTTATGCTTGCTAAAATGGATCTGTTATGGTATGTGCTACTGGAATGCTGTGTAAGATCTAAGTCACATATTAGGATTGCTGTTAGATTGAAGAACAAAGTCTTGTTTTAGTTAATCTTGAGAGTTGGATCTGTAAGTGCTGAAAATTAGTCTAGTGTACTGATTAGTTAAATTCTGAAATCTGTTCTTTAATTTGATTGTTATGTTGTTAATCTGCTGATTTACTATATGATATTATAAGGTTAAACGTTTGATAGATTAAATTGTTTTATTCAGTCAGTTTAATTTAAACTGCATGAGGAGCTTTATGTTTTGTTATTGACTGATGGATTTACAAGCTTTAGATATGTTGAGGATAAGTTTCAGAAATCTATTCTAGTTGATTTTAGATTGAGTTGTACTGAATCATTTTCTGCTTAAGTTTGGTTTTTAATTTTGACTGCTTTATCTTTGTGTTATATTTGATTTTCACTGCTTATTTATTGCTTAATCTATTTCAGCTTATCAGATTCATCATTCTGATAAGTCCTATAAGCTGTGCCCTCACAGTCTTATTACTAATAAGCTACCAAGTCTTTCCTAAGACTGTCCAGTTTAGCAATCTGTCAAAGAAAAAGAGATTAAAAAAAATAAATAAATAAAAAAATAATGTCAGGTGTGGGTCTCGAACTCGAGACCTACCCTTTGAATGCATAGAGTGATAACCATCTGGGCTATTGCCCTCTTTCATTTTATTTCCCTTTCTGTCATTTATATAGTGATATTCATACGGGCAGTTCTTTTTGTTAAGTTTAATTAAACTTGTCACGTTTTCATAATTTCTAATTTCTTTAAATTTAAGTAAAAAGTTTTAATAAAAAGTAGTTTATATTATAAAGTAGTTTAAATTTAAGTAAAGTAATTTTAATAAAGTTTAATTAGTTTAAAAAAGTGTAATTAGATTTTTAAATAGATTTACAAGTTATTTTAAATAAATAGATTTATAAATTTTGAATTAGATTAATTTTTATATAGTGTTTTATTTTTGAATAATTAAGTGTTTATAGAATTTTAAATAGGCGGGGTTTAACGATTCATGCACTTTAGGTTAATTTTAAATAGCTTAAAATTCGTAGTTTTTAATTGTAGTTTAAAAACCACAAACCAATTCAAATCGATTGTCCAAATCAAAGCAAAACGTCTCAAATTCATAAGATCTTCGTGTACAACGAACTCGACTCACCCACGTGTTTAATTGAATTCGTCATTGGTATTATTAGTCTATTACTTTTTCCTAAAGGTAATTTTCTGATTTACCCTATAACGTATCTAATTATCACATATACACATCCACTTACATCAAAAATTTTGGCGCCGCTGCCGGGGATCTTGTGTACGATTCGCTTTTGTGGAGATTTGTTGATCGTGGGTTTGAAGACCATTTCCGTCCTCGGAAAGTTTGTTATTTTTCTATTAAGTGGTATGTATCGTTTTTCTCGTTTTTTGTGAATAATATATTGTATTACGTAGAACGATAATTTTAAATACTTTTCAAATAAGCCTTAGTTGAGATTTCATCACCTAGCTATTGTATTCGAACCCAAAACAAAAATAAAGGCAAAATAGATAAATACTAATAAGAAGTTTGAACTCGATTTATACAAACTATAAGGTGGGTATAAGGCGACGTGCTATAAAAGGCCATCTAAGGAAAAAGGTTTTTAAGTGCTTAGTGCCACCTCGTTTCCCCGCTTGCTTGTGCGTATATTGAGAGGGACAACCTATTATTGGTTTGCCGACTCAAGTAGTAATAAATCTTATTTTTTGTTGTTTACTTATTGAACCTCGAGACGTTTAGGTTTTCACCTATCGTTTCAAAGTCGACCAAGGGTAATTTACTTCCATAGTATTTATCCGTATTCCTTGTTTTTTATCGATCATTATTGATTGAGCAATACCAAATAAAAATACCAAAAATAATCTTCTTTCTTGTCTAATTTCTTTTCTTCAATCCTCTAAATTCTCGTCTTTGTAGTGTATGCAATTACGTTCTTCTCGTCTTGTGATTGATTTTAATAGGCTTGAAAATATTCCTCGTAGAAATAAAAATCGTCAACAACGAATAGTGGAACCCGAGATTCCACCTATTGTTGTAGAGATGGCCGATAACCGTACAATGGAGGAATTGCTCCGTGCACCCACCGAAGGGTATGGGGAAGCAATCGTTGTGCCGGCTATTTTGGCGGATCATTTTGAGATTAAGACGGGTCTTTTATCGCTCATTCGTGCCGACCAATTTCGTGGCAATGAGACCGATAGCCCGCATTCTCACATTCGGAATTTTAATCGAATTACCTCGACTCTCAAATTTAGAGATGTGCCGAATGACGTGATAAAGCTCATGATTTTTCCGTACTCGCTCGAGGGTAATGCTAAGCTTTGGTATGAGAAAGAACCACCGGGTTCGATTTTAACTTGGGATGATTTAGTGTCAAAGTTTATGAATTATTTCTTTCCACCGTCCAAGACAACACATTTTAAAAATGAGATCACTAGATTTGAACAAAAAGTGCATGAATCGTTTGGGGTTGCTTGGGAGAGATTTAAGGATTTGTTAAGACAATGTCCACACCACGGTTTCTCGGAATTGCATCAAATAAATACTTTCTATAATGGGCTTAATATGATTGAACAAGATTCTTTAAATGCCGCCGCATGTGGTAATCTTTTAAGAGAAACACCGAGAGACGCGTGGAGAATAATTGAGGATAAGTCTAGAGCACAATATTCACAAAACACACCGGTTGTTTCCAATGTGGATTCATCTAATCACGAGATTTCTAGATTGGACTCTAAGATTGATAGTGGATTTGAGACTTTGTTGAGTGAGATTAGGAAGAATCCTCATGGAACGATTAATATGATTGAGAATGTTTGTGTGTCATGTGGTGGAGCACATCCTAATTATGCTTGTTTGAACACGGGTTTTGATCAAGCTAGTGCTTTTGCCGCGACGGGAACTTATGGCTCCAACGGTCAAGTTCCTCGTCAAAATCATGTTGCTCCACCGGGTTTTCCACCGGTTCAAAATAGGTACAACAATGGTAATAATGGGAATAATTTTAACCGTGGTAACCAAGGGAATTATAATCAAGGAAATGGATTTAATGCTAATCAAAACAATCAAGGTTTTCAAGGGAATAATCAAAATGATTTGTCAAGTTACAATAAATCGAATGAGGCAAATTTGAAAGCTTTGCAAAATAACATTCAAGGACAAATGGCAACTTTGAAAAATGAGTTTCAAAATACGATTAAAGGGCAAAATAACAAGATTGAGCTTAATCAACAAAGACTTGAACAAAACCAAACCCATTTTGAACAAAGGCTAGAGCAAAACCAAAATCGTATGCAACAAAGTTTGGAACAAGGTCAAAATAAATTGCTTTCGATGCTTGAGGGATTCATGTCTAAACCATCTACTTCTTCGGGTTGCTTACCTAGTAATACCATTCCTAACCCGAGGGGAGAGCTTAAGGCTATCACCGCTTATGATAATTTAGAAAGGAAGCTTGAGCTTATTGTGCCACCTAAAGAAACCTTTTGGAATGTCACCAAGGCTACTTTAAATGTGATTAGTACCTCGGATTTCATTGATCTCTTTCCTAAGAAATATAATGATCCGGGTCACTTTTTGATACCTTGTGTTTTCGATGAGCTTGGGGAATACAAAGCTCTAGCCGATCTAGGAGCCAGTATTAATGTTATGCCCCTAGCCATTTGGAAAACTCTTGACTATTTGCGACTTATGCCCACTCGAATGATCATTGAGCTTGCTAATGGAACCACCACTCGACCGGTTGTTATAGCGGAAAATGTCATTGTTAAAGTGGGGGAGTTCGTTTACCTAGCCGATTTTGCTATCATTGATTATGAGTCGAATCCTCGTGCGCCTATAATTTTAGGACGACCATTTTTGTGTACGACCAGTGTTTTAGTTGATATGAAAGAAGGGGAGCTTAAATTGTTTCATGGGGATAAACATATGATTTTTAAACCGAAAAAAATTCCAAGATTGGTTCCTAAGAAATTGGAAAGTGATAAACCTAATTTTGTTGAATCATGTTGTAATGTTACCTCATCTATACTCGCTCCACACGAGGATGATAAGATTGAAAAACAAATAGATGATTACTTGAGTGAGCCATTCGATGCTAGTGAGTTTGATAATGAGAATTTCGATCCCGAGAGTGATATTGCTTTAATTGAACAATCTCTGAAAATGGACTCATTTTCACTCTCTTCTATGGATCATGTTGATGTTCCTAAGGCACAATCTTCCATTGAAGAGCCTTTGATTCCTAGCTTCACACCGAGTGAGGTTAGTGACTATTCGTTGGATAAGTTCGTCGATGAACTTTTTGCTGTTATTGATCCACTTCCACGGGGAAGTGAAGACGTTTTCGATCTCGAGATCGAGCGTGATTCTTGTGTTTTACCTACCATTCTCGAGGAATTCGCCGATGAATTGCCTTCAAATGAGAATGATGATCTAGTATCCGAGTGTGACACACTCGATACTTTGTCGGAAATTTCTTGTGATGACGAGAATGACGTCACTTTTGTGACTTACTTAAATCCTCTATTTGAAGCTTCATTGAACAATAATCCATTGTTTCAAGAGGATTTTGAGAACATCATACCTCCTACATCTCACAACCTTTGTGATGATGATCTTCTTATGAAGGAGGTTGATGAGGTTTGTGATGATGATCATACCTTTTGTGATGAGTATGTCGACTCGGATGGAGAAATTTACATTATTCCCAATCTCCCTCCCACTCGCGTTGATCTTAATGTGCGGGTTTTTCATGTGTCCCATATTGAGTACCATGATTCCTTTGTTCACTTTCCTAAGAGTGAAAAGGTTGACAAAGTCATGCAAGTTGAAACCACTATGGTTGAGACTTTTGTACCACCATTACCATGTGCTTCATATGACTTAGGATTAGCATAGGGGGACGACACCTTGTTGTCTATTCCTTTCTCCACCGAGGACGAGGTATTCGATCCCGGAATCGTCGATTTAGAGAAATCTCGGACTTTCACCGATGCAATAATTGAAAGACTTTTCGATCATCTTGGTGCGAGTTTATCTCGTGGAGCATGCTACATCCATACGATTGTTTGTGACTACCATCTCTTGTTAGAGATTTGTGTTGGAGTTTTATCCTTTCGTTTGTCATCCGACAACGAGGATGAGATCTTTGACCCCGGCATCGTGCTTTATGTTGGATTTTATCCTAATATGTCGGTTTTCACCTTTTTCCCTAAGGACCATTGAATGCGGGGATCGAGTCGAGCTCATGACTCGGTTAACAAAAACGAGTTTTTCTATCTTCTTTCTATTTTCTAACACCTAATAAGGCTTGATCTTTCAAGCTCGTGCTTGTGTTTTGTTGTGTTGTGATCTTAGGTACGACCCTTATATTTGAAGATTCTCGTGTTCGGTTTTTGCCGGTCCACTTGATCTTCCATTCTTTGAATGTCAAAAAGGGGCACACTTTCTTACCCTTGATTATTATTGACTAACGTTTTATCTTTAGGCATAATTAATAAACGGCTTATAGATTTGCGTATTCTTTCCATGCTAGGAGATTGCATTAGACTCTTCGTGTCTTAGCAAGGGGGTGTTACTCTTGAGCTAAGAAACATTGAGGACAATGTTTGGTTTTAGCATGGGGGAGTCAATCGATATAATCGCTTGCAATTGCTTTTGTCGTGTCCAAACGTATTGTTTTTCTCATTTTCCAATAAAATTTTAAATTTTTTGTGTTATTTTTAAGTTTTAATAGATAAAATAAGTGTTTTTGACACGAATGTAAGTTTTCAATAAGAATAGTTTTTGACTCGACTCGGTTTTTAACCTTAGCTTTTCCTTAACGTATTTGAATTAAGTTTTGCTAGGCTATTATATAGGGAGCTTTAAAACGCGAAAGTCTTAATTCATATGAGTTAAGGACAAGAACTTTTCGCAAGCTCCAATAATTGATCCTAGAAAGTCGTTTATCAAGGGAACTTTAAAACGCAAATTCTAAAACTTGCAAAAGTATAAGAAGTTGCAAGATCCTATAGATGACTTGAAAACCCAAAACTTTGATTTAATAGGCTAAGTATCCATTGTTGGAGAACAAGAGATGATAGAGCCAATTATAAGTTTGGTATTCTTTCGGGAATTTATGTGAGTTAATTATGAGCCTATTCTCCCATCGCTTGTTAATAAATTTTAATTGTAATAAATAAGGTTGAACGATTTGAAAAGTTACTTAGCTTCTAGCCCAAGATCGTTTAGAAGTTGCTCGATATGGATTAGAGTTCATAGCCAAGGCATAACTTATTGAAGCGGGATGCGAAGATTGGCGAGTCCAAAAAGGTCCTAACAAGACATGAGGGCTATGTTTTATTGCTAAAGTGTTAGCCGTATTTAAAGTGATGGTCATATAATATACCGTTGCGAAGCTCGTGAAAAATACTATTCAACGGTGTCGAGAGTTCTTAGTTATTAATGTTTATGTAACGGGAATTAGTCCCGAACACACAAATGAGGAAGGCCTCCTAAACACTTACTACTTAGTATAAAAGGCCTCCTAAGCCTCATTTGTGTGTGTGTCTTCCATTTCATTTGTTTTGTAGAGAGAGAAACGTTTGTGTTTCTCTCACTAGGAATTCACATCTTTTGTTTTTCTCTTTTCCTTCATCTAATCTAATCTTTCTTTTTTGGTTTAATCTTCATCTACATTTCGTGTTCATATATCATTATAAGTCGTGTGTTACAATCCAACAAGTGGTATCATTCGCCAAGGGATTCGTATTTGAGCTTTCGTGTGATTTTGATTGTTGTCCCCTAATATAATGTTATATAATCACGAATTTATGAAAGAAAGTAAGAAATGAGATGAATTTTAGAGAGAGAAACTAGAGAGAGAAAAGAGAGAGAAGTGTGTGAACTTAGTGAGATTAGATTAGAGAGAAGTGAGAAATACAAATGACCATCCACCCTCCTAACATGCTAGGAGGGTAGTATATATAGTCCACCCACATGCGGGCTTTAATGGACTATATATTGGGCCGGGCTTGTATTTTGGACTTTAATTAGTTTAAATCCAAGCCCGTGAATCACGACTAAATAACTACTTATTACAACGTTCTAATAAATAATACAATAGAAACCTATGACCGAACATTCTTGTTTGACTCAATATTTTGAGGCTAACAATCTCCCCCAATGTGAGGTCATTCCTCTTTGATATTTGGATTCCAATGGAGATTTATGAATTTCGTCATAAATGAGTCTTGAACGTGTAACAGTTGTTTTGTTCCTTCATGCTGTGATCTTTGAGCCTTTGTCGTTGTCTTTCGACTTTGTCTTTAAGTCTTGAGATCTTCAAATCATTCTTGACTTGTCTTTGCCATCTTGTGATCTTGTGTCTTTATCCACATGCTCACACTATCAATTGTTGGATAAGTCTTTGGGCATGAATATATGGTTGTGTATATCTGACTTTGCTGAGTACACCGTGACGCCACCTTCTCGAGACAAAACATAGACACGGACTGAATGGCTTTGACATTCGTCCTAAATCGGTAGCGTTTTACCTCCGGTCGGTGAAGACCGTTATACGATATTAAATATCGTACCTGTGATCAGGTATATTCAATTAAGAATCTCCTTGACAGGGTTTCGCGGCTGTACTAGCCGTTCTCTTTACTCGACCATCTCAAAGCAAGACTGCGAACATAAAGAGTAAATCAATTGGATAGATATCCGCTTGATTAAAGTCGTCAATTCAAATTCCTGGAACAAGTTTGATTCTTAACGAATCTTACCATTGTTGCTTTCCAGTTGACACAAGTTTGATTCATAAGAACCTCACAAGTCACCTACCGTAGCGCTGTTTGAGGTTGACGCTAGAAGGATTTCCATTCGTCACTGTGAATATTAATGAATATCACTCTGAATGTTCTGGCAAGACCATAAAGATATTGCGTAGAAACCTGAAACGAGTTTGAATCAATTCAGAATCAAACCACTGTTGCTTTTCAGTTTTACATATGTTCATTTCACAAAGAATCTTGCATATGACCTACCGCAGTGCTGTTTGATGTTAACACTGGAAGGATTTCCACTCATCATTGTGAATACTAAGTAGTATCACTCTGAGTGTTCTAGCAATATCGCAAGGATATAGCGTAGGACTCTCTTGATCTTCATCCGTGTGTCCTAACGAGATTTGATTGATCTCTTGGCTCTAGACTCGATTTGTGCACTTTTAGTGGTCGGAGGCTGGAGCAGATGCCACCTATTCAATATCAACTATCTCGGAGTGAGAAAGTCAATAGAAGTCGTGTTGATCTCCGTGACAATAAAACAAACTTCTTTTGAGAGAAGCCTGAGTAGCTAGGAAAGGGTTGTGCTTCACATCACTGGGTCCATGATGAGTTTGTCTTCATGATGAGTTGACCCGGTTTTTGCCTAAGTTGTATGGAGGGCTTCTTTCTTTAGACCCTTTATCCTTACATTTCTTTTTCATTCTTCAACCCCTTCAATGCTTACCAAGACATCATTACTAGCACCTTGTTGTGATTGTTCCAGTGCTAGCATCAGTACTTAGTCGGCATTCAGCTACGTTCACATTCTACTCCATCTTTCCTAAGGACTTCTAATAATCTATTGGATTGTCCCTGGGAAGATCCCTCCGGTTCTGGTTGGATCATAGGACTTAAACCTAACCACCCTTTTGACACCAATAACGTCGTGAAATTAAAGATGTTGTGGGTATTTGATCGTAACCATGAAAACCACTTTAAATTCTAACAAAGTGTTTGAAAAACATTTAACACCTTGCTAGTTTTGTCGTTTCAGAAAAGCTCCCCCTTCACATGTGCCTCGATAATCGAAAGTGTTTCGCACATGTGGATAAGAGTTAAAGTGCTTGAGTCTTATATATGATCACATTTTAATCACATTTTCTCCCCCTATCTCTAATATATGAAATCTTTTGATATTAGAGATACCAAATTTGATTAAAATATATTTTGAAAAATAGTCTTGAAAATCTTCGGGAGAAAGATGTGTCAATCTATGCATGAAGTTGAAATGCTCCCCCTCAAAAATTGATCCAATGGAATTGTCATTACGAGGATGTGATCCACATTAAACTTTTGAGGATAGGAGTTGTTGAACACACAATTTTTGAAAGATTTTGAATATCATTGAGAAATTCTTGAAAAAATTGTGTTCAACGCTTTTTGAAAAATCAATTCTTTTTTACGAAAAGGTTTTTCTAAAGCATAAACTTGAGTTCATAGACTTTGAATGTCTTGACGAATCCACTCAAGTGTAAGAAGATTTAACTTCTTTTGCTAAGGGTAAGAGTACAAAAGCGTACACTCCCCCGTGAATTTAGATCCGGGTTGCAATCTGAAAGTGATTACAAGCCATTGTGTTGAGCTCAAAACGTTGAATGTTTTGTGACAAGCTCAACCCAAGATAGATTGCTCTACCCGTTGTTGGAAATATTGTCCAAAATAGACAATTTCCTTTATAAAAGATAGAAATGACATGTTTTGACAAATATTTACAACTTTCATTCGAGCTTTATGTACACACCCGTGTCGTTATTGAGCGACATTTCTAGGTACGTCCATATTATCGATACTGAAAGACATGTCGAGAAGAATATTTTTGGATTATCAAAGATTTTTTACTTTTGTATTTTGCTTTTTGATTAATATTTACAGGTAGATGTTTGATAGATGAATCAAGCAGGCTTCTTTGCCAGAACCTCCAGTTCTGCTGGAGTCAAACATCTCATACCAATTTGCCTAACTAGATACGCAAACCTCTCTTTCGAAAGAGCTTTTGTAAACAAGTCAGCTAATTGGTAATCAGTTCCAACAAAGTATAATTCAACAATACCTCTTTCAACTTGTTCCTTTATGAAGTGGTATCTGACATCGATGTGCTTCGTGCGGGAATGCTGTACCGGATTGCAGGAGATGGCTATGGCCGACTTAGAGTCACAGTACATAGGTACTTTATCAAAGTGGAAGCCATAATCCGTGAGTTGTGTTCTCATCCAAAGAACTTGAGCACAACACGCAGATAGAGACACATACTCTGCTTCGGCTGATGAGAGTGACGTGCAATCCTGCTTCTTGGAAGACCATCCCACAAGCTTATCTTGACCTAGAAATTGTGCACCACCAGAAGTACTTTTGCGTGTATCAAGACACCCTGCATGATCAGAATCTGAATAGGCCGTTAGAAAGAAACCGGTTTCCCTCGGATACCAGAGTCCCAAATGAATGGTATTCTTGAGGTACCGAAAGATCCGTTTAACCTCCTTGAGGTGCTTTTCAGTGGGTCGTGCTTGATAACGTGCACAATAACACGTAGCATGATGAATATCAGGTCTGCTTGCTGTCAAGTACATGAGGGAACCAATCATGGAACGATATCTCGTTTGATCGATGGCATTTCCCTCCAAGTCAGCATCTAGCGATGTGGTTGATAATGGTGTCCCAACGGGGTCACATGAAGTCATACCATGCTTTTTGATTATCTCTTGACAATACTTAGCTTGGTTTATAAAGATACCACTTGGGGATTGGTGAACTTGAATTCCTAGAAAGAATTTTAATTCGCCCATCATAGACATTTCAAATCTGCTGTGCATTACTTTTTCAAACCATTTTGAAAGTTTTGGGTTTGTAGACCCGAAAATAATGTCATCAACATAAATTTGCACAAGCAGAATGTCATCCCCATATTTATAAGTGAACAAAGTTAGATCAATGGAACCTTTTAAGAAACCTTTGGATACCAGAAATTTCGAGAGCTCGTCGTACCACGCCCTTGGAGCTTGCTTGAGTCCATAAAGTGCTTTGTGAAGACGATACACCTTGTCAGGATAATGAGGATTGACAAATCCTTCTGGCTGCGTGACATAGACTTCTTCCTTCAAAGGACCGTTAAGAAACACCGTCTTTACGTCCATCTGATAGACAATGAATCCCTTATGTGCCGCATAAGCAAGAAAAATCCTGACCGCTTCCATACGAGCTACTGGTGCAAATGATTCTTCAAAATCAATACCCTCTTTCTGTCCATACCCTTTAGCTACTAGCCTAGATTTATTCTTGATGATCGTGTTCTCTTCATCCATCTTGTTTTTCCAGATCCATCGAAGATTTAATGGTTTTACATCGTATGGTCTGTCAACAAGTTCCCAGACTTTAAGTCTTTCAAATTGGTGAATTTCATCCGTCATCGATTCAATCCAAGCATGATCATCCAAGGCTTCTTTGATGTTTTTCGGTTCGGCTAAACTCACGGCGAGTGCGAACATACAAACATCGCCATCGGTGTGAAGCTGTCGTCTTGTACGAACGGGCTGTGAAGGGTTTCCAATTACATGAACCAAAGGATGATCTCGGGTCCAATGATGTGTTGAAGGATGTCGTTGATAGAACGTATGCATATTTGACGGATCAACATGGCGAGTAGAAGACTCTCCAGTTTCGTGTACCGGTGTACCGAATGGGTTGATAAATTCGTCTTCGTCAGATAATGCATTGTCTGCTTGATTTATGTTCTCTGGAGCAATGACAGTAGTTGTGGATGTTGTAGGATCGATTGTTGAAGTAATATTCTGAGGAGGTAATTCTGCTGCAACCCGTGTTGAAGTAGATGAAGTTGTATCCGGTTGTTGACGATGATCGGAATCATCATTCATATCATGAGTGACAGCGGAAGACTTCGATACAACTTGTTTCTCCCCCGTGAAATATTCATCATACATTGGTCCATATAACATTTCCAACTCTTCAATTGTCGTATCGACTGTCATATCAGCTCTAGGAACATTTTCTGGAACCAGCGTTGAACTTGACGGTTCATTGCTGTGGTCTTGAGTTCCGAGTTCCGTGCGGTTTTGAACGGAAGTCGTTTGTCCTTGTGGATCGGGACTTAAACTGCTTTGTTCAAGTGCCATTTCTTGAGATTCATCAAATCGGATGTGAATTGTCTCGACAATCAATTTTGTTCTTTTGTTGAACACTCTATATCCCTTAGACTGAGTTGCATATCCCACAAGAATACATGCATCACCTTTTTCTTTCATCTTATCCAAATTTTCACCATCTCGTATAATGTAACAAATACATCCAAAAACATGAAGGTGTTTGAGTGAAGGTTTACGATCATGAATTATGTGATATGGTGTCTTTTCGTGTCTTGGGATAATTAAGGAGCGGTTTTGTGTGTAGCATGCGGTTGACACGGCTTCGGCCCAAAAGTATAGTGGAAGTTTTGAAGCGGATAATAATGTTCGAGCAGCTTCAACCAAAGTACGGTTTCGTCTTTCAACAACGCCGTTTTGTTCGGGTGTTCGAGCAATAGATGTTTCATGTTCAATCCCTTCGGCTTCAAAATACTTTCTCAGATTAGAATTCAAAAATTCTGTACCTTTGTCAGTACGAACCACTTTAACTTGAGCTTGAAGACCACGTTGTATCAATTTTAGGAAGCTGATGAGAACGTCGGGTGTTTCATCTTTGGACCTCAAGAAGTGAGTCCATGTGTACCTTGAGTAATCATCGACAATTACCAGAATATATTTCTTTCCATTGATACTCTGAACACGCATGGGACCACACAGATCCATGTGAAGAAGATCTAACCGTCCTTTAGAGCTTGGTGTGGTCTTTGTTTTGAAGCTACTTCGTTTAGCTTTACACAGTTCACAAGAAGAACAAAGATGATCTTTGATGAATTTCAAGCTTGGAAGGCCTCTCACAATATCTTTCTTGGAAAGCAAGTTAATGGTATCAAAGTTAAGATGAGAAAGACGTTGATGCCATAACCATGCCTGAGTCGTTGAAGCTTTAGCCATGAAGCAAATTGGAGTTGATGAAGTTGTGTCTTGAAGTGAAATTGTGTAAAGATCAGTACCCCGTGTACCGGTAAGTAAGTCATTCCCATCATAATCACGAACAAAACATGTCTTCTTTCTGAAAGCAACTTCCAAATCCGCATCACAGAATTGACCAACCGAGAAAAGATTGTGATTGAGCCCTTCGACGTAGTATACCCTTTTAATCGTGATATTCCCTTGAACCAAATCTCCATATCCTAGGATCGGTGCAAATTGATCATTTCCGAATCGGACCGTACCTAGGAACTTCTCCACGAAGTTAATTAGAAGCTTGAGATTCCCCGTCATGTGCTTCGTGCATCCGGAGTCCATTATGAAGAGAATTATTTGTATCACCTGCAGAAGAGTTAGAACACGATGGAGCATTTGCTAAATTGGATACCACATTAGTTGTGAGAGTAGAATCATTAGTGTCCTTATCGACATTTAAAGGCAAACTAACACTCGTTTTCACATTTTCTGTCCTAACTTTAGGCATCCATTTATATCCGGGAGGACATTGATTAGCAAACCACCATTTCCAAGACTTACTGGCAGACTCATATAATTCCTTAATTTTGCTTCTATGATTCTTAGTGGTGGAGTCTGATGCATTACTTTTCTTAGTGGGGGTAGCACCAGAATGGTTCACTTTGCGTTTGGGTTTACTAGCACTAATAGGCATCACAGTTTGCTTCTTAGTTCTAGTTTCTACGCCTTTGATATTATTCATAGCACACATAGAATGATTAGCATTAGCACACTTGCCACATTTGACACAAACAAATTTCACATTCATAGCATTCAAATCATTCACAGCATTCGGATCGTCATTACATGCGATAACAGACTTTTTATTCTTAAAAACATTCAAATTCCTAGGGTGTTCTTCTACTTGCTTCATCTTCCCTTGATTCTTGTGTTTCCAGACCTTATCATTCACTTGAGTGCTCTTAAGCTGAGGCCGGCTAACACTAGTAGTGGAGACTATTCCTGTAGTAGAAGACACATGAATATTAGTGTTTCTAGAAGTCTGAGGCGAGTGAGTATCTTTGTTTGTGGGCTTAGTGGACATTCTATACATCCCTGGTTTAATGACATTATTGTGCTTAACGCTTGGTGCTATAGGATTCCTTATAGGTTGAGCTTGTGGTAACCTTTCCTTTCCATCCATCTTGGGGGAAAACACAGGTTTAGCAAACGAGGAATTAGATAAAGCAGATGGTTTTCCCAAGATAGAGGATCTATTCTCTTTAGAGGCATTGGGTTGTCTAACAACATTTTTCTTAATGCTAGGTTCCACAATTTTCCCACCCATTTTAGCAATGAGTTTCTGCAACTCAGCTATCGCTCTGTCCCTGTCTTGTAATTGAGCTTTCAACCCTTTAATTTCCAAATTCTGTTCATTCATTTCTCGAAATGTTTGGGAAAGTTTTTCTTGCAATTTATTATCATGTGGAAAACGACCAACATCTTTTTGCAAAGCAAGTTCAAGAGAATGGCAATGTTTTTGAAGGAAATCAGTTTTGTGTTGAAGTAACTCAAAAGCCTTTTTGTCAACATTTTCTTTACGTTTCGAAAGCTCAATTTCAAGACGTTCACATTCTTTGATCTTATCAAGATATTGGCATGCAACTTCAGAATATTCATCAATATCAGCACAAGATGTAAAATAAGCACACATAACATCTTTAGAAACGCATTCTTGCAAGAGTAAATCATATTCATCTGAGAAATCAGACTTCTCCATTTGAAGATCATCAATGTGTTTCTCAATAGATTCAACATATTTTAAATCATCAAACATTTCAGTCCGAATGAACTCCTCAAGTTGAAGAACAGTTTCTTTAATCAACGCCGTGTTTGGAATTAAGAGTTCTTTGACAAGCAAGGTAATATCTTGAGGAATCGGACGTGTCCATTCAGCATTTTCACGTTTTGCCCAGTCTCGTTCAACAATAGATTTAACATTATCTATGTGATGTTTAAGAATACCTAATGTTTTCCTACTCTTGCTTTTAGATTCATCTAGAGGGAGGTAGTTGATGTATTTGTAAACATTAGATTTCTTAGGTGCAAATGCTTTCTTCCATTGAATTCTCTTTTGTTTGCATTCTAAGAACACTTCCTCACGAGTTTTCTGAGTTTGTTTGTTGAACAGGCCATAAAGACTATTCTCATAAGCATAATTATATGGTTTAACAAACTCCTTATTAACAAGTGGTTGACTATCAGCATCCCAAAGGGCAGTCTCTTCACTATTGGCACTAACAGGCATGCAATCAAGATCTGTCCTTTCAGTCTCATCAAGATAAAGATGCGGGTTCGCAACTTGAGCTTTGGCAAGGTACTCAGGACTTGCAAAGCTAGCTTGACCCTTAATAGTTGTGCCAGCGGTTGGTAACCAGATGGGAAACATTGTGGCTGCAAGGGCTGAGAATACTGGTACGGGAAATGGAAACAACAATCGTCAGGTTCAGTGCTACAACTGCAGGGGATTTGGTCATTATGCTCGAGATTGCACAGCCAAAAAGAAGAGGGATGCTGCTTATCTTCAGACTCAGCTTCTCATAGCACAAAAAGAAGAGGCAGGAATCCCACTTCAAGCTGAGGAATTTGATCTTATGGCTTCTGCTGCAGAATATGACGAGGAAGAAGAGGTGAATGCCAACTACATCTTGATGGCAAACTTACAGCAAGCATCAACCTCAGGAATGCATGATGACAGAGCTCCCGTTTATGATGCAGACGGTCCCTCTGAGGCTGTTGAAATTTGTCTCTGGTGCGTGGACTCGGGCTGTTCCAAACATATGACTGGGAATCGAAGCCTTCTCAAGAACTTTGTATGGCGTTTCATGGGAACTGTTCGATTTGGAAATGATCATGTTGCAGCAATTCTATGCTATGGTGATCTTCATTGGGGAAATATAATCATCACCAGAGTCTCTTTTGTTGATGGCTTGGGACATAACTTGTTCTCGGTTGGTCAATTTTGTGATTCAGACTTGGAGGTCGCTTTCAGAAGTCATACATGTTTTGTAAGAGATCTTGAAGGAATTGATCTGTTGAAAGGAAATCGTACCACCAACCTTTACACCATTGATCTTTTTCAAATGTCTGCTGCTTCTCCAATTTGTCTCATGGCCCGAGCCACATCAACAAAGTCGTGGTTATGGCATCAAAGGCTATCTCATCTCAATTTCGATGCCATCACCCATCTCGCGAAAGATGATCTCGTTACCGGTCTTCCAAAGTTCAAATATACAAAAGACCATCTTTGTCCTTCATGTGAGCAAGGTAAAAGTAAGAAGAAGCCTCACAAACCCAAACCTGTTCCCAACTCAACGAATAGGTTACATCTCCTACATATGGATTTGTGTGGCCCAATGAGAATCAAAAGTATTAATGGAAAGCGGTATGTCCTTGTCATTGTGGATGACTATTCTCGCTACACATGGGTTCATTTTCTTGCTTCAAAAGATGAATCCCCTGATGTAATTATTAACTTCTTGAAGAAAACATCAGTTCTACTGCAAGCCCCTGTCATTATTGTGAGAACGGATAACGGTACAGAATTCACAAATCAGAAATTGAAAGCTTATTTTGACGAAGTTGGGATTTCTCATCAAACTTCGGCTGTAAGAACTCCAGAGCAGAATGGAGTTGTGGAACGGAGGAATCGTACGTTAGTTGAAGCTGCTCGAACGATGCTTCTCTCCTCTAGTGCACCGTTATTCCTTTGGGCCGACGCTATAGCAACTGCATGTTATACTCAAAACCGCTCCATTATTCACACCCGTTTCAACAAAACACCTTATGAGATCACTAATGGAAGAAAACCGGATATTTCATTTCTACATGTCTTCGGTGCATTATGTTATCCGAAGAATGATCGTGAAGATATCAGTAAACTTGAACCTAAAGGTGATATTGGCTTTTTCATTGGTTATTCTTCAACTGCTTGTGCTTACAGGGTTTATAATCGAAGGACAAGAAAGGTAATGGAGACTATGAACGTTACCTTTGATGAACTCTCGGGTATGGCCTCTCAGCATAGAAGTTCACATCCCGAGCTTCAAGGTCAGACTTCTGGACACGTAAGTTCAGGACTCGCGCTTCAATTTGCACCGCCAGCAATCTCATCGTTACAACCATCAGAACGTGACTTGGAAGTTTTATTTGGGCCAATCTATGATGAATATATGGAGGGTCCTTCGTCATTTGGTGTTCCTCAAAATGCCCCGGCTGCACCTGCTACGGTAGTTCAAGAACCTTCGACTGCATCTACACCATCGGCATCTACTTCTGCACCATCTACGTCAACCTCAACCATAGTACCTCAAAACATTCCAACTACTTCTCCGATTGCTGACGCAACTCAACAACATTCTCAGCAAATTCCTACTCATGTTCATCTTCAGAATGAAATAGTTGCTGAAAATGCAGACAATGCGATGCTCAACGAACACGAGTTTGTTAATCCATTTGCGGCTTCCACAAGCACTACTCAGCCTTCAGCACCATATGTGGATCCGTCGAGCTCGCATCAAGTTTCTCATACACTTCCACATGAACACAAATGGACTAAGAATCATCCTTTGGTTCAAGTGATTGGCAATCTCTCACGACCGGTCTCAACACGAAATCAGCTGCGTACCGATGGTGATATGTGTATCTATGCACTATCAGTCAGCACAATGGAACCAGCAAGTGTGAAAGAAGCAATGACCGATGCATCATGGATTGAGTCTATGCAAGAAGAACTCAATCAGTTCATCTGACTCGATGTATGGGAGTTAGTACCTCGACCGGACAATATCGATCCGCTTACCCTGAAATGGTTATTCAAAAACAAGATGGATGAGGAGCAAACGGTCATTAGGAACAAGACTCGGTTAGTTGTGAGAGGTTATAAACAGCAAGAGGGAATTGATTTCGTCGAATCCTTCGCCCCGGTTGCTAGGATGGAAGCTATTAGGATTTTCTTGGCATATGCTGCACACAAATCGTTCACTGTGTATCAAATGGACGTGAAGACGGATTTCTTGCATGGGCCGTTAAAAGAAGATGTGTATGTATGTCAACCTGAAGGTTTCATTAATACCGAACATCCAAGCCATGTCTACAAGTTGAAAAAGGCAATTTATGGTTTGAAACAAGCACCGAGGGCATGGTACGACGAATTATCATCATTTCTTCTACAAAATCACTTCAGCAAAGGAACCATTGATCCAACGTTGTTTATCAAGCACTACGGAAACGACATCTTGGTGGCTCAGGTCTATGTAGATGATATTATATTTGGTTCTACTAACCCAAAATATTCCATATTATTTGCCGACCTTATGAAAAGTCGATTCGAAATGTCCATGATGGGGGAAATGACGTTCTTTCTTGGTCTCCAAGTTCACCAATCCCCCCGTGGTATTTTCATAAATCAGTCCAAGTATGTGCTTGAGATTCTAACGAAATTTGGTATGGATAACTGTGATCCTATTGGTACTCCAATGGACACTAAACACAAGCTTGATTTGGATAAGAAAGGGACAATTGTAGATGCTACAAAATACCGAAGTATGATCGGGTCCCTTATGTACTTAACCTCAAGCAGACCGGACATTGTGCATGCTACTTGTTTATGTGCTCGGTACCAGGCTCAGCCAACCGAGAAGCACCTCAAGGAGGTTGAAAGGATCTTTCGTTATCTTCGAGGAACCATTAACATGGGTCTCTGGTATACGAAGGATTCTGGTTTTAATCTCACTGGTTTTTCAGATGCCGATCATGCAGGGTGTCAGGATACATTCAAGAGCACTTCTGGTGGAGCACAATTCTTAGGCGAGAAGCTAGTGAGCTGGTCATCAAGGAAACAAGACTGTACGGCATTGTCAACCGCGGAAGCAGAATATGTGTCTCTATCCGTGTGTAGTGCTCAAGTCCTTTGGATGAGAACACAACTCACGGATTATGGCTTTTTCTTTAACAAAGTCCCTATTTATTGTGATTCACAATCAGCCATAGCCATATCCTGCAACCCGGTCCAACACTCCAAGACCAAGCACATAGCTGTCCGATTCCATTTCATAAAGGAGCATGTGGAAAAAGGAACGATCGAACTGTTCTTTGTCAAGATGGACTACCAACTAGCCGACATCTTCACCAAAGCTCTTCCTCAAGACAGATTTGAATTCTTGGTTCGTCGACTTGGTATGCGTAGTTTCACTCCTGATGAACTTGAACGTCTTGCACATTCGCAGTAATCTTGTATATATTTATCAGAAAATCAAAATACAAAAATATAAAACCTATAAAAACAAAATAAAAAATGAGAAAATTTTCAAAAAACACCAAAAAAAAAAATTCTTCTCCGACATGTCTCTCAGCATCGATAATATGGACGTGCTTAGAAATGTTGTTCAATAACGACACGGGTACGTACATAAAGTTCGAATGAGAGTTCAAATGTTTTCAAAACATGTCTTTTCTATTTTTCTTCTCATAATGGCTTATAGTCACATGTCAGACTATAACCCGGTCCCTAAATAAAGGAAAGTCTTTGACTTATCCTCAACAACGAGAAATTCATTTTTCTCGGTCATGAGCTTATATCGAAACATTCAAAGTTTTAAGCTCATGAACACAATTTTTCTCGGACTTTTGAGCACAATTTTTCAAAGTATTTCAAAACAATGTGCTCATATACTCCCCTATTTAAATACAATCTCTTTTCGAGGGGGAGTATAATGTTTGTATAAACATTTGTTCCAAAGTTTCATGACACATTATTCTCTCCATGTTTCATCACTAGTTTCACAAAAATTTCAATTTCATGCAATTTTTGAGGGGGAGAATAGTGATTAAAATGTGTTATCTTGAATAAGGTCTTTGATATAAGTGCTTTCTCTTCCTAATATGTGCAAAAATTTCTCCTTTTATGATGCACATATGTAGGGGGAGCGTTTTTGGTGATATAGAAAACTTTCAAGGTGTAAACATTGATTTCATCAACACCTTGACTGCATTTTCAAATGATTTTTCTGGTTACGATATCTATACCCTTCAACACATAAATTCACGATGGTATTGGTGTCAAAAGGTGGTTAGGTATTCGTCCTATGATCCAACCAGAACCGGAGGGATCTTCCCAGGGACAATCCATTAGAACTTAGAAGTCCTTAGGAAAGATGGAGTAGTTGAGTGTACGGGAATAATGCCGACTAATGACTTAAGCTAGCACTGGAACAATCACAACAAGGTGCTAGTTATGACGTCTTGGTAAGCATTGAAGGGGTTGAAGAATGAAAAAGAAATGTGAGGATAAAGGGTGTAAAGAAAGAAGCCCTCCATACAACTTAGGCAGAAACCGGGTCAATACATCTATTATCAGAATCACTTTGATGATTTCTGATACTGAAGACAAAGCATCATGGACCCAGTGATGCAATGCACAACCCTTCCCAGCCTACTCAAGCTTCTCTCAAAAGAAGTTTGTTTTATTGTCACGGAGTTCAACTCATTTCTATCAACTTTCTCACTCCGAGATAGTAGATATTGAATAGGTGGCAGTCTGCTCCAGCCTCCGATCACCAAATAAACGTGCACTCATAGAGTCTAGAGCCAACGAGATTCATCAAAAATCTCATTAGGACACTTACTCCATAGATCAATTGTTGTTCATCATTAGAACACAAGCGATGATTTATAGAGTCCTACGCTCTATCCTTGTGGTATTGCTAAAACATTCAGAGTGATACTCTTTAGTATTCAAAGTGATGAATGGAAATCCTTCCAGTGTTAACATCAAACAGCACTGCGGTAGGTCATATGTAAGATTCACTTGAATTAAACATATGTTAACTGGAAAGCAACAGTGGTTTGATTCTTAATTGATTCAAACTCGTTCCAGGTCTCGACGCAATATCTTTATGATCTTGCCAGAACATTCAGAGTAATACTTTTCAGTATTTACAGTGACGAATGGAAATCCTTCCAGTGTCATCATCAAACAGCACTGCGGTAGGTAACTTGTGCGATTCTATATGAATCAAACTTGTGTCAACTGGAAAGCAACGATGGTTTGATTCTTAATTGATTCAGACTTGTTCCAGGAAAGTGAATTGACGACCTAATCAGCAGAATGGAACTGCATGATTCACTCCTTACTTTGAATTATCTTTCGATATATTCAAGTATTGAGAACGGCTACCACAGCTGGAAATCCTGTCAAGGAAGTTCTTTGAACTTACCTGATCACAGGTACAGTATTCGTACTGTATAACGGGAAACCGGTGGAATGCAAACGGTGGCGTTATCTCAAGAGTCGCAATTCAAGGCCACATATTCAGGATTATTGAAGAAAGCTCAAGAACATCTAAAGACAAAGACTTCCGCTACTCTGATGATCAAGGGAGATTGTTAACAAGCTTTCATGTCAACTAAAAACATGAGTATGTGGGTAAAGACACAAGAACACAAGCTGGAAAAGTTACAAGATCAAGTCAAGGCAAAGATCCAAGATCACAAGTCATGAAAGGAACTATGAAAGAACTCTCAAGGCAACAAGCTTCAAAGTCTGCAACACCAACGAAGTGAAGTCACATATTACATGACCACCCCTTAGGGGGAGATTGTTAGCCGTATTTAAAGTGATGGTCATATAATATACCGTTGTGAAGCTCGTGAAAAATACTATTCAACGGTGTCGAGAGTTCTTAGTTATTAATGTTTATGTAACGGGAATTAGTCCCGAACACACAAATGAGGAAGGCCTCCTAAACACTTACTACTTAGTATAAAAGGCCTCCTAAGCCTCATTTGTGTGTGTGTCTTCCATTTCATTTGTTTTGTAGAGAGAGAAACGTTTGTGTTTCTCTCACTAGGAATTCACATCTTTTGTTTTTCTCTTTTCCTTCATCTAATCTAATCTTTCTTTTTTGGTTTAATCTTCATCTACATTTTGTGTTCATATATCATTATAAGTCGTGTGTTACAATCCTACATAAAGATCTCAAGTGATGTGAAGACTCATTAATCAAAAATCAATATGAAGGATCGAGACACACGACGAAAAGCAAAATACTCCCAAAAAGTCATGGAGAAGTCTATCCAAAAAGACCAAAAATAAGGTATGAGGATAAATGAAGCCAAGTCCAAAAAGGAGGCGGATCGTTGTTAATCAAAATCCCAAGTAAAGATTGGAGAAAAATGAAGAAGTCGTGGTCCAAGTATGAATCTCTCAAAAATTCAAGTGAAGAAATATTATGAAGAGAAGACCATTATTTCGTGAACGTCTCTCAAGGTTGGAAGTATTAAGTCATTGCCAAATATCGATCCGAGAAAGGTCTCAAATCGCGAAACAAGTTATGCCAAGATATGAACTTTATGAAGTCCCGAGAAGCAGTTTTAAAAGATTTTGTCCTTTAGCTAACTATTGATTAAATCGTTCACTTTATTTTCGGCCTAATAAATTATCGAAATAAGTCAACAATGCATCCTCGTGATCATTTAAGACAACAATAAAATATAAGAGATACAATTAGGAATAAGGGAGTCTAAGTGATTAATTGGCCCACATGAGTTCGTGTTAGTCTACCAACTTATAATAACAATGATCTTGTTTTTACACTTGGCATGGAAAAGTGAAAAGTCGAGGACGATGAATCTATTTGAGTTTTAAGATCCTTAAAGTTATTTTATGTCTTTGTAAAATAAAAAGTCAAAAGTTGAATAATGGTGTAATTATAGTTTTATTTTATCATTGCGTGAGGACACGGCAATTGCTTAGCATGGGGGAATTTGATATGAGCTTAATTACTCATATCATTTGTATCAAATAACAATGAAATATTGCATGATTTATATCATAAATGCCTTGGATATGCTTGTTTCTTGTTTTCATGTGTGTAGGTACCAAGTTCACGAAAACCGACGAAAACCGACACGAGATTGATGGAAAAAGATCGAGGAAGCCAAAGTCGGGTTCGATTTAGAGGATTTAATATTAAATTAAGAGATTTGGGCCTAGTGGGTCCCACAATTGAGTGAATGGGCTAAAAGGCCCATTTAGGTTACAAGTTAATATTTTGAGGTGTTGTAAAGTCCAAAAGGCCCAAAAGGGGTATTTATCACGGATGGAAATGTGTATATGGGCCAAAAGCCCATATGTACTCAAAATTGGAAAAGAGAAACGAATGAAGAAAGTTATTAATGGGCCTAGGGTTACTTCTTTTGTTATAAAAAGTGACACCCCATACACGCTTTGTTTTTATTCACTCACCTCACGTTAATATCCAACCGTTCCATTTATTCTCACACGTCATTTTCGTTTCACACACATTTACAAACCACTTGTGTACCCACACGTCACACAACTTTTTCCCATTTCCATTAAATAAATAAAACTTATCCCACTCACTTTTATTATTGTCGATACAAACAAGGTGAACTCTTTCACCTTTCTTCCCCAACTTTCTCATCCCCAAACCAGTAAAATATCACCACTGTTCCAAAACCTAGTCATGTAAAAAGTTGTTTTTACATAGGGCTTTTTATCTTTTCATTTAATTCACACAAAAAAGAAATAAAACCACAAGTTTAAAGGAAGAAAAGGCAGGATCAGAAGGTGTTACATGGCAAAGTATCATTGGAATAAACACCTCACAACACCAATCCAGCCAATCAGGAGCCAAAGAAGAAACACAACTAGCACACGGATGCCACGTTGGCAATCCGTGTGCTATTTGGAATCATCACAACCATCTATTTGAAGAAAGAGAAAAGAGAGATTGATCCAAAGGCTCAGAGAAAAGAAGAATATTCCTCAAGAAGATCCGAATATCCCTTCATATTCAGCCTGGGGAGGCTATAAAAACCCCCCAATATTCATGTAAAATGTATCCCTTCTTTTAATTTAAAGTTATAATGTTAGTTTATTTCTAGAAATTGTAATTTTCTTTTAAGTTGTATTGATTTGAATTGTTTTAATAAAAGTTTATCTTTCTGTTAATCTTTTTACCTCTCACGTTTTAGTTTATTCTTTTCGAATTAATTGCAATTTACAAGTTATAAATCGATGTTATAATTTTATATTGTTCATATGAGTTGAAATATATAGCTTGTTTGAATAATAAGTTAGAATAAGGGATATAAAATGCTCATCCCCACTGGATGAGTACTTAAAAGAAGCTGCTGATTCGGGGTGTTGTTTATGGTTTGAGTTTGCTGCTGAATCGTGATGTTTATATGATGGACTATAGCTCGGTGTCGTTTTAGTTAAGGTAGCTCAGCGCTCCACCTTCTTCTCAATGGTTTCTTCATAGAATGGTTAAGCTCAACTATTTTTCATGTATTAATTTTTTTTTGTATGTGTTGATGTATCTGAATGTTAATATGCTGGTTTTGGTTAATATGCTATAGCTTGATTGTTAACTGATTGATATTTGGTAGTTAATTGACTTTGCTTTACTGATATTGAATATTTGATTGGAAGTTGAATGAATATTAGTTGAGTAATCTGTTCTTGTTGAAATTACACATTTTTATCTGTTGTTTAGTCGTTGCTATGTCACTGCAATTTTTATGCTTGCTAAAATGGATCTGTTATGGTATGTGCTACTGGAATGCTGTGTAAGATCTAAGTCACATATTAGGATTGCTGTTAGATTGAAGAACAAAGTCTTGTTTTAGTTAATCTTAAGAGTTGGATGTAAGTGCTGAAAATTAGTCTAGTGTACTGATTAGTTAAATTCTGAAATCTGTTCTTTAATTTGATTGTTATGCTGTTAATCTGCTGACTTACTATATGATATTATAAGGTTAAACGTTTGATAGATTAAATTGTTTTATTCGGTCAGTTTAATTAAAACTGCATGAGGAGCTTTATGTTTTGTTATTGACTGATGGATTTACAAGCTTTAGATATGTTGAGGATAAGTTTCAGAAATCTATTCTAGTTGATTTTAGATTGAGTTGTACTGAATCATTTTCTGCTTAAGTTTGGTTTTTAATTTTGACTGCTTTATCTTTGTGTTATATTTGATTTTCACTGCTTATTTATTGCTTAATCTATTTTCAGCTTATCGGATTCATCATTTTGATAAGTCCTATAAGCTGTGCCCTCACAGTCTTATTACTAATAAGCTACCAAGTCTTTCCTAAGACTGTCCAGTTTAGCAATCTGTCAAAGAAAAAGAGATTAAAAAAAAATAATGTCAGGTGTGGGTCTCGAACTCGAGACCTACCCTTTGAATGCATAGAGTGATAACCATCTGGGCTATTGCCCTCTTTGATTTTATTTCCCTTTCTGTCATTTATATAGTGATATTCATACGGGCAGTTCTTTTTGTTAAGTTTAATTAAACTTGTCACGTTTTCATAATTTCTAATTTCTTTAAATTTAAGTAAAAAGTTTTAATAAAAAGTAGTTTATATTATAAAGTAGTTTAAATTTAAGTAAAGTAATTTTAATAAAGTTTAATTAGTTTAAAAAAGTGTAGTTAGATTTTTAAATAGATTTACAAGTTATTTTAAATAAATAGATTTATAAATTTTGAATTAGATTAATTTTTATATAGTGTTTTATTTTTGAATAATTAAGTGTTTATAGAATTTTAAATAGGCGGGGTTTAACGATTCATGCACTTTAGGTTAATTTTAAATAGCTTAAAATTCGTAGTTTTTAATTATAGTTTAAAAACCACAAACCAATTCAAATCGATTGTCCAAATCAAAGCAAAACGTCTCAAATTCATAAGATCTTCGTGTACAACGAACTCGACTCACCCACGTGTTTAATTGAATTCGTCATTGGTATTATTAGTCTATTACTTTTTCCTAAAGGTAATATTCTAATTTACCCTATAACGTATCTAATTATCACATATACACATCCACTTACATCAAAGCACTCGGTGTGTTTCGTGAATATTGTGCTCTAGATTTATTCTCAATTATGCACCACGCGTCTCTCGGAGTTTTTCTTAAAAGATTACCACCCGCGGTGGCATTTAACCAATCTTGTTCAATCATATTAAGCCCATTATAAAAAGTATTTATTTGATGCAATTCCGAGAAACCGTGGTGTGGACATTGTCTTAACAAATATTTAAATCATTCCCAAGCAATCCCAAACGATTCATGCACTTTTTGTTCAAATCTAGTGATCTCGTTCTCAAAGTGTGTTGTCTTAGATGGTGGAAAGAAATAATTCATAAACTTGGACACTAAATCATCCCATGTTAAGATCGAACCCGGTGGTTCTTTCTCATACCAAATCTTAGCATTACCCTCGAGCGAGTACGGAAAATGCATGAGCTTAATCGCGTCATTCGGCACATCTCTAAACTTGAGAGTCGAGGTAATTCGAAGAAAATTCCGAATGTGAGAGTGCGAGTTATCGGTCTCATTGCCACGAAATTGGTCGGCACGAATGAGCGATAAAAGACCCGTCTTAATCTCATAATGATCCGCCAAAATAGCCGGCACAACGATTGCTTCCCCATACCCTTCGGTGGGTGCACGGAGCAATTCCTCCATTGTTCGGTTATCGGTCATCTCTACAACAATAGGTGGAAGCTCGGGTTCCACTATTCGTTGTTGACGATTTCTATTTCTACGAGGAATATTTTCAAGCCTATTAAAATCAATCACAAGACGAGAAGAACGTAATTGCATACACTACAAAGACGAGAATTTAGAGGATTGAAGAAAAGAAATTAGACGAGAAGAAGATTATTTTTGGTATTTTATTTTGGTATTGCTCAATCAAAAATGATCGATAAAAAACAAGGAATAAGGATAACTACTATGGTAGTAAATTACCCTCGGTCGACTTTGAAACGATAGGTGAAAACATAAACGTCTCGAGGTTCAATAAGTAAACTACAAAAATAAAATCTATTACTACTTGAGTCGGCAAACCAATAATAGGTCGTCCCTCTCAATATACGCACAAGCAAGCGGGGAAACGAGGTGGCACAAAGCACTTAAAAACCTTTTTCCTTAGACGGATTTTTATAGCACGTCGCCTTATACCCACCTTATAGTTTGTATAAATCGAGTTCAAACTTCTTATTAGTATTTATCTATTTTGCCTTTTATTTTTGTTTTGGATTCGACTACAATAGCTAGGTGATGAAATCCCAACTAAGGCCTTATTTAAAAAGTATGTAAATTTATTTTTCTACGTAATACAATATATTATTCACAAAAAAACGAGAAAAACGATACATACTATAATAATAGAAAAATAACAAAACTTTCCGAGGACGGAAAGGGTCTTCAAATCAACGATCAACAAATCTCCACGAAAACGAATCGTACACATAATCCCCGGCAGCGGCGCCAAAAATTTTGATGTGTCGAGATATGTATAGTGATAATTAAGATACGTTATAGGGTAAATTAGAAAATTACCTTTAGGAAAAGTAATAAACTAATATTACCAAAGACGAATTCAATTAAACACGTTGGTGAACCAAGTTCGTTGTACACGAAGATCTTATGAATTTGAGACGTTTTCGTTTTGAATTGGACAATTGATTTGAATTGGTTTTCGATTTTTAAAACTAAAATTAAATCTACCAATTTTAAACCTATTTTAATACTAAAGTGCATGAATCGTAAACCCCCAAATTATATAAATCTAAAAACATATCCTTAAAATATAAAACTAATTTAAAAATTAAACTATTAATAAATCTATAAAAATTAATCTATTAAAATAATTTTAACTCTATTTAAAAATCTAGTAAAACTTTTGAAACTAACTAAATCTATTAAAATTTAATTAAACTAAATCTTTTTTTTTAAACTATATTTTTAAATTTAAATCTAAAACAATAAAAATCTTATTATTTGAAAACTAATTAAACTTTTAAAATTAATAAAAACATTTTTTTTTACTCTTTATTTTGTTTCTATTGACTATTTAATAAAATTAAAAATGTTAAACTAAAATAAACTATGTAACTAATCGTAATTAAACTAACTGCCAAAGAAAACAATGATGCTATATTAATGAAGTAAAAGAAAATAAAACCAAATAAGCCAGTTAGCTCATATGGCTAACATGTTGGACATATGAAGGGCAGGTCTTCGAGACCTGCAGGTGACATTTTTATGTGAATGATTTTCTTTTTGACAGATTGAACTACAAGTCACAGGAGGTGACTTTATGTTATAATGATATGTTTTTGACAGTTAGATTTTGCAATGGATCAAGTTAACAGATCCAAAACAAACGAAATATTTACTTAATATAAGACAGGAAAAACAAACTCAACTTTATATCAGTATAAGACATGAAAGTAAATCAATCCATAAAACAGATTAAACCAGTAGCCAGTACAAACTAAATCAGGTAAATAAATTCAGCAATTTACAAAAAATATCAAGCTCTAATTCTGATAAATCAGAATGACTCAGCTGTTGCTTCTAACACACAAGCAACAAAGTAAATCTAAATGACTTATATCAGCAGATCAAAAGTTTATGCAACCACTTAGATAGAAACTATCATTCACATTATCCATTGTGCACAAAAGTTAAGCATATACTCAGCAAACCTTTAGACGATTATTGAACCAAATCCTAACATTCTAGCTCACATGACAATCTCACAGACATATTAATTTATTCATGGAAATAAAATCAGTAAGATCCAATACTCGAATACTGAGTAGTGAAAACAGATAAATTCAACAGCTAGGAACAGTAATACGATTTACAGTACTGATAAAACCAACATCTCAGTAAGTAAAATAAAGCAAACATCACAGTACAAAGATTAAAGCAAAACAAATCAACTTCAACTTCATTGTTAAGATCACAAGCAGGTTTACTAAACAAAAACAAAATAACGTCCTAACACACTGATTCATTTGCATAAACAGTAGCAGATCCAAAGACTCATAACATATAATGGTTTAATTTTAACAATCATTTTTATCATTAACTTAACCAAATCGGATCTAAGAATATAACAAAAATTTAAACTCGAAACTCACCTAATGTAGATAGCCTTTGAGACGAAACACAACGCTGAGCTGGCTTAATGTAAATCAGAACCACCATACACCATCGAATCAAACATCATCAATCTTCGAACCAATCAATAATTAATCGAACCAAACAGTTTTTTTATAAACTTAAACAGTGGGTTTAAGTTTTTATCCCTAATTTCACTATATCATTCAAATAAGCTATTAATCAAGCTTATTTAAACAATACTCGTTGGTAACATTCAGCTTAATATAAATGTAGATCGTATAAACTTTTAACAATGTTTAACAAAACTAAAGAGCAAAATTAAACGAAACTGAACGAGATCTTTTATTAATATCAAAAGTAACAGTACAATTTGAAATAAAAGAAAATACAAATCTAACACTAAACTAACATTATAACTTTAAAGTAAAAAAAGGGATACTTTTACAGTAAAAAGGTGGGGGTTTTATAGCTGAGGAGAGAGGCGTAGGGTGGAGGTTGTTGGTGATGATATGATGATCACAACCCTTCATTCCGCATCTCTTCTTTCTCTCTCTTGTTTGTTTTCATCGTAGGGCTGATAATCACACACTAGCACGTGGATTGTCAACGTGGCATCCGTTTGTGCTAGTTGTGTTAGTTTGATGCTGATTTGCCTTCCAATGATTGGCTGATTGAGAATAATGTGTTGTCACATCCAGTTAAAAGTTGCCACGTAGCCATTCTATCCCACTCCTTTCTTCCGAAAACTTGGGGGATTTAATTCCCCCAAGTGTGAATCACACATGTGATGAAAAGGCCCAATTTATTTGATGATTTATCAATTAGGGTTTTAAACAGTAACTATAAAGTCACTGCTTATTTTTGGTTTGGGGTGAAGAAGAAAGAAGATGCAACATGGATTGATCGAGGGTTTATTTTATTGTGTGTGATGGAAAACGTGTGTGTGAAAGCTTTGTGGAGAGTAGAAGTTGGTGGGATAAATAAATCGTTTATTTATTTATTAAATGTGGTGAGTGGAAATACACGTTTGTGGTAACAGGATAGAAAGTTATATAACTTTCGTGTATGACAAAACCCTAAAGGGATTAATTGGGCCTCATTTGTCTTTCTTAATCAGTTTGGGCTTTGACCCACCAAAGTTTACCATTCGTTTCTTTCATTCCACTATGGGCTATTGTTGGGCTTGGACCCAATTTTATTCAAATTCGTCTAATAAATGTTGCTTTGGGCCTATTGGGCTTTTGACCTAATAAAACAAACAACACTTCCTTAATCAGCCCAATAATTAAGCCCATTTAGCTAATGTGGGACCCACTTGGTAAATAATCTTCAACAAATTCAAATCCGCTTAAACCGAGCTCGTTTTTGGCTTCATCGATCTTTTCTTCATACTTCGTGTCGGTTTTGCCGGTATTTCGTGAACTTGGTACCTACACACATCAAACAACAAAATACGCGTATACAAGGCAATAATCATGATAATTATGCATTTATTCATTGTTTATAGATACAAATGATATGAGTAAAATCACTCATATCATTCATCTTTTAACTAAATCGTTTAAAGAACTAGAACTTAAACATCTTCAAGATTTACCACCTAATCCTGGTTATGCAAAATAAGCTCAGGAATATATTCCTTGTCTTTATGATGTGACCCTAATTGGGAAATAGAAAGAAGCACCTTATGTTCGTAGTACTGAGGAGACTATGTCACTTGCGGAAGAAACTCGACCTAAAATGCTTTCAAAATTCCATAAGCTTGATTATGATAAGCATAATAAAGATCAATTTTCTAAAAAGACTCGTATTCGCTTACAAAAGGAATTAGCTCAATTATCAGCTTTTGTGCCCCAAAGTTTGTCAAAGGAAAACCTTCCTAGTACGTCTCCTACACTTGTCAAAAAAGGATTTAACTAAGTTAATTCCACCGGTAAGTAAGGTGTCAGATAGCTTAAATGCGGTGCACCAACACTTTGCTGATTTTGACAAGGTCATTACGGAACGTATGACGACTACGGCCATAATAGAAGATGAATGGAATTTTGAGCACACTAGAGTTGTGTTTCGAGACGAAATTGTTCCGGTTGTAAACAATGTTAAAGCTTGTCTTAGCACTATTGATCAAGATTTGCTTTTGGAAATAGAAGAAGTCAGACGTGTTTCAATGAAATGGATGATGCTTATGAAAACAGTTTACTTGAAAGAGAAGGAGTTTCATGCGAAAATGATCAGCTTCTGAAGCAAGTGATGTCTCATGATATTGTTTCCGTCTGTGTGAATAATAGTGTTGATAATGATTCTATTGTGCATAATGTTGAATCTGTGGATAATATGGTAGATAGTACTTGTCACAAATCTGACGCTGAATTTTTAAAGCTTCAAGATTCTTATTCTTCGTTTTTAAAACGTTTTGATGAGATCCAAAAACATTGCATTTCGCTTGAATGTAAACAACAATTTATTCAAGATCTTTTTAAAACGTCATTCGAAGGTGTTAATATAGATGATGAAAATTTTCAAAAGAATTTTCAATTGGATTTACAATTAAAACAGTGTCAGCCAAGTGACAAGGTTGCTTAATCATTGCCGATAGACATAGAGAAATCTAAGGAGATTAACTGTGTGAACGTACTTGAGGCCGCTGAGAATATTAAACTTGATATAGATAATCAAGTTTCCAAGATTTTGTCCAAAGTTGATATATATATATATATATATATATATATATATATATATATATATATATATATATATATATATATATATATATATATATATATATATATATATATATATATATATATAGGGTGAGGTTATTTTCAGAATCAAAAAAATTTACATAACTGTGAGAACTAACATCAACCAATTAGATTTTTTTGTGATGTTTTATTTTTAATTAATTCAAAAGTGTATTCTAGTAATTTTAAATTTTCTATTTTCTTTTTGAATTCTTTTGTGAAAAAACGTTTTTTAAGTTCCTAAATTTTAGGAATTAAAACTTTCTTTAAATAATATTATTTCGTGCATCATTTCAATAGGTTAAGATGTATATATATTTTCTTTCCTTCGTATAATGTAAATCAACATATATTTTAATGTTCAATAGCCAAAATCATTTTGAATTTAATATATTATACGCATGTTCATTAACAGTAGTAGTTTGTAGCAAAACAATAAGATTTAAAACTATATAGTTCTATGATACATTTTATCCTATTTACAAATAGGAAACAAGAGAATGTAGATAGACTCGTCCACGTGATATTTTCTTTGTGATATTTTCTTTAACGATGGATATTTTTCTCATGTGTGTACAAGCATCAACGTCAAAAAAAACATATAATGTCATCATCCAAAAATTCATAAAGATGGCTTAATTTATCTTGCGTACACATGCATTTTCCTCGACATGTGTCGTGTTGTAGTCCATCATTGTTTTCCATTCACAAGATTGCTTGAGCTTTCCTACAATGTATGAAAAATATATGAGATACAAGTCTTACATTAAAATGCACAAATAATAAAACTAAACAAAATAGCACATGGAACTATCCTCACTAAATGGGTCCATAACTAGCACAAATCATTATATAGATAAACTACAAAGAGTCACATCAGATATGTTAAATGAAAATGGCTAATTGAAGGATGACTATGCCATTACATAGAAATGTATACGGACATAAGATTCTTTCATGTATGGTTTAGCAACTATACACACGCATGCACACTTTTATATTACAAGAGATGAGTTCCTGGTGCACATGTATTTTCCAGGTGTGCACATGTATTTTCTTCAACTTGATAAAATTAATACAATTTTCGGATACATATGCATGCTAACATGTGTTTTTTATAATTGATCACTTAAATGAAAATATACACACAATAAAAGCGATAAAAGCCACGAGAATAATAAGATATTAGAAAAACACTATGATTATTAAACATGGTGCAAATCCGAACAGAAGTCATAGACTTCGTTCGATGAAACTGTGGAGAACAGACCGTTAATTACATATCATCTTTGTGCACATGTATATGATTTCGAAATAAAAAAGTGACCTATTTGAGCACTTTGTAAAGCTTTTAGGTTAGGATACTAGCATAACAAGTGTACAAGCCTCATGTTTACATACTACAACCTTCGAACTCATTTTTATATGTTTCTCGTTAGATACAACCATCTATTTTTATAGTTTTATATACCTATTTTACACTAATGGACACTACAACGACATTTGATCTTCAACCAATAACATAATAATTAAATATCAACCTCTCAATTTACTCGATATAAATTAAAATAGTATCTATAGAAATTATAACCAAATACAGATACATTCACTGTAATCCACCGTCTTAATTACATAAATCAACCAACTTAATTACATAAAAACTAACATGGCTTCATGAACCCAAAACAATATATCCACCGTCTAGATACTAATCGATTGAATAATAAAAAATATATTATGAAACCCATCATTTAATTGCAACCATAGTAGGCTCACCACAATGAAGTTATTTTCTTATTGTTTCGAAACAAACAATGGTAAAACATAAAATAATTTGATTTTTGTAAAACTTGAGCACAAATCGCACCACTATTAAAAAAACATTACCAACCAACCCAAAAGTCGACATAATCTTGATAACTAGATAAGTTTGAAAAAGTGCATTTTATTGCAAATAAGATGAATTAGTGAAAAAAGCAGTAAAGAATTTAAAGTTATAACTAATCTTGGATTCATAAATTAAAAAATTAAAAACAAAATCAAAAGTTAAACATTTTTACAAAGATATAACAAATCTAAATCGAAACTTGAAACGTGATGCTGCGAAATCTGAAACCAAATATCCATATAAGGATCTATATTTCTTCCGATGACTTTGTGAAAAGAAAAAAGGCGGCGAGAGATGTGAAAGGAAGTAGAGAGATCGGATGTGAGTCATTGGTTTTAATAGGGATAACTGACTAATAGAGGCAAGGATGGTGGCTAGGGGTTGAGAGAGATAGATGAAGAGTGAGGGACGGTTTTTTTGGGCTATCAAATGCTTTTGTTAAGGAAAAATCAATTCCCCATTTTGCCCTTAATTTAACGTTTTTTCTCAAATTGATTTATATTTATTTTCGGAAATGCCATTATGTATTATCCTGTTGTACATTTGGCATTAATATTAGTGTAGGATCATATTTTCTAAGGATTTAGCAATCTATGATTAATCTATTATTGATATGGATGAGAAAGAAAGAACTTAGAGAGAGAAAGGTAGAGAGAGAACGGAGAGAGACGAAAGAAAGATGAAATGTTGTAAATGGTAAGTGTTCAACCCATCCTAACATGCTAGGAGGGGGTTTATATAGCCCACCCTACATGTGGGCTATATGGGCTATATTGGATCACGAGCCCAATATCATTGGAGTGACCGATCCTTTCTAAATACGTAAAAACGTATTTCTAACAATCTCCCCCAAAGGGAGGTCACTCCAAGTTAAAATGTCCTAAATAGTCTATAGCTCGTGATCTATGCTAATAATGATGTGACCGAGACTTTTCTTGGAAAAACGTATTTCCAACAATCTCCCCCAAAGGGAGGTCACCCCATTTTACAAAATCTTAAACCTAGCAAACTATGCTTGAGTCTTCGATCTTGTTCTTGTGAATATGCTGATGAGATCTTCGACTTTAGTCTTGAGCATGTTTGTGACAATCCGTCAATTTATGATTGATATTTTATTCTCAGACATTATTTAAAAACATTATTTTAATGTTATAATATGAACTCACTTATTTTTGGGAAGAAATTTGGATTTGCGTCTTGGAGTAGCATCGAATATGTCTAAACCGGAGGATTCAACGTTACGTGCTTACGTTTACATACACCGTCTTTGGTGACAGTCCGACATTTCAGAAAATAAATTTATCCATGAATATTATTTTGGAGTTTTAAATTTGTGTTGGTTCATAAACTCACAAATTTACGAGAAGAGATTAGGACTTACGATTTTATTTTAACGTCCTTTACGACTAAACCGGAAACCTTAGGATTACGTATTTACGTTTTCGAACTCCGTTTTTGATGAGACAATTTTTATTAGATTCGTTTTGTGTCGTTGATTCATAATTTATAAAAACGTTTTTCGTAAAACGACCCGAGGGCACGAAAATCGAGGAAACTAGAATCGAGGGATACCCGTAAATTAGTGGGATGAGACAAGATAAATCTTGCCCCACCCCACTCAATATGGACGGCAAGAACTAAGCCACAAACCCATTATGTGTCAAGTTGCAAGTATAAAACTTACACTTGTCTAGTTAGCTTACAAAGTAAGCTTTCACTTCACACCAACACATCAAAACCACTAGCCAAAAACCACACATCCATTTCACTCATGCAAACTAGCTACAAACACTCTCATCTCTCTCTCTAACCTCAAAAATGCCGTCCCATTTTACACCTCAAATCACCATCACTTGATCAAATTTTAACCACAAACATATGTTATAATTAACATATGTTAATCTCCATTCAAAGAGATGAAGATTGGTGCAAGTTTTAACAACCAAGGAGGAGTTTCCATGGAGTAGTAGGGCACAAGGAGTTTATGAATATTGGTGGTCTTAAAGATGGTCTTGGCTATGCACAAGTTTCTCCATTAATTTCCATGTTTTGATCAACCCACATCATCATGGTGGTATAAAGATTGTCCTCCTCATCTTCTTGTTATTTTGATTATGTAATCATGTATTTTATTTCCTATTGTATATGTTTATGATGATTATATGATGATAAAAATGTTATGTGGGGATTTGGTGTTGATAAATATGATTAAAAAGGTTAATAACTATAAGAAATGAGGCTAAAATCATGATTATTTAGTTGGCTGTATAAAAACAGTATATAACTAAAACTTGAACTGATAAAGTTGCATGGTATGATCCATTTACAGTAAGTACAAGATGTTATACACATTTGAGAGTTGGCCATGCAATGGAATCAATATAATGAGTGAGATATGATCAAAACAAGTTGGGTGTTCTAATCTGAATAAGCAGTTTTGTAGGGACTGTTAAGGAAAGATAAACTTAAAATGAGCAGTAGCTATAACTAAGTTAAATGTATCACATAATATGACGAACATGTCACCCAAACATGAGCTTCTAATTCATTATAGAACTCTAGATATGGTAAAAATGGTGAACATGAAGATAAAAATCAGATTTTAAGAATTAATGTTTATTATTATTATATAAGCACTCACATTTTATTGTATAAAATGTAAAATAAAAATCCACTAACTTATAAAACTTATTTATATAAATATTTAAAAGGTTAATTAAATGGACAAATTATATAAATGGTTGTGGAATAATACTTATAAGTAATAAAAACTATAAACTTGATTTTTACGACTTTTTCGGCTATTACCGTAAAATTAACGTTTTTCGCCAAATAAAACATAGACGATCAAACCCGTCTAATGTAAAGTTTTTAAAACTCATATACTGATATATATAAGTAACTAATTCAAGTAAAAACCGATAAAACCCGAACTATAGGATATACGGACATAAACGAGCTAAGTAAACATATTGGACTAATAATTGCACTAAATAAGATAAACACTTATGAAAAGTACTTATTGTGCTTAACCCATTTGGGCCCAACATGGAAAGTATAGATACTGATAATATAAGTATAAAATGGATTAAAACAAGTTAAAGAACTTATAATAAGCTTATTGGACTTAAAACGTGTAAATAAGTAAAACTAGTAAACTAGTATAAAAGTTATCGACACATAACACTAAAATGAGTAAACAAGAATATGTAAACCCACTTGATCATCATATATATAATCATCATATGTATACATAATTGTTATTTTTATAAAGTCATTGGACATGAGTCTAAGACAAGTATTATTTGTCTAGGTTTCCGTGATTGAAGCGCGTACCGTACGTCCGAATTGCTGATAACCCGCCTTCCCACATCAACGTGAGTTCATAGCCTCGCACTCTTTTAAATGTTTTTATGAAATGTTTTATAAACCCGCGAGGGAGATAACGTGTTAGTTTTTATAAAATAGGACACCATTTGTCTCGATTGCTTGTTTATTGATTTGGACCCGAATGATTGTATGACCCTATGGTAAACTTTTTCTTCTTCCATAAAGAATTCCTCCAATAATTCCGAACCAAATCTTTTCAAAAAAGCACGTACGGTGCTTTTATGACCCGATAAATGATTAAAGGACCCGATAGATGAAATTAAATGGATTATTAAAGTTAGGTTATGTCACTAAAAGTCCCATTAGCATGAATTGTGAACTACCGGGATTTGGTAGACGCTTGTGCATATAATAGTACTATTTGGGGACGATCACCCCAGTTCGCGCCTTGACGGTTGATCCCCGTCGTGCCACATTGATTGGTAAGAGAATTTATTGTAACACCCCCACAATTGCTATGCGCAGCGGAACTACAACAATGGGTGCTACACAGTATTCATTACACACAAGATATATCAAACGACGCTAAAAAGACGTCAACTTAAAACTTGAAATTAAAAATTGTTAGATGATACATGTCCACGGTTTTTCCAACCCCAATTTGGTACAACAGAGTTTAGCGTTTTCGGTCCCCATGAATCTCAACCCAAGAATTTCAGTTTTACAACAACAATACATTAAACTTTAAAATGTTTAAGTAGAAAAAGGTGGAAAAACAAGCGGACTCCAAGCCATACACACAACATCCATCCCATGCATGCTCCATTCTACACTTCAGCGGTTACCTGAAACACATGCCAAAATTTTGGTCAACGAAAACGTTGAGTGGAATTCATAGGTTTTTCAATCAATTTGAACGTATATAAAATAAAAACCATTCGTGATCATTTATAGACTTGTCGATCAAACAATCTATAATCAGGATACTGACAATTGTGTTTAAGCTCATGACACTAATCCGTTAACTCAATCACCCGCGTAATAAATACCGGCGTGTTTCAGATGAAACCAGTGCCCCTTCTAAAGGCATCAGTTGCAATTATACCTTATTTCTCATACAAAATAATCTACCGCGGAACTTACTCAACGTACAGCTTCCCGGCTAGCATTGGGTCGTTAACCCCGTAGTACTACAAATTGCATAAGCGGCTATTTCCCCCTACTCGAGGGCAGGACAATAGTTAATAGTTCATGATGTTAGGGACTTTTGCAACTTTGGTACTCAACACAATTTCTAAGGCAACTTTCGGGTCTAACAATCATTCATGATATACGTTCCTTTTAAAAACTAGCATGCATTTCCCTCGCGGGTAAAACAATTTGAAATAAACATAAGCGAGGCTATAAATTCACACCTTAGATATTAAGTAGTCGGTAGTTCGAGGGATGACCACTGACGATGTTACGGATGCCCGGTTAAATCAACACCTATCACAAATAACGCGTAATGAGTAATCTCATTTAAATACTTCACGGTACTGTATAAAATACATAAATAATAGTCACTTAGGACAATTATAACTCACGCCAAAAACAAAACAACAAGCACCACTCATTTTACTCCATTCGTTCTCATTACTTACGTTATCCATTTTTACTCGTTCTCGCCGGTACTTGACTAAAGTACGGGCTGTTTTACCATATTTAGCCATACTTATAAAATTTGACAAAATTCTCAAAAATCCTATAAGACCTGTAGATGACATGTTTTTAAGCCCATTAAAAGTTTTTACTTTTACGACCCGTTACGCAACGTTTTTCCAAAAACTACATTTTACGGGCTGAAATTGCACTTCGACCAATTTTGACCTCTTTGACCTATATGAAAAGTACCTTTGACTTCTTTGACTCCTAAGTCAACTTATAGACTCATTTACACAGGTTTGGGACCAAATTTTGACTCTTGACCATTTACCATTCCATACTTGTGGTCCTCGGGATTTGACTAAAACTTTACATAAATTCGGATTATGAAAGTCCTCGTCTCCCGGTACTCGATCTTTAAAACCTCATAACTTTTAGCTCGTTTTGAGTCACGGGCTCTACCTTATACCAAATTAAAGACAAAAAGACCCTCTACAACTACATTTTGTTTTCAAGACCTGGAAGAAAAATCATTTTTATGAAATGACCTCAAAGTTTCTGCCTAAATTTGGCTACTTCAAAAACACGTTTAAACTCGATTCCAAACCTTCTAACCACCTCTAGGCATCATCCTAAGCCTCCCTAAACATATCCAAACACAAGATTTCAGTCCTACCCCTATTGATCAACCAATCTCAAAATCAAAAATCAAAGAAATCAAACATGCAATCACCTAAACCTATGTAAAACATCATTAAACACATAACCAAACACAAGACTAAGCTCAAAATCCATCAACCACCATGGCTCCCCAAACACCCCTTGTGCCGTGGGGTTTGGGTGACCCAATCACCACAACCAAATTGATTTTGGTGGGTTTTCTTGGTGATTATGCTTCCATAACACATGAATTTAACATGCATTACAACATTTAGCCTCAAAAACGAATTTGGATCATCTTGAAAAATTTTGGAAAATTTACTTGAATGCATGTGGGATTTAAGCACATAGAAATGTAGGGAATGTAAAGATTAGATGTGGTCTAACCTTAATTTTAATGAAAATCAAGTGAAAAAAATTTTTGATGCTGTTCTTGGTGGTTTGGGGGTTAGCCGTCGGCTATGGGGCAAGAGAGGGAGAGAGTTGGATTTTGTTTTGTGAAATGAAGCTATGTGTTTGTGTTTGTGTCATTTTGTGGCTTTTTGGTACATTGGGAGGGACCAATTTGCAATTTTTGGTTTCTTTTGGCCTTAAGTTGAAAACGTCCTCAAAACTTTGCGGGTTCGACTCATTAGTCAATTTTGAAAATTTTACGGGAGTCGGAAATCTTCCCGAACACTCCAAAATATTTTTGGGATACTTTAAATGTACTCTGAAGGCTATAAAACTCACCCGACTCAACTTAACACGAACCGTAAATAAAATTCTCGAAAAATTACATTATCGATAAATCGTCAATAATTATATAAAATTGGGCATCCATCGGGATCGTAATCGTCATCGTCCTTCTTGAATCGTCAATCGTAAAAATTATAACCTCGAACATCGGCTTTAACCAAAATACTTATAAATATAGAAATTAAAATTTATTAAAAATTTCAAAAATTAGCGTAATTTAGGGTAACGTTAATGACCTCGGTTCTAGGGTGTCACATCCACCCCTCCTTAAAGAGAGCGACGTCCCGGCGCTCGCCTCTTCTTGTACTCACATTTCGTTCTACTGGAACAGATGAGGATATCTTTCCTTGAAAAAGTCCTCACGTTCCCAAGTGTATTCCGGTCCACGCTTAGAATTCCATCGGACTTTCACAATAGGAATCCTACTACGCTTCAGCCGCTTGACCTCTCGGTCCATAATTTCCACAAGTTCTTCCACAAAATGCATTTTGTCGTCTAGTCGAATCTCGTCCAAAGGAATCACCAATTCCTTGTCCGCCAAACTCTTCTTCAGGTTCGATACGTGAAACGTGTCGTGAATAGCACTAAGCTCGGTCGGCAATTCTAATTTGTACGCTACTGGCCCAATTCGTTCGACGATCTTAAACGGTCCAATATACCTCGGACTCAACTTTCCTTTCTTCCCAAAACGAATTACACCCTTCCACGGCGATACCTTGAGCATAACCATATCTCCAACTTCAAACTCCAACGGTTTCCTTCGGTTATCGGCATAACTCTTCTGTCGGCTTCTCGCAGCAAGTAGTCGGTTCTTGATTTGCACAATCTTCTCTGTCGTTTCTAAAACCATTTCGGGTCCAGTCAATTGACTTTCCCCTACTTCACTCCAACACACAGGCGATCTACACTTCCTTCCATACAATGCTTCGAACGGTGCTGCCTTGATACTCGCATGATAACTATTGTTATATGAAAATTCCACCAGAGGCAAGTGGCGTTCCCAACTTCCTCCAAAATCGATCACGCATGCTCGGAGCATGTCCTCCATCGTTTGAATAGTTCGTTCACTCTGGCCGTCAGTTTCCGGGTGATAAGCCGTGCTTAAACTCAATTCAGTGCCCATCGCACGTTGAAGCGATTTCCAAAATTCCGACGTAAATCTACTATCGCGATCCGAAATGATCGA
Organism: Glebionis coronaria; assembly: GCA_025667525.1. Classification (NCBI taxonomy): domain Eukaryota; kingdom Viridiplantae; phylum Streptophyta; class Magnoliopsida; order Asterales; family Asteraceae; genus Glebionis; species Glebionis coronaria. Next base: position 18,170 of record JANFOE010001262.1, on the reverse strand, counting down.
TAACGGCACTCCATGTCTACAGACGATCTCTTTCACGTACACACTGGCGAGTTTTTCCATGCTGTCCGTCTTCTTCATAGGTAAGAAATGAGCAGATTTCGTTAACCTATCCACAATTACCCATATCATATCACATCCACTAGGAGCTCTAGGTAAACCCGTCACGAAATCCATAGCGATTTTCTCCCATTTCCATTCTGGGATTTCTGGTTGTACCAACAATCCAGATGGTTTCTTATGTTCTGCTTGAACCTTCGCGCAAGTCAAACACTTACTGACGTAACGAGCAATATCCGCCTTCATATTCGGCCACCAATAAACTTTCTTCAGGTCGTGATACATTTTATCCGATCCAGGATGTATCGAATACTTCGACTTATGCGATTCGCTCATAACCAATTCTCGAACTCCAGGCTTTCCTTCCGCAGATGAACACAGTGGTAACCAAATCCGATTCTCAAAATATCTCAGTCCGTCTGACCTAATCACGAAAAGAGGTTTCAACATTCGTCCCAAGTTTTCGGCTTCAACATTCCCTTTCATTAGTCCTCTCTCTTGAGCCTTCAGTATAGTTTCGGTTAAGTCAACGCTCTCAGTCATCACTAAAGCTCTAACCCTCAAAGGTTTCTCCCGTTCCTTCCTACTCAGTGCATCCGCTACAACATTCGCCTTGCCAGGGTGGTAGCGAATTTCACAGTCATAATCACTCAGTAGTTCAACCCATCGTCTTTGTCGCATATTCAACTCCTTTTGATCTAAAATGTGCTGCAAACTCTTGTGGTCAATGAATACAACACACTTTGTCCCATACAAATAGTGTCTCCACAATTTCAACGCAAAAACTACAGCTCCTAATTCTAAATCGTGCGTCGTGTAGTTCTCCTCATTCTTCCTCAGTTGCCTCGACGCGTAAGCTATCACCTTTTCGCGTTGCATTAATACCGCTCCATAACCCTTACGAGACGCATCACAATACACTACGAAGTCTTCGGTTCCTTCAGGCAATGACAAAATCGGTGCGGAACATAACTTATCCTTAAGCGTTTTGAAAGCAAGTTCTTCCTCATTTCCCCGTTCATACACCCTATTCTTTTCGGTAAGCCTTGTCAATGGTTTTGCAATCAACGAAAATCCTTCAATAAACCTTCGATAATACCCAGCTAAACCAAGGAATTGTCGAACTTCAGTCGGCGTTGTCGGTGCTGACCATTCCCTGATCGCTTCGACCTTAGCAGGATCTACACGAACTCCCTTACTATCAATCACGTGACCTAGAAACTGCACTGATTCCAACCAAAACTCACACTTAGAGAATTTTGCATACAGCTTCTCCTTCCTTAACAACTCCAAAATCTTCCTCAGGTGCTTCTCGTGCTCCTCCCTACTTTTAGAATAAATAAGTATATCGTCGATGAAAACAATAACAAACTTATCTAGATACGGCTTGCACACGCGATTCATAAGGTCCATGAATACAGCAGGCGCGTTCGTCAACCCAAACGGCATCACTCGAAATTCAAAGTGTCCATACCGCGTACGAAAGGCAGTTACAGGAATATCCTCCTCTCTTACACGCAGTTGATGATACCCTGATCTTAAATCGATCTTTGAGTATACACTGGAACCTTGCAATTGATCGAACAAATCGTCAATCCTCGGCAATGGGTACCGATTCTTAACCGTCAGCTTATTGAGTTCCCTATAGTCAATACACATCCGAAATGAACCATCTTTCTTCTTTACGAACAACACTGGCGCTCCCCAAGGTGATGAGCTCGGCCTAATAAATCCCTTGTCCATTAATTCCTTCAGTTGATCTGATAACTCCTTTAACTCGGATGGTGCTAAGCGATAAGGTGCACGCGCGACCGGCGCAGCTCCTGGCACTAAATCAATTCGAAACTCGACCTCACGGGTAGGCGGTAAACCTGGCAACTCGTCTGGAAAAACGTCCGGATACTCGCAAATAACAGGTACCTCTTCAATCCTCGCCTCTAAATCACCATCACTCGAAACTTGTGCCAAAAACACATCGCATCCGCTCTCTACGTACTTCATCATTTTCAAACACGAAATCACTTTCAAACGAGAAGTGCATTCGTCCCCCTTTATCGTCAAAACTTTATTCCTCAACGGAATCTGAACCAATCTCTCGCCACAGACGATCATAGCACTGTGCGCCATTAGCCAATCCATTCCCACAATCACGTCAAACGATCCTAGCTCTATAGGCATCAAGTCGATTTTAAAAGCGTAATTTCCTAACTTCAAGGTACACCCTTTCAGTATAGAATTCGTACTAACAATTTTTCCATCGGCTAATTCAACGTTATAACTAGTTGCTAACAACACCGGTTTTCTATCAATATGACGACTAAATTTAACATCTACAAAACTCTTGTCGGAGCCAGAATCAAACAAAATACTAGCATAACAAGCGTCTAGCAAAAACGTACCGGTAACCACATTGGGACCCTGTGGTTTATCAGCCGTTCCCACTTTATACACAGCAGCCGCATTGTTGCCTCCCCGCTTGTTTCCTGCCTTCGGGCAATTCACTTGCACATGACCCCTTTCTCCACAACCATAACATCCCCTCATCCTGATAGCATTAGCCCCAGTGGCTACTCCTCCCGTTCGACAACCAGATGTCCTATGACCTGCCTTTCCACACTTGCCGCATGCAGGCGGGCAATTTCCAACATGATACAAATTGCACTTACCACAATGGGGGTTCACTTTCACTCCTCTAGGGTTCGTCACTGCCCTCATCCCTTCATTCCTTCTTTGGTTAAACTGCTGATTTCGGTTCGGCCCATGGTTGTTTCGATTTCCACCTCGGTTCTGGCCTTGGGATTGATTGCTTTGTGCCGCTTCCCATTTCCTCTTGTTGCCTTCAGCAATTGAGTTCTGCTTGTCCTGGAGCTTGACGTCCATCAATGCGTGTGCCATCTGAACCGCTTCATCAAATGATCCAGGTTTTGACGAAGTTGTTTCACCTTTGATGTTGCTGGATAAACCCTTAATGTACTGTTTCATTTTCTTGGCATCATTGGCAAATATGTCCGGACACAAAAGACTTAACTCATTAAACCTCCTAGTGTAAGCAGCTATATCGTTGTTCTTCAAGGTCAAGTGCCTCAACTCGTCCTCCAATTGTCCCAATTCCTCTTCTGGGCAAAACTTCTTAGTCAACAGAGCTTTTGTCGCATTCCACGTCCTTGCATTCGCTACAGCCAATCCAACCGTAGCTACCTGGGTATTCCACCAACTTAACGCATCATCAAGAAACGTAGCAGCTGCAAACTTCACTTTATCCGCTTCTGCACAACCGCTGATTTCGAACGTACTTTCAACCTTTTCCAACCATCGTCTAAGTTCTAAAGCTCCACCCGTTCCACGGAACTGCGTGGGACCGCACTTCATAAAGCTAGAATAGGTACACACTCTCGGGGCTTGCTGTCTCCCCGCGTTCCTTCCCGGGTCCTGGTTTCTCCCAGCTCGGTCCGCTTCCAACGCATTTGCTATAGCTTCCTGAATCATGGTGTTAACACGATCGGCGGTCAACTTTGGAGGCATGGTGTTATCGAATATCTCTTTCTGCAAGACAGGGAAAATAGAAAAACAATGTAAGTATACATATCAAGTTTCCCAGACATAATATACATACAACGACACATCACTACGGAGTTACTAATATTCATCAATTCACATCACAAAAGATCAAATTTAAGACATATCACAGATCATGAAAGGTAACGTGGATTGTATTGATAATTAACCAAAATCGTGACAAGTATTGCCACTACAATCGTTCACCATAAAACTTCAAGTACTTGAGTTTCTCGTCATAATACCATCATACAAAAAGTCTAAAACAGTTCTATTACAATGATCAAAGAAAATACAAAACAAGTAACTAGGCATGTGGTGATCCACACGGCCTCTTGGATGGCGGCTCGTCGTCGTCTTCCTCAGGTTCCTCATCACTATCGTCCTCATCCACATCATCCATTTTTCTCTTTCCTTTATCATCCGGCCCACATTCCATTTCCTTTTTCGTCCCTGATGTGGATCCACACTCAATCGCTACCTGACTTCCCACCGTAATACAAGCACCTCTAGTAGGCGGCTGAATCATGAAGTCATTTGCCTCCATCTCCAAATCGTCCACGAATCTCCAATCCGGGGGCAATGATGCTCTAACACGATGCTCCCAACTCTGCATCCTCGACAACCTCACTTGATCCTCCCTAACACGGTCAAGACTAGCACTTAAATTTGCAACCATTGATTTTAAACTGTTGATGTCACTTTTGTTCACATTCCCATCATACTCAATTCTTGCCGTCCTTTCCAACAGTCTTTGGTGTTCCATTTCATTCTTATCAAACCTCCTAATTACCCTAGTCTCAACTACAAACCGCTCATACATCAACCTCTCCATCCTACTCAAACGACCTGCGGGATCCCAGTAGTGTCTCGGTCTCGGAAAGTAGACCCTTGCAATATTCTCATGAATCGATGGCGACTTGGATGATTTGCTGGACTCTCCACTGCTCCCATTACTTACCCTAACCAATCCTGGCACTGTTCTCAAATAATCCTTACAATTGTCCATCGGGCGATTAAAGGGTTGCTGCTCATATCGACCGGTTGGTGGTACTTCATAACCCTTCGGCGAATTCGGAGATTGAAACAAATCGGGTTCGGTCTGGCCTACAGCATTCTCGGGAATGCCATCATCCATTAACTCCTCGGGCTCTTCCTCAGAATCCTCACTCTCGTCACTACTAATGCTAAAATTATCCACCTCACTTTCGTCATTGTCGTTTTCCGGCCCTATTTCGTCTTCTGGAGCGATCCATCCATTATCATTGTCCGGCGGGTTCGGAGGAAACGGTCCCCCTTCGTGACCTACGACGTAATCGTTTCCATTATCATTAGGCGGTACCTCGGCCATTCCTGCAATAACAGCGAATTTCGGAGGGTACATAAGTAATTATACAATAGTTATAAATACATGCATGCAAATGCAATGCAAAGGTGGTACATATGCCCAAAATGTAATAATATGATGCTCATGCATGATTAATACAAAAATTACGATGTCGGATATTTCACGTAAAATTCAACGTCTACATATAGTAATTCCATACTTACGTAATAATTACCCACATATATACTTCACTCAAAAGTATACGACAAATGCCATAAATACAACAATAAATCTTACCGGAGCCATGCAGGATAGTTGTGTGTGCTTGGACCATTTCTTACGACACCAAAAGTTATAGTTTAGGATTTTCAAAAACGACCTAGTTCTCTATAACTCATGGCTCTGATTACCAATCTGTAACACCCCCACAATTGCTATGCGCAGCGGAACTACAACAATGGGTGCTACACAGTATTCATTACACACAAGATATATCAAACGATGCTAAAAAGACGTCAACTTAAAACTTGAAATTAAAAATTGTTAGATGATACATGTCCACGGTTTTTCCAACCCCAATTTGGTACAACAGAGTTTAGCGTTTTCGGTCCCCATGAATCTCAACCCAAGAATTTCAGTTTTACAACAACAATACATTAAACTTTAAAATGTTTAAGTAGAAAAAGGAGGAAAAACAAGCGGACTCCAAGCCATACACACAACATCCATCCCATGCATGCTCCATTCTACACTTCAGCGGTTACCTGAAACACATGCCAAAATTTTGGTCAACGAAAACGTTGAGTGGAATTCATAGGTTTTTCAATCAATTTGAACGTATATAAAATAAAAACCATTCGTGATCATTTATAGACTTGTCGATCAAACAATCTATAATCAGGATACTGACAATTGTGTTTAAGCTCATGACACTAATCCGTTAACTCAATCACCCGCGTAATAAATACCGGCGTGATTCAGATGAAACCAGTGCCCCTTCTAAAGGCATCAGTTGCAATTATACCTTATTTCTCATACAAAATAATCTACCGCGGAACTTACTCAACGTACAGCTTCCCGGCTAGCATTGGGTCGTTAACCCCGTAGTACTACAAATTGCATAAGCGGCTATTTCCCCCTACTCGAGGGCAGGACAATAGTTAATAGTTCATGATTTTAGGGACTTTTGCAACTTTGGTACTCAACACAATTTCTAAGGCAACTTTCGGGTCTAACAATCATTCATGATATACGTTCCTTTTAAAAACTAGCATGCATTTCCCTCGCGGGTAAAACAATTTGAAATAAACATAAGCGAGGCTATAAATTCACACCTTAGATATTAAGTAGTCGGTAGTTCGAGGGATGACCACTGACGATGTTACGGATGCCCGGTTAAATCAACACCTATCACAAATAACGCGTAATGAGTAATCTCATTTAAATACTTCACGGTACTGTATAAAATACATAAATAATAGTCACTTAGGACAATTATAACTCACGCCAAAAACAAAACAACAAGCACCACTCATTTTACTCCATTCGTTCTCATTACTTACGTTATCCATTTTTACTCGTTCTCGCCGGTACTTGACTAAAGTACGGGCTGTTTTACCATATTTAGCCATACTTATAAAATTTGACAAAATTCTCAAAAATCCTATAAGACCTGTAGATGACATGTTTTTAAGCCCATTAAAAGTTTTTACTTTTACGACCCGTTACGCAACGCTTTTCCAAAAACTACATTTTACGGGCTGAAATTGCACTTCGACCAATTTTGACCTCTTTGACCTATATGAAAAGTACCTTTGACTTCTTTGACTCCTAAGTCAACTTATAGACTCATTTACACAGGTTTGGGACCAAATTTTGACTCTTGACCATTTACCATTCCATACTTGTGGTCCTCGGGATTTGACTAAAACTTTACATAAATTCGGATTATGAAAGTCCTCGTCTCCCGGTACTCGATCTTTAAAACCTCATAACTTTTAGCTCGTTTTGAGTCACGGGCTCTACCTTATACCAAATTAAAGACAAAAAGACCCTCTACAACTACACTTTGTTTTCAAGACCTGGAAGAAAAATCATTTTTATGAAATGACCTCAAAGTTTCTGCCTAAATTTGGCTACTTCAAAAACACGTTTAAACTCGATTCCAAACCTTCTAACCACCTCTAGGCATCATCCTAAGCCTCCCTAAACATATCCAAACACAAGATTTCAGTCCTAACCCTATTGATCAACCAATCTCAAAATCAAAAATCAAAGAAATCAAACATGCAATCACCTAAACCTATGTAAAACATCATTAAACACATAACCAAACACAAGACTAAGCTCAAAATCCATCAACCACCATGGCTCCCCAAACACCCCTTGTGCCGTGGGGTTTGGGTGACCCAATCACCACAACCAAATTGATTTTGGTGGGTTTTCTTGGTGATTATGCTTCCATAACACATGAATTTAACATGCATTACAACATTTAGCCTCAAAAACGAATTTGGATCATCTTGAAAAATTTTGGAAAATTTACTTGAATGCATGTGGGATTTAAGCACATAGAAATGTAGGGAATGTAAAGATTAGATGTGGTCTAACCTTAATTTTAATGAAAATCAAGTGAAAAAAATTTTTGATGGTGTTCTTGGTGGTTTGGGGGTTAGCCGTCGGCTATGGGGCAAGAGAGGGAGAGAGTTGGATTTTGTTTTGTGAAATGAAGCTATGTGTTTGTGTTTGTGTCATTTTGTGGCTTTTTGGTACATTGGGAGGGACCAATTTGCAATTTTTGGTTTCTTTTGGCCTTAAGTTGAAAACGTCCTCAAAACTTTGCGGGTTCGACTCATTAGTCAATTTTGAAAATTTTACGGGAGTCGGAAATCTTCCCGAACACTCCAAAATATTTTTGGGATACTTTAAATGTACTCGGAAGGCTATAAAACTCACCCGACTCAACTTAACACGAACCGTAAATAAAATTCTCGAAAAATTACATTATCGATAAATCGTCAATAATTATATAAAATTGGGCATCCATCGGGATCGTAATCGTCATCGTCCTTCTTGAATCGTCAATCGTAAAAATTATAACCTCGAACATCGGCTTTAACCAAAATACTTATAAATATAGAAATTAAAATTTATTAAAAATTTCAAAAATTAGCGTAATTTAGGGTAACTTAATGACCTCGGTTCTAGGGTGTCACATTTATGTATGAGAAGATTTCCATAGCGTGACCTTTGTAACGACACGCTACTTTAGATGGGCAAATTGAGTATCGGGTTAGCTACCCGTTGTTTGGTTTAGTAAGGTAACAATGTCATGCGGCTTATAATAATCCAACTTAACGAAATACTGCTGTACGCTCCGAATTACGATGTATTGCCTGACTAGCAATACAGGGTCATACTTTTGATATTATGTTTGTGTTTTGGTTTTCGTAACCATATTCATATAACGGTTTTTATTTAACTTTATACAACGTCGTAAGACGTATTGTATGATGTTTTTACGACATTGGCTCGTATAATGATTTTTAAGGCAAATGCCTATATTATGATTTTCGATAAAGATTTGTATAAAATGACTTTGGCTATTTTATGGCCTATTAAAATGATTTGTACAAAATGATTTTCAGTAATAATTTTATACTGATATTATATTGATGGAATTTATTAAACTCTATGAATTCACTCGGCGTTATCGCTGACCTTTTCTTTTAACATGTCTTATCTCAGGTACTTGAAGGTAAATCTCGGGAAGACGACAATAATTCATGGCCCGCACTTAAACAATATTTTCCATTCAAATATTTTGTAAAACTTTGTATGAAATTTAATGACTTGGGACCGATGTAACTTTGATAATTATGAATGGAAATGATTTATTAATAAACGACGCGATTTTTATGCGTTGTCTATGATGTGAGTAATGTGCTATCCCGTAACACCAACTAGTCTTCCGCGTTATTGAGTTGTATAAATTTGGGGGTGTTACAGTTTGGTACCAGAGCTCTCGTTATAGAGAACGAAAGATTTTTAAAACTAAGGTTTTGAATAAAACATTTCAAAATCTTTTAACTATAAACATTTTTCTAAAAATGTCTAAAAAACTTTTGACTATAACGGTGCCGAAGAATTCCCGAGTTACCAACAAGGCCAGACTGAGAAGTGTTATTTTAATATATATATATATATATATATAACTTGGATTATATATATGATGTAATTTTATTACATGATTGTTTGATGATTGTTTTGATTTTTATACGAGGTATTATACGACGCAGATTGTCACAAGGAACCCTAAATCCCCTAGTAAATTAGTTGAAGCTATTCTCGTAGGAATTCTAGCTATCCTAGATCTAAACCAAGTTGTGGATCTTTATGATCCCAACAAATGGTTGATATTCGTAGAAATGTAGATATTAGTTGATTGCAATATTGAAGAAGAATTGGCGAGATTAAATCTGATATCGATGTCATGACGATCTTTCCATATAGAGTGGAGTTTGACAAAACGTTACCACCTAGAAAGATGTCATCTGATTCGTTGTCATCCAATTCTTAAATTGAAATCGAAAGGGTGAATGTTGCACTTGAGGCTGTCATTGGAACTATTACCCAAAAGCCTCATGCCACTAGTACCTTTCCGAGAAGTCTAGTTAATGATCAAGTCATTTTATATTAGTGACTCATTTGATAATTGTTGATGAAGGAGCTATAGGATTAGAAATTAAGTGTTGATTCATATCGAGCTTTTATTGCCCTATTAAGGTTTATAAATAAGGCTGAAAGTATTGGAAAATGAGGTAGGATATCGAACTGAGTATGAAATTGGTTAAAACTTGAATAAAGTGAAATTTAACTTGTATGGAATATGAGATTGTTAAGAGGAAATCGTTAAGTTTTGTGATTGAATTATAAGGTTTTAATTGATTGTTAGTTCGTGTTAATTGTTGTTCCTAGCCCATTGTCCACTAACGAGGATGCCCAGTGTCCAATAAATAAATTGAAGAAATCTTCTTCTGAATTGGGACCAATGGATCTTCCGGGACATATGGAACACCTAATGACTCTTGTAGGTTAGTATTTATTGTGGTATCTTTTAAAAATCCCTAACTTTACTAAGATATCGGTTGGTAGGATGAGTTCTGAGAATTGTATGACATAGTGACACGTAATGTGTTACGGTATAATTTTGACTTGTTTGTGATTAATGAAAAAGACTACCTTTGATTGCTAAATCCTACATGTATCGATGTTATCTATCTTTCATTGCTTCATCCTAATGTTTGCATTAGTAATGCAACCATTGAACAAGTACTCATCTTGAATTGAGTTACGTTGTGGATTATTCTTTTGAGTGCCATCAAGATCATGAACCTCATGATTATTTGGCTAAAGCTCATTTCCTATTATATTATAGTGAGTTCTTGGTGAACAACTTTTCATCACTCTTTTGCAGATCACTCATTGTTTTTATAAGTTAAAACAGTATCCCTTGAGAAAAATTGAATTTTCATCACTATAAGGATTATTCAAAGTGAGATTTATAAGTGATTGTTATCGAAATGAAGTTGTTTATAAAACACCTTGGAAAACTTAATTGTTTTCATAACAAGGAAAATCTTTGTAAATTTATTTTGATTCTTATTTAAGAATTAAGCATGTAAATGTCTTTATTATAAACATGATGATAAAGTTTTGATGAACTGAGTATTGCATCGTTAATCTTGAAATTGTATATAGTTGCGCGCCTACATACAATTTGGAATGGACCATGCAAGGCTGATTAGTAGTCACCATAAAACTAATGAATAAACACTACATTTTCTTTAAAGATTGTGAAAGATTAAATTTTATGAGATCTGCAAGAAGTGAAAAATAAGGACATATTGTTAGGGACACCTACATATGTGCCTGTAGCATCTATTCTTCTGAGTTGAATTTACTCATCTGTGGAATTTGTCTTATTTGACAATTGACAATTCTTTCTTGTCCAATTCTCCCGTAGTGAGATTCTTAGGAAAAATATCTGATTACCGAGTATTGATACCCGATTGGAGGTATCGACGTTCCTATCATTTCTTTTGATTTAATTTCATTTGAATGACCTGGGTAACGATCCGAGGAGCTTTCGAATGCGTACGCAAATTATGAAAACATGGAATATATTCATATTCGTTAAATGTTTTCGTCTGTATCTGATTTTAAATTCTATCGCGTAGAATATGCGTTGACCTTACTCTTTAATGGTAGTTGTGTCTCCATATATCCTTGAATTTGTGAAGGATTATAAATTATTATTAGTCTTTTGAGAAGTTCACATCTTATCAACGGCAATGAAACTGAAAAGTTGATAGTGCCAGTAGAATGGATTGATTGATTATGACACGACGACATTGTCTTGATTGACGGAAACTCAAGTAGAATTTCCCTAAAAAGATAAGATGTTGATTGATGTAGTGTTTTTGCAACCCTTTAGGAAAAGAGAGGCAAAGTAGTGGTAAGTATTAAGTGTCGGTTTAGGAAAACCGAGCACTAATGACCAAATAAGTCCAAGTTCGTTTCCCAAGGAGGCAAGTGTGTTGTGTAATAAATTGATTTTGATTTGTGATTATATGATTGAGAAAGAAATGGGATTAGAAGAGAAAGAAATGACGGTTACGAAGGCGGATCGAGCTAAGACGAAAACGCGTTCACGTAAAACCGTAAATAGTGCCAAAATTAAAATTTTAACCTAAAAATTCCTAAAAATTACTAAAAATCCACAATATTATTCTAAGAGTTTACAAAAAATCCAAACTTGCTAAAACCTTTTAATTAATTAAATAATGACTTTTTAATGCTAATTAAAGCCCTAAAAATCATAATTAATTATTAAAAAGCCCTAAATAAGATTTTATAGTTTGTAAACCTCAAAAATATAAATCAAAACCTAAAAACTATTTTTTTGGATTTTTAAAATGCTTTTTGCTATTTTTAATTCACTTTCTAAAAATTAAACTAAAAATAATCCTAATAAATAAATAAAATACGGGAAAAATAGACTTTTAATTCCAAAAAGTCCTAAAATTAAACAGAAACACAAGAAAAATACTAAATGGCAAAAATCTAAAAAGAATAAGCTTAAAACAGCTTATAAATAAGCTGTTTGCTAAATAAGCCCAAAATCAAACACTCCTTATATATTAAACGTTGCAAAGACTTAACAGTCAAAGACCCTAGGGCATGATGGTTAACGCGTTTGGTTGTGGGAGGAGTGGCGCAGGTTCGAGTCCTGGCCACGTCCTTTTTACCTTTTTTATTTTTTTTTTCTTTCAAACTTTAAAAACTCAAACCAGTGACAAAAACCTACTCTAAAACACAAATCTAATCAAAATTAAACAAGATTAAGCCAATTTGGGACCAAAAACGTGCTCAGTTCAAGATTTCAAGAACACAAGCAAAAAGGTTTTCTTCACAGGTGAAGAATATGATCAAGAGGACTTGATTTATGATTCTTGTGATGTTTAATGGACAAAAGGGCACCCCTACACTCAGTTTGAGTGTAGGGAGTCACTTAAAACACAAAAACAGGCAAGCTAAGCACAATATCAAGCACACAAATGGAACAAAAGTTACTGATCTAGTCTATTGTTTCTGATGAACAAATTGCACAAACTACATGCACAGATTTGAAATTAAAAAGCTTAAAGCTTGCATACAAAGCAATAACATGGTAAGAAACTGATTACAATACCTACTTAGCACTAGTATCTAACAGATAAACAAGCTTGGTTGGCAAAATTCACACAATAGCATGAACAAAATGCAGTTACTGGATTTCAAGCTATTTTCTCAACTTTTTAGCATACAACTTGCTTAAAACTCTTACCAAACAGAAACCTAAGCACATGCATCTATTACTAGAACCCTAAGGAGTATGATTAACAGGTTTTAAAGCAATCTTGCAGTCATTAAACACTACTAATCCCTTAATCCAAACACCCCTTAATAACTGAACTTGAAATTTTTACAAACCAATCCACATCAAATCAATTCCAAACTGAATCAAACCAATTCTAACATGCATATAAACATCAATTAAGCATAAACAAGCCAATAAACAAGCAATCAAACCACTTGCATACAATTCACACCAAATCTCAAAAAAAACTGAAATATGAAAAAGGGGCAAAGCTTTTACCTTAAGGGACCTACATCCAGGTCCCTTAGTGGTTGCTTAACCACCTCCAAATAAGCTGGGGCCTATGCAGAACCTTGGACAAAAATCCTTCAACAAAAACTTGCTAAGATCAAAAGAAATGACCAAGCACAATACAATAATATGTTTTCTGATTTTCTTGAACCTTTTGAAACCTTTTCAAAAACTTTTCAACACTTCTCAAATAAACTTCTTTTAAATCACTTACACCATAACTTAAAACCCTGGAAATACCAAACCTTGAAACCAATTTTCACCAAAAATTTTCCTTTTTCAAAAACCCTTTTTCTGAAAAACTTCAAACACAAAAAATGTTTCAGAAAGTAATAATGGAACTCAGATTTTGCCTTACAAACACACACCAACTTTTAAATAATAAAAAGGAATTAAATTGCCAAACAAATACCAACTTTTATAACTTTAAAAAGGAATTACAAATATTTTTAAAGCAAAATCTGGAACAAGCTTATAGGGACACATACGTCTCCTATATATACTAAATGATAGAAGGTCCTAGAAACTAAAAACCCTAGTTTATGAATTGCCAAGTATGCCCTTTGAATGTTGACTTAAATTTTGGTCTTCTATGGCTTCATGTGATCTTTCTGCTATATCATGTGCTTCCAGCTATGTGAGGTGATCACAGACGTCCATTTTGAACTTGGGGACCAAGGACTACCATCCAGTCGTTGGTTTGGTCGGGTATTGGGTTTGGGGACGAAAGTGATGGGCAGGGGAGGGTCCCACAACCACATGGGTGTGTTGTGGATGGAATCTGGGTTGTGGGTTTTGGTGAGGGAGAGTTAAATTGGGGATCTAGACAAAATTAGCCAAAAACCCTTTGTATTAAAGGTAATTGAGGCTGGGAGTTTTTTAGGGTTTAAGGGTAATTAGTGCAGGTTTAATCCAAAAGGGGAAATACTTTTATTTAAAAAGTTGTTTGGTGGGGAAAGGGGGGTTTGACTGGTGGGTTTGACTGGGGTTTATTAATTAAATCGGGTATTAAACATTTAAGGGTTTTGGGCTTGGGTAAATGGGTTGGACGGGTAGGGTAATTGGGTGGGTAGTGATGAGGTGTCAAAGTCTGAGTGGTGGTGAGGGTTTGGTTAGTTGGCAGAAAAAGGCCCCCAATGTTACTTGTTTTGTTTAAGTTGTAACAAATAGCCCACAACGCCCAAAATACTTGTAACAACTTTGGTCCTCTTGTCAAAAATGGCACAACTTGTTTACAAACTTTTCCAAGGGCTTCTTTTGTACTTCTTGGATTCTTCAAGGACTGGTCTTGTAATATCTTCAAACTTTAGGGACCCTATTCATAATTTTGAATATTTGAGGGGTATAAAGTGTAAATCTTCAAAAGTTGAGGGACCAAACTTGACAATCTTCAATTCTTCAAGGGCATTTTTTGTAAAATCCAAACTTGGGCCCGGTTCATTGTGCGGCTTCGTTTCTCGTGTTCGTTTTTGAATGATTCTTGTGATCTTTTGCCATTTCCTCAATATCCGTACTTAAAAATACACAAGTAACAAACACGAGCATATATTTGGTAGTTTTTAATGATATTATATGCATTTTAAGCCCGATTTGGACGATGAGACCATGTATAAAAGCAGTCTCATCACTCCCCCATACTAAACCATTGCCGTGCCCTCACGCAATGCTAGAATAAAGTCTAGAATAAAGTATCGTAGCATCTCCAAAATTCAATTTTATTCACTTTATTGAATGATAAACTAGCTACACTACTACTTGCGTTTTAGACATAATGTATGATTTTCATCGCAAAATGGGACGTTTAGGTTCATAGAATAAGAACACGTGAAGGCTTTGTTAGAAATAATTTCATCGTCCTCGATTTTCACTCCAATTCCATGCCAAGCGTGTAACGAGATCATTGTCATTATAAGTTAGTAATGCTAACACTACTCATATGCCCCTAATCACCGTACTTATCCTCCCATTATTCCTAAGTTGTATCTCTTATAATTTATTGTGTCTTGAATGTTTCACGAGGATACATCGTTGACTTATGCGATAATAGAGATTTAGGTCTAAAAATAGAGTCCTAACGGTGTAACTAAGACCATCAAATCAATAACCCCTCCTAATAGACAACGATGTCAAAAAATTAAGTCAACAAGAAGAATCGATAAACACGGTTTTATAACGGTTTTGAACATTAGACTTATTACCAAGACTTTTATACCGCCCCCCTAACGGAAGGGCCTTATTATCTTTGGTTTACCTCCATATTTTATTCAACTTCGCCATGAAGCTTTTATTATGACTTCGGTCTTGCCTTGCCTTTTAGTATCCGCCTCATCGGTGGTTTTATTAGCCAAAGACGTATATCCTCACGCTAAAGCGAATTTTGGATCTTTAAAGCTTCGAAGATTAAGGCTTGATTCACTTTCAATTTTTGCATAGATTTTAGGCCTTGTGGGGCTTCTAATTGTTTGCTAGATTTAGGTGAGCACTTGAAATCTTATTATTGGGTGAAGCTTTCGATTATTCGGGTGCCAATACTTCAAAAACCGTGACGCTGACGATACCTTAATGTCTTCCCAATTTAATTACACGGAAGCTACTTGAAAATACTAGAAACCCAACAATCCCTAACTAAACCGCTAAGTCAATATTTATTAAGCAAAAAATATTTACAAGCGAAGGGAGAATAAGCAAATAACGAGAACACATGAGTTTTTGAAAAGAATACGAGTACTCTACGTTTAGCATAGTAAATTATAATTAACTCTATCATTTCTCGTCCTCATTTAAGAGACTTAGCCTAATGTGTAGTTAAGGAATCAAAGCTAAGTGCTCAAACACGCACGGGTCGAGTCAAAAATTACTCTTATTCTCGCCATCGGAAAAATCTACATTCGTGTCTTCAAGTACTTATAAAACATGAGAAAAATTTTAAAAATTTGGCCATTTTTACCTTATTTTGCAACGAAACGATAAACAAAAAGATAAACTTTGGAAAGCGTGAAGGTTTAGCAAGGCAAGTATCTATTCACCCCCCATACTAAAGTTAAACATTGTCCTCAATGTTTCGAGTCTAGGGGTGCAAACACCCCCCATACTAGAGACGTAGTCGAATGCCTAATCTAGCATGGAAAGGGTGTAACCATTAAATTAATAGCCGTTTATGAAGTGTGCTAAAAACCTAAGGTTAGAACATCAAAAGGATATATCATATGGATATTGAGAAATGTCTTCAAAGCAAACGATCGAGTGCTCCCCATAACGAACACCGAGAGGCTCCAATCGTGAAGATCATGATCTAAAAACCACAATGCACAAACAACCACGGAACAAAGGTTGGAAGGGCACAAATCCCCTCACATTAACTAATTAGAAAGCAATAATATGTACATGGATAAGCATGGGGTCTCCCCCACGAGGCACCTTGTTTTTGATAACCGAGTCAAAAGCTCGACTCGAATCCCCATAAATGTGATCAATTTAGGGATAATCATGGTATGGTCAATTTTTTGGTGGGGCTTTACATGATAAACAAGGCCCAAAAACAATCGGTATTTAGGACTAAGTCCTTTGATGGTGCAAAATATCGGGATCGAAGATGGCGTTCTCATTTTCATTGGAAAAACAAATCAACGCCACTTCATCAATGGTCAACAAAAACTCAAAGAGTTTCAAGAAAATAGGAGAGAAGAAATAGAAGGGTGGGACAATGGGTAAGTCATGAAAACATTGAGCTACTCGAGGTAGACCTCGCACCAATCAAATGAAAAGATTTTCCATTTATTGCATCGGTGGAAGACCGAGATTTCCCTATATAAGAAATTCCAGGATCAAATATCTCGTCCTCGGTGGAGAAAGGGGAGGGAACATAAGGGGCTTCCCTCACACTAAGTCCACACAAAGCATCGTCAAAAGGAGAAGACGAGCTTGTAGCACTCAAGACACGTGGTGATGACGGAGTTAGAGTTGTAGAAAAATCTTTTAAATTCAATTCAAAATCTTTTCCTTTTTCATCTTTTACACTCTCCTTGTGAAAACCCGATTTGATTATGTCAAAAATATTTGGTGTATCTAAAGCAATGTTAGTCACACTAAAAATTCTCACATTTTGAAATCTTTTTGGTAAAGGTGGTGGCAAGTTTTCAAATCTTTTGTCAACAAAGAAAACTTCCCCATCGGGATCAACGTATTCATCATCCGAAGAATCATTCACAATTGGAACCGTAGGCTTAACACTCTTAACCTCCACCGGCGGAGGGGACGGAACTTCATTTTTATCAACAACTCCTAAGACTCTATTGGAAATCTTTTTGCAAATGTTTTTGATGGGATTGACATTGTACAAAGATGTGATCGAATACACATGAGAAAGAGTGGAGTTTTGGGTTGCATTAATGACGAGTTCTTCCTCATTGAAACGAAGAGTGATTTTTCTTGCATGCACATCGATAAGTGCTCTCGAGGTATCCAAAAAAGATCGACCTAAAATTAACGGAACTTTAGGATCGATAGGAATATCAACAACAATAAAGTCTACAGGATAGTAGAACTTTCCAACTTTCACAAAGACGTCCTCGGCAACTCCACAAGCTAGAATCGTAGAATGATCGGCCATTTCGATAGACATTCTTGAAGGAGTGAGATTTGGAAGATTGAGCGATTTAAAAATCTCAAGAGGCATCAAATTAATACTAGCACCAAGATCGACCAAGACGTAGCACTCTTCCATGTCTTGTATAGCACATGGGATTAAAAACTTTCCAGGATCACCGACTTTTTGAGCGTATGCGGCTTAGAAAAAACCGATGAACAACTAGACGATTTTTGCAATTTCTCTTTGTTATTTAACATACTTTTGAAGTTCGCGGCAAATCGAGGCATCATGACTAAGGCGTCGGCAAAACTTATATTGAAATGCAAGTCACGAAACATTTTCATAAAGAGTTCAAATTGATAATTATTTCGTTCTTGTGCCTTTTCCTTGTCTCGTCTTGAAGGGTAGGGTAAAGGCGGTGTGGGTTGGGG